>CM075977.1:349385004-349657694 GCA_038087875.1 Malacoraja senta
CACTGATGTTCTACTGAGAAGAAAATAGGGCATTCTTACCCAGCCTATATATACACATCAAGTTCAACGATGTGATTGACTTTTAACTGCCCTTTAAAACGGCTCAGTGAGCAACCAAGATCAGGGAGCAATTAGATATGGACAATAAAACTTTGGTCTGGCCAGGAACGTACTCATATCGTGAATAAGAAGAAAAACCAGGGATCAACTGAGAGAAGCACAACTTCACAATGATTGCAAAATAAAATCCTCTTTGTCCATATATTTTGCTGCTAAAACTAAATTAAGAATCTCTTGATGCAGGATGAGGATCTGTTAAATCCTGTGACCCACGGAGCTTAACGTGAAAGTTGTTCTTGCGATTCAATTTAATCAATAAACAACCCAGATTTAATCAATAAACAGTTTACTAATTTTGCCAAATGTACAAAAATGCAGCTTAAAGTTTACAAACCCGTGAGAATTTACTCAATTACTGAGTATTTTTGCATTTCCAATTTCAACTTGTATATAACTTCAAAGCATTCAATATTGCTATGAACATTTTTCCACTGATCTGCCATGTATAAACTTTTCAGTTATAGATTAGGCAATGAAGTTTCAAATAAGTTCACCTCTTTGGTTTTCCCAGGAGGAATCAATGCCTGTTTGTCAATGAACAGCAATTGATAGAAACACCAAATCATTAATGGAACTGATAACTCAGTTTATTCACAGAACAATGCTTTCCTTTTGTGTAGGAAGGAACTGCAGATGCTGGTTTAAACCGAAGATAGACACAAAATGCTGGAGTAACTCAGCGGAACAGGCAGCATCGCTGGAGAGAAGGAATGGGTGACGTTTCGGTTCGAGACCCGTCAAACTAGTCTGAAGGGCCTTGACCCGAAATGTCACATATTCGGTCCAATGATGATGCTGCCTGTCTTGTTGAGTTACTCCAGCATTTTGTGTCTATATAATGCTTTCCTTTTAATAGGGTACAAATAAGTTTCCTAACTCTCTGAAAGTGACTTACATCTGAATTAGAAATGACTATGGTCAGTTCCGATTTCATTTTCAGTTCAATTAGCACAAAAACAGCAAAATTAGTTTTTTTGGTGATGTCAAGTAAACTATAAGATTATTAGCAGTGGTGCAATATGTAAGTATTTGCTAAACTATCTGTGAGGCCTTGCAAATTATATCATTTCAAAAGACAAGACCAATATTTCCATTATAATGTTATTATTAAACATCAAAAACAATATGTTAAGAATTGTCCCGTCCAGATAAGCAGCTCTCCTGAATGCATTGATTTCTTGCTCTGTAATGCATTGGAGACATGTCGCCCATTTTGTAAAGAAGACAGTCAAGAAAAAAAAGACACAAAGTGGTGGCGTAACTCAGCCAGTCAGGCAGCAACACTGGAGAAAAAAGATTTTGGGTCAGGACCCTTCTTCAGACTGAAAATGAAGGAAGCTCACAACCTGAAACGTCACCCATCCTTTTTCTCCAGAGATGCTGCCTGACCCACTGACTTATTCCAGCACTTTGTGTCTATTTTTGGTATAAATCAATATCTGCAGTTCTTTGTTTCTACAAGAAAAAAAAAGCCCTGCTTAAAATTCTCTACAAATTAGTTGGAAATGGAAATAAAACTGAAAATGCTGGGTATATTCAGGCAGGTATACGTTTGAGAGAATGAGCAAGTGTGACAGACAGTGAATCTTAATAAAATAATGGACTCAGAATATAAACAAGTTATTTTGATACTGATGAAATCCCTGTTAAAATAATAAGTGAAAACATTCAGATATCCACATACGGAGATTCGGTATGTCAAAGAGGATTCTCTTGAATTTCTACAGTTGCACAGTAGTGGTTGCATCGTTGTCTGGTTCGGCAACTTGAATGTCTGCGAGCGGAAAAGACTGCAAAAAGTTGTGAACACTGCCTAGTCCATCACCGGCTCTGACCTCCCCACCATCGAAGGGATTTATTAGAGTTGCTGCCTCAAAAAGGCAGCCAACATCATCAGAAACCCACACCATCCTGGCCTCACACTCATTTTACCACTGCCATCGGGAAGAAGGTACAGGAGCCTGAAAACCGTAACGTCCAGGTTCAGGAACAGCTTCTTCCCTACAGCCATCAGGCTATTAAACACTACAACCTCATGTAAGCTCTGAACTACAATAGACTATTATTATTATTGTTGTACTACATATTCTGTTGTGCTGCAGCAAGTAAGAATTTCATTGTTCTATCTGGGACATATGACAATAAAACACTCTTGACTCTTGATCCAACAATGTAACCAGGCTGACAGCTGAAAGGTTTACCATAGGCAGACTAACTCTGCACAGATAAAAAAAAAAGGATAACATCTTCTCATTGGTGTTTAATAATCTGTGGCAGTCAAAGGGAAAAGTAGAACTCCCAAGCAGTTAATTCTTGTGCACAGCTTTAAAACTGATACATGTTGGCTGGCTTGACAAACATTAAAGAACGTTTAAAATGGACTCGTCTGTCAAATACGGCTGGAGCATAATGAAAGCAAGCACCTTTAAAAATGAACCAGTGAATAGTTCATACATTTCCCACTATCCATGTCTGACTCAAGGGTAACTAACTCCATATAAAATTAAATCCTGCTCAAGGCAAGAAGTGTTTACAAAAAAATATTATTGGTATTTTCTGGAATCGCACTTTTTGTAATACATTCAGAATGGTTATGTAGAACTGTGTTCCTGACAAACATACAAGGGAATTTTACGAAGGTGCAACCTTAATGTTCTCTCTTCTGCAATGTACTCAACAAATGTCCATGTGATTAAAGCAGATGCCATATCATGCTATTGAAGCGAAGGAAAACAAAGACTAATGGGCCTGTCCCACTTAGGCGATTTTTCAGGCATGAAAAACCAGCAACTGGAACGGCGACTGTCAGAGTAGAACACACACACAAGCACATCGCAAAGGCGGGGTACAGGGCAAGCGGGGGGAGCGCTGTTTGAAATTCACACGGTGCAAAGCCAAGGTGATACAGACACAAACCGCGATGAACAGGAAGGTTGGCGTTGTAATTAAGACGGCTAAAGCACAGTGTACGGTAAGTCCTTTAACAGAGGGGGTGGGGGAGAAGGGGTGGAGACAACTTTTAAGAAGCCAGACAACTTTTAAGAAGCCAGAGATACATGGCTGTGAAGCTCGGTGGACATTAACATTACCGGTCGGTTATCCTTGGTTCTGAAAACTACTGCTTACGTTTTTTCCCCCCAATGTCCCATGAAATTCACCGGTCAGCACCAGCTACAACCTACAAGAACCTACGAGAACCTTCGACCTCCTGGCGACCCACCTATGGCACGAGAATTCTCACTACGCTCCATGGCGGCTTCATTCTAGTCGCCGCTAATTTTTCAACATGTTGAAAAATTTGCGGCGACCATAATGAGGCCTGCGACTAGTTCCCAGAATGCAGGAACTCCTCACGACCATGAAGGCGACTCCCCGGCAACCGCCCGCGAACATGTGGCGACTGCATAGTCTCCTGCAGTCGCCTAAAAAGTCGCCTAAGTGGGACAGGCCCATAAAGATCATATTTGCAGATTGTGATGGTGGTGATGAAGGGAAGGGGTGAAGTTTAGACGATCACCCTTATGATCGAGGGGAGCGAAGGGGAGAGCCAGGGCAAGGAGTAAATCTGTAAGTTAAAGACAGCCCACAGAGTTGAATTTCATGGACTGGGATATGCAGAGATACGACAGCTTTAAAGATCACCAGAGCAAGATTCATATTTGTAGCAAATGAGGGGCCTGTTCCATCCACAGGCGACAGAAGCATAAATTAAACATGCAAGTCCACCTAGATTTGGAGTTGGTAGGTACATTTCTGACTTTTGTTTTCCCGGAGGGGAGTGAGTCGTGTTACCAAAATTATTTTTACCTGGGATGAATGTGTAAAAAGGGGAGTTAGAAACATTGAACCATTCTGCAGAGTTAAACTTATTCATATACAAGTTATTGCTCTAAATTTAAACTATGCAGTTGCTTGTTACTGCTAGCTTACAAAAAAAGTGTTTTTCCGCAGGAGGCGGTTTCATTTCATCCATTCCTCTGACAATTTTGATCAACATCACAGGGTTGGAGCGAGAACATTATTATTTAAAAAAAGGAATGGCTGCAAAACCAGTCAGACTGTTCGCAGCTTCAGTCTACAGCCATGTCACTGGGTCTCCTGGGAAATTAATGTCCCCTGTATCCATCCGTGTCCCAGATGTGCTGTGTATAGAGTCTAGAAATTATCTGAAGTAAATAATAAGCAAGCCAGTGAATCTAGTAATGAAATGCTTGTTAGGAAACACAATCCCCTGTAAATCTACAACCAGAAATCTTGTATAGATTAGCAATCCACTCACACCCATTTGTGACCTGGTAGGGGGCAAGACGGTAATCTCGGGAAGGAAAAAATAGCTGCCCACTTGAACAGATTATTTTAACGTCAGTGAAAGAGGCCTTCCCCGTCAGATCCTTCATGCACACTCCCAATGCATGCTGTCCTTGAGATAGCTGTGGTGCAAACGATATGATCTGCCACTTTATTATGGACTGTGCATTTGCCAAGGTCTGATGGTTCTTGTCAAGGTTCACTCCATGCAGCTGTGTTACAAAGGACTCTCTGATCTATGAGTGTTCCCAGAGATGCCTACCGAGACGGACATCAACTGTTGCAGGAAAGACATTAAACCCAGTGAAAAACACACCTGGGTCTGCCTGAGATCAGCCAGTTGTCTGTATAATATTTTTGGGGGGAAATGAATGCTGCCAACTAGCACATTCCAAGGTGCAGGAGCATGTACTGTGGGGCGCCTTGAACCTTGGTGCAACTGGTGCAAAGGCTCTGTGAAGAACCACAGAAAGCCCTGCCATCACTGGATACTGAGGAACTAGGTCCAATGCAAGTCTCTGAAACACTTCATGGATTACTGATTAGAGGAAACATGAGTGTCATTGATCCATAGTAACTAGATTGTATTGATTTGGTGACACAATGAATGTGGAGATAGCCACATGCAGATTATTTTGTAATTCTTATGTATTTTATGAATAAATTATATATTGGAAATGAAAAGATACTATTGATCTCTCTATACATTGATGCATCTGCAATGATGTTGAATGTATCATCCATCTCCTGTAATGTGCATTTATTAAGAAAGTTTGGAAAGAAATGCAGTGGTTTTTGTTGAGATTCATTTAGTGTAATGTATAACAGAAGACTCTGCTCATGCCCTGTTATCAGGGATGTGATACTGAAACTATCAACTACGATTACAGGATTATCAACTTTATGAAAAATGCCTTTTGGTCTGCCCAAAATTAGTTGGTTTTACAGTGCAAAGAGCAGTCCACAACATGCTGTGGGAAGCACTGAGGCTTGGTGCAGCCACTGCCACCACAATGGTGAAAGAGCGCTGTTGAATGCCCTCCTTCATTCCACACTAGTTATAAGCCTGTCTTGTTTATCAGTCATGGAAAATTATGCCACTTCAGCGAACTATGTCTAGTTTAGGTCCTTCGGCCCACTGAGTCCACGCCGACCAGCGATCCCCGCACATTAACACACACAAGGCACAATTTTACATGTATATCAAACCAATTAACCTACAAACCTGTGTGTCTTTGGAATGTGGGGGGAAACCGAAGACCTCAGAGAAAACCCACACGGTCCCAGGGAGAATGTACAAACTCCGTACAGACAGCACACATAGTCGCGATCAAACCCAGGTCTCTGGCCCTGAAGGTTCTTGGTTATTCTTGGTCCTCCAAATTATTCCAAATGGAATTTAAACTGGAGGTGGCGGACTTAAGAAAAAAGGATTCTTGGAGAAGAGCTACCTTAAATTTAGTTGCGTCTATGGTAGAGTGAAGACTATTCCATGCTTTAATTGTGTGGGGGAAGAATGAATTGCTGTACACATCTGTCTTGGTAGCTGGTATCTCAAATTGGATTGAATGCCCTCGTCTGCTCCTAATAGGTTTGGGTTTGGTGTAGGTTTGGCAATCTATGTCGAGCTGACCATTTAACATTTTGTAAAAACAGGTAAAAAGGCAGCAACTCTACCGCTGCGTCACCGTGCTGCCCAGTTATGTAGCTGTAACTTCTAGATCCCTCTGCTCTACAACACTCCTTAGAGCCCTACAATTCTCTGTGAAGATCCTGCCCTGGTTTAACTTCCAAAAATGCAACATAATGCACTAATCTGCTTTAAAGACCATTAGCCATTCTTCAGCCCATTTGCCTAGCTGATCTAGACCCTGCTGTAAATTTTGATAACCATCTTCACTGTCTATGAAAACACCTTCTTTAATGTAATCTGCAAACTTAATAATCATGCCTTGTTCTTTGAAAGATGACACATAAATGTGCTGAATATTGTAAACGTAATGTATGGAAATCAACTACATAATCGGACTACAGCCATGTTCTTGGTGCAGTTTCATGTATTCTATTGTATTTGTTTCTATGAAAAAAATGCAATCCATCAGATTTTTTCCATAATCATAGAAAAAACCCAATTTATTAAAGATATACAAGAAAATGCATTAGAAAGCATAAATAATGAGGGAAATCCTCTGTGCATGAGGCAGCATTTGTATAAAGAGAAACCTAATTCATATTTCAGGTCCGAGAGCCTTTGTTATAACTGGAAAAAAAAATGTTTTCAAAGCAAAGGGGGTGGGAAAGGGATGGGTAGAACAAAGAGGATACTTTGGAAAGGGTAAGACCAAATGAGTTAATGTAGCCACAAAATGCTGGAGTAACTCAGGGGGACAGGCAGCATCTCTGGAGAGAGGGAATGGGTGACATTTCAGGTCGAGACCCTTCTACAGACTGATGTCAGGGGAGTGGGCAGTACAGAAATAAAATGTAGTTGGAGACAGTAGGACTGGTGGGAGAACTGGGAAGGGGGAAGGGATGGAGAGAGAGGGAAAGCAAGTGCTACTTGAAGTTAGAGAAGTCAATGTTCATACCGCTGGGGTGTAAGCTATCCAAGCAAAATATGAGGTGCTGTTCCTCCAATTTGCGCTGGGCCTCACTCTGACAATGGAGGAGGTGCAGGACAGAAAGGTCAGATTGGGAATGGGAGGGGGAGTCAGAGTGCTGAGCAACTGGGAGGTCAGGTAGGTTTAGGTGGACTGAGCGGAGATGTTCAGTGAAACGATCACCGAGCCTTCGCTTGGTCTCGCCGATATACAGGAGTTAATGCAGCAGCAGTTATTAGCTTCTCTGTCTGCGTCTGTATTTTTTTCCCCAGTTATGACAAAGGGTCATGCACCAGAAATGGCAACTGGTTCCCTTTCTGTAGGGATTGTTCGACCTTCTGACATTTTCCTTTTTTTTTTTAAATTTCCAATTTCCCCGCACCCGCAGTTTTTGATTTTCAACAAAATATTTGTTTTATAACATCAGATCCTGTTGCAGGTTTCTATCTTATAAATTATAACTAACAATACAGTATCTTTGCACAGGCATCTTTTGTTCTCTGCTGCTCATGTCTGGTGAACTAAATAGGGAACGAGAGAGTAGAACTATGAATCACTGCATAATTTAAAGTAATTTCAAGATCATTTCTTTGAAATAGCCACATTGTAGAGATGTTACAGTTAATGACATAAGAGATGTACTTCAGTTCAATTCCCTGTTCAATTCACGAACATGTGATATGCTCATTATAACAAAAATCAGAAAAGCTGTGTGAATGCATGATGGCATGGATGGAAATTTAATATAACATGTATCTGTTAAACTACTGGGTGAATACTGTTAAGAACTTGCCACTTAAAAATAAATCCATATCATTCTAAAAGCACCAAAAAATGCAGTATTCACAATTGAGCTGCCGGTTTTATGTTAGCAACCAAAGCAATTCTGCAATACAACCTCTGTATCCTTAATCTGTTAATTTATTAGGCTAATACATTTGTTTCTTGTTCAGCTGCTCCCTGCAATAATTCTCCATTTAAAGAAACCTCAAATCACTCTCCTCCTCGGTAAGGGACCACTAAATGGAATTATTACCAACTCCCAAACCACAGCAAATATCTTTTCCTGATTAATTTCTGACTTTAAAAACATCAGCTAAATTTCTGCTTGGTATTATCCACTCGTGAAAATAACTCCAATATCTTGTCCCTCCTTGTTACTCAAGTTTCCCATCCTTAGCAACACTACACTGCAATAAAGAGGACATTGTCCACAATCACACCTGGTCACTTTCTTTTTCAGTGAGCACCACAGCAATTCTCACTTTTGTGAGCCAAATCCTGGGTTTCTATGGAAACCTAAAGGCCCTGCTGCAGCACTGAACTTCAACACAAGCTTTACCTCATGCCAGTTCTGATGTAAGTTTTCAAAACTAGAATATGGTTCTTTGATTCTCCATGCTGATTCCAGATTACCAGCATCAGATTCAACAGACCAGGGATGTATTCACTTTAATGCTGGACTCCCTCCTGTTCCTTGATCACTATTCTCTGTTCCCTCTTCGGATCGTTTACCTTGTCGTGGTGAAGAGGTGATTCCATGTGACCCCATGATTCCAAGAGCGATGCCGTCGAAAGCACCAGCTTCTGGTAGGGCCACCCATGGCGGTAAGGTTGAGGATGAGGGTCCAGACTAAGAACGATCCAACCTACAAGACCTCAACAGCAGACCAGGCGGACGAAGTTATCTTGAACTCAACGGCTGTGAAGGCGGATGAATGCTGCAACAGATCTATCAGCTCTAATCGTCTTGGTTCCCTTGCGATTTAAATTAGTTGATTGATTTGTGAAGAACCATGAGCTTCTTGGAGTGCAACATCAAGTACACGTTAAATAAACACACGCACAGGCGTCTTCGTTCTGTGAGCTGCAAATCCAGGATTGTACTCATACCTGAGAGTCCATAAAAACAACAGAACGTAGACCATTATTCTCGACCTCGAGGGATAGCCACGATGACAATTCTCTGTTCACAACAAGTATGTGCTACATAACACTCAGTGGGTAGCACTATCATCTCTTGATCAGAAGGCTGTAGGTTCAAATCCTACTTCAGTCATGAGCTGAATAATCTTAGTTGATACCTTCATTTATGATAGACTTTTGTATTGTCCAGATGAGGCACTGAAGCCAAGTCACATTTGCTCTCTCAAGATATCCATGGCATTTTGAAGAGGAGTTCAGATCAATGTTAATCACTTAATCAATGTTAAGAATCAGATTATACAATCACTAGATGCTTCTATATACAGATTGCAAGAGCTTCTCTAACAAATTAATGGAACCTCTCTAGGTATATACAAAAAGACTAACTAGGGTAAATGCGGGTATTGTACAGTTAGAGGTGGAAGAATTTATATTAGGAAATGTCATATTTAAACAATAAAAGAATTAAACATTCATGATGTGACTCCCTTCGTGGAAGACAAAGAAAATTCCAGAAACTCAGGAGACTCTGATATTCCCATGCAAATAAGGAAATCACAGAAATTAGTACAGGTCCGCCACTATTTTTCTGGCAACTGATGGTCCGGCACCTCCTTTAATCCAGACGGAATTATGAGAATGCACTCGAAATTGTTCTGAAAATGTGGCATCTAGGCTGGGTGAGGCAGCCGACTTCAATGGGACTTCCATGGCCAATTGGTGGGTTAAATTTGCTCCAACTAGCAATCAAAATAATATGATTGCGCAGGGTCAGTATGATTGATGAAAGGGAAATCATGTTTGACTAACTGATTGCTGTTGGTTAAAGATGTATTGAATAGAAGAGTGAGGATGAACCAGTGGGCAGTGTATTTGGATTTTCAAAATCCTTTTAATGAGGTTAGGAGACTGATGAACAAATGAGAGCATGTGAAATTGGGGGATTAGGAGCCATACAAGAATGTAGTAACAGTTTTTTTAAACAGGTCCTCAGGTTGGCAGGCTGTAAACAGTGGGGTACGGAAGGAATAATTCGCAACAACTATTCACAATCTATATCCACAATTTAGGGTAGGGCCCAAATGTAACATTGCCATGTTTGCTTGTCAACTTCAATTAAATGGGAATGTGAGGAGCAAAGAGAATGCATGGACAAGCCAAAAGAATGGGCAACAACATTCAAATTGAGTACAATGGAGGAAAATGAGTTCATCCACAGTGAGCAGAAAAACAGAAATGTTCAGTATTTTATTTAAATTATTATTATTTTTTTTAAAGGGACCATGGTGTTCTTGTACACAGATCTCTGAATGATCCGAGTGCAGTAGGTAACTACGAAGTACTACGTTGGGCTTTATTGCAACAAATATGAGTACCAGTGCAAGACATCTTACTGCAAATACAGCAGGTCTTGGGTGAGATTGATATGGCGCCTTAGGAAGAGGATAACCGTAGGAGGATTTATTTGCTATAGAGCGAATGCAGCAAAGATTCACCAGACTGTTTTCAGGGATTGCAGCTGCGTCACGTGAATAGAGATTGCGTAGGCTAACTTTTTATTTTCCAGACATAGAAAACTGAGAGGTGACTTCACTAAAACATTTGTCCCATTCAGACAGTTGGGGAACTGATGATGGGGCGTTTATCACCATAAATGTATCTTGATATGTCCCCATACTTCCTCCGCAATTGAGCATTTCACTTTGTTACACTTCTTTCATCCTTCATGTAAACATCTACCCTCATCTTCTACCATTTAACCAAATATACAAACACACTTTCACAGCTTTACTTTCTTAGTTTTGAACCGGACCACATATCTAATCGAGATACTTTGGACATTCTGCAAGAAGACACTGAAAGGCTGAGTTGGCATCAAATATGGTAAAATCAGGTCGCTGCAGAGACCGTCCTTCTGGTATTTTGCTTAGTTTGTTTTAATGTTTAAATTACTTTCTAGGTCATTTCAGTAGCGAGTTACCGAGTGAACGAAATTAGCCAGATCAGGCAAGGCTAGCAGATCTCTTTCCCAAAAGAGCATGAGCCTTTTACACGTTGTTTTTAAATTTCCAACCTGTTTTAATTGACTGAATTCAAATTCCCCAGCTGCTGTGGTGGGAATTTTTGCTGGCGGTGGGAACATTTGTGTCAAATTTTGCTGCCATGTCATTAATCCATGCCTCTGGATTACCAGACCAGTAATTTAACCACGATTTCACCAATATTGCTGTGGGCTGTGTATCTTTGCAACAATGCTATAATCTTGAACTACCACAGAATATTACCAGGAATAAAAAAAAATGGCAAAATGAAGATGAAGTTACATAAGCTTGGTTAATGTTAGCGAATTGAGATGATCAAGGGGTGGCCTATTTGGCAGGCTTTGACAGAACAGTTTTACTGCAGCCATTTCCTCTGGAGAGGGAATCCAAAACAAGTCGGCATAATCTTAAATTTGGAGCTGGGCTCTTTGGGAGGAAATCAGGAAGTACTTCCCACATAGGGAAGGGGAGTTGTATAAAAAGTGTTGCATTAATGGCACTTTTAAATTCGAGAGCTGAAATGTTCATTACAGAAGTATATCAAAGGACATTGATCAAAAGAAGGGTAAACAGATCATCCCACAAATCTATTTTTTCATTCACTTAGATCACCCATGGTCCAAGTGAATGCAAAAAATATTCTTATTATATGATTAATTTAGCCCTGCTCCTGGAAATCATACAGAATAGCTTGGGTATTGGAATGGATATTGTTACATTTCATCATATTTGAATATATTATGTCCATTTGGAAAAAATGACTATGCCTCTGAATCTTCATTGTGTACATTGATTTTTATCTAAATATTCATGCCAAAATCAGTTACATGGTAGTAATATTCCTTTAAATACATTTTATTTACATCATAGCCTCAAAGTTTCTTTATAAATTTGTTCCTCTGCATTTATTGAGACTGATTGCTTCTGTCAGTGGTATTTGTTTTAGCATGCTATTATCATAAATGTTTTCACCAGCACATTCTACTGTGTGAGTATATCAAGTTTCAATTTTAACTGTTCTAAATAATTAAATAGAAATTGAGACAATGTCAGCTCCCTTCAATTAAAGCCAGAATTTGATATGCCTACACAACAAAACAGATGCCGACCACAATGTTAAAAGTTAACCTTCAGTTACATTGGGATTTGTGCAATCAAAACCAATGAATCATCAAAATTAGAAGATCCCATTCTTTCGGAAATAATTTATTGATGAATTCAGCAGTTGGAAGTTGATAACTTGGCAGTCTGCTGTTAGAATTGTAGATTTTAAGCCACTTTAAAGAGAGAATCATCTTAGCTTACATTCACTGTTTCTGCTTGCTGAAGGCAAGTAGTGTACTGTAGCATAGCTGAGTTATTGCCAAAGTAAAAAAAAAGCTTGGCATCTATCACATACTTGACACCTAATGGGCAAAGAAGCTCTAAATATTCCAATTCCCTGTAGGCCTAGTCAGTCTAGACAAGCTAAATTCTCACCGTTTTTTAAATGCATTACAACACTCCATTGTGATCACCTCATTCTACCAACACAGACACCATCCTGCAAAATTCAATTTGAAAATTTCCAGAAGCAATTTACAAAGAAAGCAATTTCATAAATTATGTTCAAAGTAATTTTTTCAGTGTGCATAATCTTAATAAAGCAGCAGAAAAAAACAACAATTTTATGATTGAAAGGGAAACAGGTGTTAAGGTTCAAGTCTTGCTTTTGAAGCTATAGTGCTGTTTGTCAGTCTATTGTACAATAATGTTAATGAAATTGAGTTTCTGTTTAGTACAATTCCGACATTAAAATAAAACTTATTCAAATCTAAATACCCTTAACTGTGTCTAGACAGAGTGTCTAGTCTGGAAAGATAAAAAAAAATTGCATTAACATGCGAAATGAAAAGTAAACTTGTAGAACTGTTTCACCTCTCAGAACAGTATTTTCAACCTTAGTGGATTTTATAGCAATGACTTATTGAACAAGAAAATCACATCAATGCAAAATAGATGAACAACATTACCCAGGTTTGTGAATCACAAAATATATAGCACAGACACTAGTATATGCACTCTAAATCAGTCATAATAATTTTAATTAGCTCTTTCTGGCTGTTTCACTCCATTACATTTACTGCATGTGTCAAGTTTTTTGAACACTTGAATCACACTGTGATTTAACCAACTTAGTTTGCCCAGAGGCGGCACCTGAGTTTAGTTTAGTTTAGAGATACAGCACAGAAACAGGCCCTTTGGCCCAACGAGTCCACGCCGACCAGCGATCCCCGCACACTAACATTATCCTTCACACACCAGGAACAGTTTACAATTATACCAAGCCAATTAACCTACAAACCTGCACGTCTTTGGAATATGGGAGGAAACTGGAGCACCCAGAGAAAACCTACGCAGGTGATGGGGAGAATATACAAACTCCGTACAGACAAGCACCCGTGGTCAGGATCAAACCCAAATCTCTGGGTCTGTAAGTCAGCGATTCTACCGCTGCGCCACTGTGAGGTATGAGTAGTGAGTGGTCTATGTTTTCCCATGTCTCATCATGAAGTTTTTTGTGGGATGCAACAGGAGGAAATAGGCAAAGGATCTTTGTATTGTCAATATTGAGTGCAAGGCCATTCCTCATGTATGCTTCCAGACAATGGCTAGGAGCGTGACTCTGAGCAGGTGCACATGCAAGCACTGTCCGCATAATGCTGCAATATCACTGAAATTTAGATAACCAACTATGAAACGTTGTTGCCTTAGGTTCAACAGTTTCCCATTAATACTGAAGATTAGAAACAAAGAACTGCAGATGCTAGTTTACACAAAAGGACACAACGTTCTGGAATAACTCAGCAGGTCAGGCAGCATCTCTGGAAAATATAGATAGGTGACATTTCAGGTCAGGACCCTTCTTCACACCCGAGCTGAAATGTCATCTATCCATGTTCTCCAGAGATGCTGGCTGATCTACTGAGTTACTCCAACACTGTGTCCTTTGAAAGTTTGTCAGAGATGAGATGCAACTTTGCAGCAAGATAGATCGAAAGAGTGTCTGGGCAATAATGCAGCCTTATTTGACACGACTCATTCTGTTACGTGTATTTGCTTGATATCAAGGCTTGCATATTATACTGGAGCATGTGTTAAATTGGAAATGAATTTGAATTTGATCCGAATTTGAATGCAGCTTCAGTTCCAAAGTCTGTCCTTATTGATAGAATCAAATTATTTGGTGAGATTGGAAATTCACGGCCAGTGCCGTTTTCTGTAACAGAAGATTGCCCCTCAATTGACAATGTGAAGCTGTAATCACTTGTGTGGCAGCAAGTTAGATGGGTTTTTTTTTAAATTGAAAACAAGGGGAAAGTCTCTAATGGCTGAAGTCATTAGAAAAATCTTCAGCACTGCATCAATGACTTTGCTTAATTCCCTTCCATCAAAGTCAAAAGTGGGGATATTTATTGATGACTATACAACATCTAATTCCATTGCAACTGCTCAGAAAGTGAAAGAAGGTTCAGAAAACATTTAGGCATGGATTGAAAAGTAATTATTGAAATGTAATGTTATCCACACTATTATACGTGGCGACATGTTTTTTTAATTGATCTTTTAGTAAAGATTTTAGAGGAATTTGTAACTATCTTCAACCCCAAGTGCTGAGTGGACAATCTTCTGGATCCCCCTGCAATCGGAGGGTGCACTCGGTACAGTAAGGAATGCAGAACTGGATAAAATCTTGTCTAATGCTGAAGACTTGCATTCTACATTTAGCTAGGCCTCAGGCCAAGCTGTTCCAACATAGTTATAATACTGGCATTTATCCAACAATGTGGAAATTTGCCCAGGGATGTCCAATCCCCAAATATCTAGACAAATCCAAACTTGCCAGTTAACATCCCATTAGTCTATTTCTCTCATTAGTGAACTCGTGAAATATGCATAACCATTACTAAACAACACCTATTCATCCATAGCTGTTCACCAATTTGTGACTCAAATTTCAACAGGACCATTCTGTGCGAAACCTCATTGCGGTTCTAGTCCAAAGATAGACAAGAGGTGAACTGAGACTTCCCACCGGGCCTCACAGCCAGAAGGCTTCCCGTGCTTTGTAACTTTGTTAGCGCTGTAGGTGGCCGCTATTTGTATACATTGGGTATGCAAGCAAAGCATTTCTCTGTGCCTTGTCACATGTGACAATAAAGTATTCCATTCCATCCCAACATTTTACCAAATAAAATGTGTGTGTAGTCCTGATAAAACTAGTAATCAATGGGAACGCTCCTTAATGTTTGACCATAGCAAATCTCTTCCACTAATTCGAGGGTTCCCAACCTGGGGTAAATTTCACCTACCCAGGGGGTACATTTGTTGATTCTGGATTTGTACATATTTTTTCTCATTGACTGACTGTGTTTGGTTCTGGTATCTTTTCATCATTAGTTATTCATAAATAAGTGAAATAACATTGTCATGTGCTATTAAAGTTGCCAGGGTAAAAGGGACGAAAAAGGTTGGGAACCCCTGCACTAATTCATCAATATCACTTAACTCCCTTTATTAAAGGCATACCTGGGAATGCTTATTGACAATTATACAGTGTTTCATTGCACTGCAGCTCCTCAGAAAAAGCAGCAAGGCCTAGCCCTGATTAAAGACTTGCTCTATGAAACATGTCAGCAGCGGTTTGGAATATTCTCTGCTTACCTGGAAAGTTGCAGCGTCAGCAACATTCAACCCTGACTCCATCTAGGACAAAGCAACCGCTTGATTCATGCCCGATCCAAAGAGTACCTAAATGTTCACTTCTAGGGCATTGTGGCTGCTGTACAAGTGATCAGGGGCACAAGAAAGAGAGGAGGAGGAAGGGGGAGTGATAGCTAAAAATGGACAGAAACGTCAGTAGGGGAATGGGAGGGGAGTTAAAATGATTAGCAACCGGGAGATCCAGCAGGCCTTGGCGGACCGAGTGCAAATGTTTGACGAAACGATGACCAAGTCTACGCTTGGCCCCACTGATGTAAAGCAGGCCACATCGGGAGCATCAAATGTAGTAGATGAATAGAATAGAATAGAATAGAATGCCTTTTATTGTCATTCAAACAGACAAGGTTTGAACGAAATTTCATTCCTAGTCATGACATTACAAAAAAAATCAAGACACACACTTAACACAATTTACACAAACATCCATCACAGTGAATCTCCAACACCTCCTCACTGTGATGGAAGGGAAATGTCTTATCTCTTCCCTTTGTTCTTCTCCCGCGGTCCAGCAGTCCAACTGCAGCGTCGAGGCAACTGGGGCTCATGATGTTAAAGCCCCCAGCGGGCGATGGTAAGTCCCGCGGCCATTTAAGCCGAGCCGGGCGATGTTAGGCCCCGCTCCGAGTCATTTAAACCCCGCGATTCCGGCGTGAGAAGTTGCCGTTGCGAGAGCTCCGAAAAGCAGTCTCCCACCAGGGACCTGCGAGCTCCCGATGTTCCTGTCCACCGGGCCTGCGGCTGGAGCCTCCGAAGCTGGGTCGCAGCCGCTCGCCACCACAGCTCTCCCCGTTCCGAAGTCGGCCTGCTCCGCGATGGCGAGTCCGCAGGCTCCGCGACTGGAGCCCTCAGGTTGGTTCCGGTTGGAGGCCGCCGCCGGCTCCATGAGGTTAGGCCCAACGACACCGGAGACCCGATAGGGAAAATGTTGGGTCCCCGTACAGGGAAGAGATTAAACAGTTTCCCCCACCAACCTCCCCCCCACATATACACAGATAAAAAATATTTAAAATTAGAACCAAAAACATACATATAACGGGACAAAAATTAAAAAAAAAGAGAGACGGACTGCAGTCGAGCCGCTGCCGTTAGGCGCCGCCACTTCGCAGATGAGGTAAGAAGTGCATGTGAAACTGTCTCACCTGTCCATGCCAAACCACCCCCTCCCTTGGTACATTCTCCTGCAACTACAGGCGATGTAACACCCGTCCCTACCTCCTCCCTCACCTGCATCATTGAAACCGCACCCTCTCCAGGTACTTTCCCCTGCATTAAACGAGATGCAATACTTGTCCATAGATCTTCTCCTTCACCTCCATTCAGGGATGACTCCAAGCAGTCCTTCCAGGTGAGAGGTTCACGTATACCTCTTCTAACCTCATATACTGCATTTGGTGCTCCCAATATGGTCGCCTTTACATCAGCCAGAGTGTCAACTAGGCAACCATTTTGCCGAACACGAGCTCAGTACGCCAAGGCCTACTGGGTCTCCTGGTTCTAACCATTTTAACTTCCCTCCCATTTCCCTAGTGACCCTTTTATCCTGGGGCTCCTCCACTGCCAGAGTGAGGCCATAACCAAACTAGAGGAACTGTACCACATATTCTGCTTGGATTGCTTACAACCCAATGGTATGAACACTGAACGCTTAAGTAATACCCTCCGCCCTCCCATTCTTGTACTACATACACCACCCTGCTGAGTGTCCACTTCTCCCACTATCCTGCCGTTCTCCCTCCCACCTCCCTCCCACCTCCCTGTTCCCTTCCATTTATATCCGTCCCTCAGGCTTTATATTTCACTATTTTTCTCTCCTGATCGGGCATCCTTTTTGCCTCCTTTCCATCTCTAGCCTTTGTCCACCCATCTACAAAGCAATCCCCTCACCTGTATCCACCTATCAATTGCCAGGCTTTGTCCCACCCCACCCTGAGCTCTTTTCCAGGTTCTCCCCCTTTACTACAATCAGCCTGAAGAAAGATCCTGACTCAGAGTTGACTGTCCATTCCCTCCACAGATGCTGCCTTACCCGCTGAGTAACTACAGCACTTTGTATCGTGCACCACCAACCATAGTTCCGTGCCAAATCACACGCCATCCTGACTTGGAAATATACTGGCATTTCCTCCTCAATGTCAAATTGAAATCATGGAACTCCCTATTTTACAGCACTGTGGAAGTCTCTTTACCAGAAGGACAATGATCATTCATACTGGCTGCTAAATACCATTTTCTAAAAGAAAGGCAATAATAAAAAGTCCCCCCTCTTATCACATTTGATAGTGAACTATTCCCCCCCCCCCCTTCAAATCGAGGACCAGAGGGCATAGGTTTAAAGTGAAGGGGAAAAGATTTAGTAGGAATCTAAGGGGTAACTTTTTCCACACATAGTGTGGTGGATGTATGGAACAAGCTGCCAGAGGAGGTAGTTGAGGCAGGGACTATCCCAACATTTAAGAAACAGTTAGGCAGGTACATGGATAGGACAGGTTTGGAGGGATATAGCCCAAATGCTGGCAGATGGGACTAGTGTAGCTGGGACATGTTGGCCGGTGTGGGCAAGTTGGGCTGAAGGGCCTGTTTCCACACTGTATCACTCTATGACTCTATAAATGATTTTGAACAAACAGATAATTGCACTTGGATAGCTTACAAGCGTTTGGAATTTAAATTTCTTAGTTTCTAGCAAATTATCTCAGCAAAAGTGATCAAAATTGTATTTCAAGAGTAAAAGATTTTGTTTTACGGTTCCAGAGGATTTTTAAATTGCATTTTTATTTACTTGAGTTCCATATGGTCAATGTATTCCTCCTTCCACGCTAACACAGGCTAGGCATAGAATTTTTTTTATCATGGCCCACCTGCAGTGTAATATTTCCTTGTTAAGATTCAAGATGACAGATCCACCCAACATGGAATAATAATTATCATAAATTGAATTATTTTGGTACAATGCCAGATGGAGACATTGTCCTTATTGTACAACTAGCCACCTATTTGAAATGTATGGGATGCGGTCTTCATCAAAAAGTATTTGGCAAGCATATCTTTGTTTGGAAAGTTATGAAAACCAGTCTGGGATCAGTTACATCAAGCATTTACACCACCCGTAACTGCCAGAATTATGTACCACTAAGTGAAGCAACAAAAAGTACAACATTACAGGGGGTGACCGAGTGTAGAGCTGATGCAAGCACTTATTTATCAACCTCTGCTGTCCATTTTACTTATATTTATTTTCACTTAAAAAACAAAATTGTATTGTTTCAAATTATGTTTTAGTCTTTAGCCATATTGTCTGCTGATTTAACTGAAATATAATTTGTTCAAGCTTACCCATTTGCTTTACCAACAAATAAAACAAATTAACAGGTCTTTGATATTGTCTCACCAATGACGGTGAGACGTCGATGCATCTGATTTTAAGATCCGAAGGAGGCCATTCATTTTTTGTATTAATGTTGGTTTCCAGCAAAGCAAGTCCATCAGCCCCATTCCATCTCCCTGTATTTCTCTATACCTTATTATTTTATTCTTTATTAAATGCCCATCAAATCTCAGTATGTCAGTTAGATATGCTGATGCTGAGGAATTTATTATTCCCAATTAACCTCCCAGTTTATCTTTGGAAGGTGGGAGAAAATCAGAGCATCAGGTGGTCTCACATGATCAAAGGGAGAACATGCAAACAGCAAGCAAAGTCAGGATAAAATTTGGGTCTCTGGATCTCTGAGACGGGAGCAAGAATTGACCCATCGTTGCGCATTCTTTGATTTTGTTTTTGTTTAATTGAACTGTACAGCACAAGAACAGGCCCTTTTGTCCACAATGATTGTGCTGAACAAGATTCCAAGACCAACTCTCATTTGTCTGCACATAAACTATATCCGTCCATTCCCTGCATATCCACATGCCTATCCAAGTCTCTTAACTGTTACTATCGTATCTGTCTCCACCACCACTCCCGGCAGTGCGTGGTATTGGAGGCAGATAGGATAGTGACAGTTAAGTTAACTATATTAGATTTCCCTTTCATAATTCTCCAAGTATGTGAGCAGGACCATGAACTTGGACCTGGTGGAAAATGGTGATAATCACTGCAAACATTAAATTTCCACTGCACCATTCCTACAATTCCAATAACATTCCTGTAACAGAGAACTGCTGAATGTCTGTAGCATGCCAATTGTAATCTGAACATGTGCACAAATGCAACCGTCATTTTCAATTCACAATCTGAAATAGAAAACTTTAAATATTTTCTATCTGCACCTCAACTTTTGATATTTTACATTGGTTTCAGTAATAACTAATACATTCTCTGTGGTCCCTATAAATTAGTCAAGAGAGACATATTTTACATACTTAGCTATCTCGTCTAGACCACATCATAAATTCTATTCATCCAATCTTGTTGACTAAGATTTTATTTGCATCCAAAGTATGAGTGGCTAGAAATTTCTTGGTCATTTTTTTAATTTCTGGAATTGTGTACAACTACCATTTTGAAATAATTTTTGACAAAAGATTCTCCATCTCCATGATCAACCTCAGTATTGCAGTATGCACAGCATGTCAACCTGAAAACATTTCAGACTCAAAAAAGAGATAGCATCCTTTGTCCCCACATAGTCCAACCTTTATGGGAAAATCAACTTCTTCGTGCTATAATGGGAACATTCGTCCACTGATTTACCATGTTGGGAAATTTATTTTCATAATTGTCATTGTTTTTAATTCCAGTTAAGCAAAGCTCCCATTTTGGATAACAATGCCATAAAAATTATCTGTCTTATGATCTTAAGGCCAGGCTCTTTCATAGATATTTTCATATCTTTTTTTTGCTATGTGATATTATTTTCATTGTTGTGTATTATCTCACAAACTTTTTTTTTTTTAAATGCCACATTTTAATACAACTTCTCCATTACTCAGTAAGATTCTTATTTACTCCCTTAATGTTTACCTGCCTGTTTTAATAATTAAACAATCCTTAAATCCTCATTTTCAATCCTTGTTCAACTAGAATGTAGAATTTGCAAAGATTATACAATGAAATGAACAAAATACGGATTTCAACGGCCAATGGTCTCAATGGGTATCAAATTTATTACTAATGGGATTTGGCCAATCTTATATCATTTTTTAAACCCCCCAATTTGTAAATTACCTTCCCCTCCTCGTCTTCTTATTAGCTAGGATCTTATACATTCTGACAGATGCCGTGCACAATGTCACATAAACTCAGACTTAGTCCAACGTTCGTCGTTTTCCCACAGAGGCCTAGTTAATCAATTTCATTCATATGGTAGACACAGACACAGTCGCTATTTTGCTAAACAAGAAGAGTATGTTACCATCTGTGTGTTACCAGGTGACTTTGCATTGCATGTTGTTGTCAGATAAAATGGAGGAAGATTAAATTCAATGCAGATTTATTTTTAAATGTAGGAAGATATAGGAAAATGGGTTAGTTATGTTTCAGTAATGCGTAAAATCAATTCGGTCAAAACTGCAAGGTTTCAGCTCCCCATCAGTGATGTTTTCAAAACCATTGCCAATAAAATTAAAACTTTTATGACAGTATGATTTAAACAATCTAGTTTTCCCATTAAATGTTATTCTTTTATCATTTTGAATACATTTTGTGCAATGCTTGTCATTTTATTTTGAACTTTGCATATGAACACTTGAATTTCTTGCCCTCAAATTGTTTTACTATCAACCGGGCATTGGTGAAGCATTATGAAAAGGCCACACAAATCAATGCCCATATTAAGAAATGAATTCTCCCATCTTATACAAAATGGACTTTTTAATCCAAAGATTTTATTTTTACACACATCATGTATCATGATCTGGTCGTGTGAAAAATTAATCCTCATTAGAACATAGGACTTAAGGAGTAGGATAATGTCACTTGGTTTGAGCAGGTCCATCATTTTTAAAGGATCAAGCCCAGCTGTCAGGCTTTTCAAAACAACACTCAATTGTTTCTCTCCACAAGATATCCACCGATACATCTCTTTAGTTTCAATGGCTCACTTAGTAATTTTGCTTTAGAAGCCCAAGTCGGCTTCATTACAAAGTTGCAATATCCTCTCCCTTCTTCGTCTTAACCTGCATTGGAGACAGGCAAGGAGGATGGATCAGAATTGGAAGGATTCCTTCCATTCTATTCCTCTTGTTGGGAATCTTGAGAATAATCTCCCCAAAGGCCAGCAACCTTTCACCTCCTCCTGATTACTCCCAGACACAGGATCTCTTGAGACAAACATTAAATATATTTTCTTCCTCGAGTCACTGACCCCTGGACTACTACAAAGTGCATAATTGGCAACTGGTACCACCCCTTTCACTCCTTTGACTGTTGTTTCTGGTTTGAAAACTCTCTTTAAACTTTAATTCAGGCACTGCATGGTAGCATCATGGTCTTTCAATCAGCCTGGAATTAAGACAAGTAGCAAAACTCTCTTTTTAAGCTTTGTATTTGTGCTTTTGACATTGCTTTTAAATACTTTGGCAGTCCTAGTAAGGAGCACCATTCATTTCAAACTTAAAACAAACATTTTCAAATGACATGGCTAAAATAACTAACATTTAGTGTAGGACCCAGTTAAGAAACTAACGAAGAGAAAGCACAATACAACTTGCTCAGTAGCATATTATACACATTAACTGTCTTTTTCTTCCGCTGAACTAGCCTTCTTCCAATTTGGAATGTTAACAACTTATTATGGCATTACTCTGAAAAATAATGTTTTTCTTTCAACAGGTGTGCATATAACATGGATAAATGCCACTGTTGCAAAGGGACATATAACTGATTGATTCCATAACACCGTTCATCTGTTTTATACTTCTATGGTGCAAAACATTTTATTGAGAGCAGGGAATCCTACTTTTTCATGACCTATTTATCAATCAGTCCTGCAGTTCAAACCAATCTGCTCCACGAGCATAATGGCAAATGGATATCTATTCGTACAATGGGTAGTACAATGAAGCAGTTGATTGAGTTGCTGCTTCAAAGCACCAAGTTAGATTCTGACCTCGGATGTTGTCTGTGTGGAGTTTGCATGTTCTCCCTGTGACTGCGTGGACTTCCTCCATGTGCTCCAGTTTCCTCCCACATCCCAAAGACGTACAGACAGGTCTGTATGTTAATTAACCTCTGTAAATTACCCCCAGTGTGTAGGGAATGGACGAGTGCTTAGTTTTATTTATTCTTGTCACGTTTACTGAGGTGCAGTGAAAAGCTTTAGTTATGTGCTCTCCAGTCAAAAAGACTGTACACGATTACAATCAAGTTGTCCACAGTATACAGATGAAGGGAAAAGGATAGTGCAAGAAGTGTTGGTGTTGAAATAAAGATTTAATAGAGTGGAGCGATTGAAATGTATGCTAGCAGATCCTCTTCTGGTACAAGCATGCAGAGTCGTCTAGCTCCAGCGCCATCTTGTGCGCAGGTGTGAACGAGTGATCAATGGTCAGCATGGACACGGTGGGCCAAAGCGCCTATTTCCATGCTGTATCTCGAACACTAAACTAAACTTAACCAAGTGATAATTTCAAGATTATCAAAAATCAAAACCAGAGCCAAGTATTTTTCCCTGGCCACATAGTACCTCATACATAGCCCATGTACAGCACAGGAACTCACAATGTTTGTGCTGAACATGATGCCTCGTTAAACTGATCTCAAGTGCCTGTACATTACCCACATCCCTCTAATACCTGCACTTCATGTGCCTATCTAAAGGCTCTTAAATGCCACTATTATATCTGCCTCCATCCCGGCAATGTGTTCCAGGCCCCAATATTCTGTGTAAAAAAACTTGCCCCACACATCTCCATTAAACTTTCCCCTTCTCACCTTATAGCTGTGCCCTCTAGTGTTCGACATTTCCACCCTGCGAAAAAGGTTCTGACCGTCTACCCTATCCATGCCTCTCAATTTTATATAGTTCTATCAAGTCTCATCTGGTCTGGTAAATGTCAGCTAGAAGCTATTCTACCTGTGATAACCAAAGAAGTTGTTCTCAACAATGATAATACTCAAACCATTAAAAAAATATTTCAAAAAGAAATTAGAAACAACATAGTATCTGAAAATTATAATTATTAGCATGCACAATGAAAGTCAAATCCATTATTTATCTGCTGTCACGTTAGTAGTTTGTATTTGAAATACCAAAATAAATTCTTGATAATTTCAGAAAAAGAATCAAAAACTAAATCTGATTTTTTTAAAAGAAAGTAGAGATTGCATGCAAAGTGTCTGACAGTCATTATAGTTGATGAGATGACCCATTGTGCATGTGCACTATGGACTAAACAGCTCAAAATGATGGTCTCCCATATTACTGTTTCAAGGTAATTAAATTCCAATTGATCAAAACACAGTGCTGTAACTCAGCAGGTCAGGCAGCATCTATGAAGGGAATGGATAGGCGACATTTTGGGTTGGGACTCTCCTGTTACTGTGCTTTCAATTGCCATCCGTAAAATCTGCTATGGTGCAATAATTTAAACATCATTGATGTACATATTTTGTAAGGGCTTCTGTACACCACCTTTTACACCTCCCCAATGCAAACCAGATGACACGTCTCCTGAGAACAATGGGTAAGAAATGTCTCAGACATTAACACTGGCAAAGCAGCAGCCATATTTGCAGGAGGATGAACATTTAACTAGAGGCCAAATACCCTCTGGAAGAGTCACAACTAATCATTAATGAATACCATATATTATGGACAATCATTCATTCATATTGTCAATAAAAAATGTTACACAGCCACATGGGGCCAATTGATATTGTCAATTAAAAAACACCGTGTTGCTATATTGCTACAAAACAAATTACAAAAATAAGCAAGTTGATTTACTTTATGCCAGTTGGTAGTCAATTAATCCAAGCATAATTGCATCTTACCAGTAAGCTTGTATATTAGAAAAATGACATTTCCACATTTAACAAAAAATTGCCGTTTTATTTACTGTGACCACTTTTATTTGCATTTGGCTAACGTCTGCAAACACATGGATTCTACCAACATATTTAGTTACATTTATTACCGAATGTATCATATACATGCTTATCGTGTGTTTACTAAACATTTCCACATATTCAAAGAACTATATTAAGCACATACATGCGACAAAGTATTTCACAGTTCATAGTGAGCTCCTTGAACAGTAAACTATTAACATGGTACCCACAGATACATTGATGAAAATCAGACTTCTGGAGAAATGGAAATTATTCTTCAGGTTATTTAATTGATTCCCTCTATGTCTCTTCCTCCACCACCACATCTCCTCCCCCACACCATTCTCCAAATCCTTTCTGGATAATAATAATACTACAAATGATCTGGAGCACGCCCTTCGACCCAACTTGCCCACACCGGCCAACATGTCCAAGCTACACTAGTGCCACCTGCCTGCATTTGGTCTATATGCCTCCAAATCTGTCCTATCTACGTACCTGCCTAACTGCTTATTAAATGTTGGGATAGTCCCTGCCTCAACTACCTTCTCTGGCAGCTTGTTCCATACATCCACAACCCGTTGTGTGAAATAGTTACCCCGTCAAATTCCTATTAAATCTTTTCCCCTTCTCCTTAAACCTATGTCCTCTGGTCCTCGATTCAACTACTCTGGGCAAGAGACACTGGGCTTCTATCCCGATCTATTCCTCTCATGATCTTATACACCTATAAGATCATCCCTTATCCTTCTGTGCTCCAAGGAATAGTCCCAGCCTATAGCTCAGACCATCTATGACACTATACAATAGAACTTTATTTATCCCAGGAGTCCTGGGAACATCCCAGGGCATTCCAGTCAAGTCCTGGCAGCATCCTCTTAAATCTTCTCTGTACCCTTTCCATGCAAAATCTCACATTTTTCTGCATTAAATTCCATCAACCATTCCTCAGCCTACCTGGCCAATTAATCAAGATCTTGTTACAATTTTTCCACAAGCATCTTCACATGTGTGCACACATGTGCGTGTGTATACATGTGGGCGTGTGTGCACACATGGGACTGTACATGTGTGTGTGTGTGTGTGCGAGAGATTTTCCTCTTCAGTCCAGTGGATGTAGTGTACCTGAACTTTCAGAAAGCATTTGATAAGGCCCCACATAGGAGATTAGTGGGCAAAATTAAGGCACATGGTATTGGGGGTAGAGTGCTGACATGGATAGAAAATTGGTTGGCAGACAGGAAACGAAGAGTAGGCATTAACGGGTCCCTTTCAGAATGGCAGGCTGTGACTAGTGGGGTACAGCAAGGCTCGGTGCTGAGACTGCAGCTATTTACAATATACATCAATGATTTGGTTGAAGGGATTTAAAGTAACATTAGCAAATTTGCAGATGACACAAAGCTGGGTGGCAGTGTGAACTGTGAGGAGGATGCTATGAGAATGCAGGGTGACTTGGACAGGTTGGGAGAGATGCGTGGCAGATGAAGTTTAATGTGGATAAATGTGGGGTTATCCACTTTGGTATTAAAAACAGGAAGGCAGATTACTATCTAAATGGCGTCAAGTTGGGAAAAGGGGAAGTACAATGGGATCTGGGGGTCCTTCTTCATCAGTCTATGAAAGTAAGCATGTAGGTACAGCAGGCAGTGAAGAAAGCGAATGGCATGTTGGCCTTTATAACAAGAGGAGTCGAGTATAGGAGAAAAGAGGTCCTTCTGCAGTTGTACAGAGCCCTAGTGAGACCATACCTGGAGTATTGTGTGCAGTTTTGGTCCCCTAATTTTGAGGAAGGACATTCTTGCTATTGAGGGAGTGCAGCGTAGGTTTACAAGGTTAATTCCCGGGATGGCGGGACTGTCATATGCTGAGAGAATGGAGCGGCTGGGCTTGTTCACTCTGGAGTTTAGAAGGATGAGAGGGTATCTTATTGAAACATATAAGATTGTTGAGGGTTTGGACACGCTAGAGGCAGGAAACATGTTCCCGATGTTGGGGGATTCAGGAACCAGGGGCCACATTTTAAGAATAAGGGGTAAGCCATTTAGAACGGAGACGAGGAAACACTTTTTCTCACAGAGAGTTGTGAAGTGGAATTCTCTGCCTCAGAGGGCGGTGGAGGCCGGTTCTTTGGATACTTTCAAAATAGAGCTAGGTAGGGCTCTTAAAGATAGCGGAGTCAGGGGATATGGGGAGAAGGCAGGAACGGGGTACTGATTGGGGATGATCAGCCACGATCACATTGAATAGCGGTGCTGGCTCGAATGGCCGAATGGCCTACTCCTTCATCTATTGTCTATTGTCTCAATTATGCTATTTCATTGACATTAAAGTTTAGCTGGAAACGTTTCATTTACATTACAACTTTACAATTCCATTCATACAAATATTTAAATGTTAATAGCCCTAATACTTCCCTGCAGTTGCTAAGGTCCCACATAGGAGATTAGTGGGCAAAATTAGGGCACATGGTATTGGGGTAGAGTGCTGACATGGATAGAAAATTGGTTGGCAGATAGGAAACAAAGAGTAGGGATTAATGTGTCCCTTTCAGAATGGCAGGCAATGACGAGTGGGGTACCGCAAGGCTCGGTGCTGGGACCGCAGCTATTTACAATATATATTAATGATTTAGATGAAGGGATTACAAGTAACATTAGTAAATTTGTAGATGACACAAAGCTGGGTGGCAGTGTGAACTGTGAGGAGGATGATATGAGAATGCAGGGTGACTTGGACAGGTTGGGAGAGATGCATGGCAGATGCAGTTTAATATGGATAAATGTGAGGTTATCCACTTTGGTAGCAAAAACAGGAAGGCAGATTATTATCTAAATGGTGTCAAGTTGGGAAAAGGGGAAGTACAACGGTATCTGGGGGTCCTTGTTCATCAGTCAATGAAAGTAAGCATGCAGGTACAGCAGGCAGTGAAGAAAGCAAATGGCATGTTGGCCTTCACAACAAGAGGAGTTGAGTATAGGAGCAAAGAGGTCCTTCTGCAGCTGTACAGGGCCCCAGTGAGACCACACCTGGAGTATTGTGTGCAGTTTTGGACTCCAAATTTGAGGAAGGACATTCTTGCTATTGAGGGAGTGCAGCGGAGGTTCACAAGGTTAATTTCCGGGATGGCGAGTGTCATATGCTAAGAGAATGGAGCGGCTGGGCTTGTATACTCTCAAATTTAGAAGGATGAGAGGGAATCTTATTGAAACATATAAGATTATTAGATTATTAAGGGCTTGAACACACTAGCGGCAGGAATCATGTTCCTGATATTGGGGAAGTCCAGAACCAGGGGCCACAGTTTAAGAATAAGGAGTAAGCCATTTAGAACGGAGATGAGGAAACACTTTTTCACACAGAGAGTTTTGAGTCTGTGAATTCTCTGCCCCAGAGGGTGGTGGAGGCCGGTTCTCTGGATGCTTCCAAGAGAGAGCTAGATGGGGCTCTTAAAGATAGAGGATATGGGGAGAAGGCAGGAACGGGGTACTGATTGCGGATGATCAGCCATGATCACATTGAATGGCGTTGCTGGCTCGAAGGGGTGAATGGCCTACTCCTGCGTCTATTACAGTTGCAAATGAAAACATAAATGTTTTCCTTCAAATACTTCAAATCAGACAACACAAAGATTTAAAAGTGGTTGTATATTTGAATAGAATATCATGCCATGATTATCCATATTAAATGGGGCAGTATTACTCTATAATCATCTGGTCTTTTGCTAATCCATGTTTAGGTCAACAAGCAATGCAGTTTTTAAATTTCTCAGAAAGGTAAAAAAATGATACCCATGCAACAAATTACGTTGAGAGAATGACCAAATGTTTTTTTTTAATTCATTCACTGGATATGGGTATCTCTGCTAAAACTAGTATTTGTAGTCCATCCCTAAATGCCTTTCAGCAGGTGATGAGACATGCATTAGCTAATTCAAATAATTGATCTTTTATTTATATCAATTCCTATTCCATTGATATTGACAGAAGGATATTTACTCCTCTTCAAAAGCAGTCATGTCATTTTTAAAGCATTACAGAAACATTGGAAGGGGTATTTAGGCTCGATTTCACATCTCATTCAAAGGAATGCACAACTAACAATGTAACAGCTGCATGTTACATTTGAGCATGGATCTAGTCTGTTTATTGATGGGTTTCTGATTCGGTGACAAGGGCATTAACATTTCAGCCTAGCTCAAATCTTGTAATGATTCACAGTATAGTGGTCAATCTTTTCATACAAATGGAGGGAAGAAACCGCAGATGCTGATTAACAAAAAGGACACAAAGTGCTGGAGTAACTCAGCGGGTCAGGCAGCATCACTGGAGAATATGGATAGGCAACATCTTTGATTGGGGCCTTAAGAAAGGTCTGAAGAAGGGTCCAACTCAAAATATCACCTATCCATGTTCTCCAGAGATGCTGCCCAACCTGCTGAGTTACTCCGGTATTTCATGTCCCTTTTTCACATGCAAATACTTACAACCTCAGGTTTTTTTTTAGTTGTGGCTTTCCTATGGCATTATTTGCCTATCAATGCTCTTCTTGCTGATACTAAAACTGGAGTTAAGAAATGGGTGAAACACATCAACAAACTTGCTTTCTGGTATCTCATGGAAGATTACACTAACATTATGTTAAAATATATATTTCAGTGAATAATTAACATAACGTGGTTTAACATAGAAAGAGATTTTATAAGCCCACTGATTGGAAGGGAAATGTGCTACTGGTGGAAGTGACTTGTTATTCCATAATAAATGCATATTCCCTTTTCATGCCATGTTCTTGTACATTTGTAGGAGATTGTACACAGTGGAACAGCAGTAGAGTAGCTCCCCTACAGCGCCAGAGATTCAGCTTCGATCCCGACTACGGGTGTCTGTACGGCGTTTGTACATTCTCCATGTGACCATGTGGGTTTTCTCTGGGTGCTCCGGTTTCCTCCCACATTCTAAAGACATGCAGGTTTGTAGGTTAATTGGCTTCTGTAAATTGTCCCCAGTGTGTAAGATAGAACTAGTATACGGGTGATCATTAGTCAGCATGGTATTCCGAAGAGCCTGTTTCCATGCTGTATCTCGAAACTAAGATGCAAAACTTATATTTTATCTCATCTCTGTCCAGGGTCTTAAACTGCTTTCCTGAACATCTCAGTTCAATCCCTAGGTATGACCCCAATTATCCAGTTGCTTCTTTGATTAATTCTCTATTACTTCTGTTTGTCGTTGTTTTCTTGCACGTTCCAATGAAGTTCAATGCAATCTCATGGAACAGCATGTCATATTCCAAATGGGCACATTATAGCCTTTTAGACACATCAGGCAGATAATCTATTGACGATAACCAATATTTATTTCTGATTTCCAGTATCCACTCCTGCTTCCTTTGACAATCTCATAATTATTCTGCTTGTGACTTATTCTCTCATTTATCCTCTTTCCACCCTGTCACCTTGCATTTACTCCTTTTATGATTTAATCCATCCTGCCTTTTGTACTATACAGAACTTCCCTTTCTTCCTCTTCATCTTGCTCCTTTCTCTGCTAATTTCTCCAACATTTTTCAGTTCTAATGAAAGATCACGACATGGATTGGGTTTGCCCCTCCACATATACTGCTTGACCTGATGAGTATTTCCTTTTTAATTGAAGAATCCTAGGATCTGCATTACTTTAATGTTTGCATTACTACTTTAATCAATTTTGCTTTATATGCAGTAGCTGATGTTTTGGAATAGTCTGGAAAAGGTCTTCATTTGCTGACCTAAATATACCACAGTGTAGCATAGTGCATTGGATTCAATGTGTCTTGTTGACTAAAGACATTGATAATTCAATTCTAAATTCAATTGAATTTGGGAAACGTTTGATAATTTGATACACCCAAAGTCCCACGTCAATAAAATAAATTACCGCCTCTTTTCATTAAGCTGGTAGAAACCTTCCAGTTATCCAGCATTTTAGAAGGGAAATTACTAATTTGAATGAACCTACTAACCTTAATTCATGCCAATATAGCTGTGTACACAACATGCAAACTTACCATAACCAACACCACTGATCTTTGAGGTGGTGCAGGTCAGTGATCTATTCTGAGACAACGTTTTTGGAATATGCCCGAAACTTTTAATTTGGTGGGCAGGGGGTTGAAATTTCACCATTGATCTTTCTGATCTTTTGATAAGTAACTAAAGCATTCTTGACAGCATCCTTTAACCCTTTGCCCTTGTTGAAACTCTATTCTGTTCCCATACTTCTGTTCTTTGGGGTAAAAAAACAGTCCAGTGTAGACAATGGGTTAACGCAATGAATTTGAAAGTTCTGCAGTGAATTTTAGTCTAATGGAGCCAACAGCATGTAGATTTCTGTACACTAAATAAATTCTGGTAAATAACTGAATTTTAATAGTTTAAAAAATGTTTTTTCTTTAATCTCATTGGCATAAAGCTAAAACAATTGACTTAAAATACATAGTACACCTTTTTGAGAATCAAGCAGAATGAAAAAAAACATACATATTGAATATGGCACCCCAGTTCTATCAAATGAAGGAAGATAACAAATTGACATTAGAGTTCAGTGGTGAAAGATGAGAAGACTTGTTTAGAGTATGAATTTTCACCACTGAACCACATTAAGCACAAAAACATGTCAAATTAAAAAGAAAAAACGAAACAAGCTTCTGCTCATTTCTTTCATCCTGCAAATAAAATTAACCCAAACATAGGTAACACTGCAATCCAGTTCAACCTTTTAATTTCTGTAACCTTTAGAGAAGTAGCTTTGGACAATTATGGCAAAATAAACATTCATGCTTCTATCTTTTCCCTTAAAAATCATTTAGACCTGATTTAGAAGCCCTATTTCTATTCTTCCATGTGTGCCACACAACCAAGGGAAGTCTGTGACAAAACACAGACAAACCTCCCAGCAAGCTCCCACCAGCCACCCAAGACTCTGTGTTGGGCTAGCTGCTTTCTATTCAATCCCAGAATTTCACACATTTCAATGACCATTACAACTTCAAAGAATCAAATTTTCATCATTGTCTGTCATCTGCCAGTTGATTTGTATAAAAGAGGTCTTCTATGTGCACTCTGCACAAAAGGCTGCTCACTATCGTGGCTATATATCAAGTTTAAAAGTTTTGTTTGTGACAGTTGTGTCTCTGGTAAATTAAGCCAACACTGAAGAACTGCAGCTGGTCTGTCGAGACCTCTATTTGGCATCTATCCCTTTAAATTAAAATTGAATAAATAGTCTCTGCTTTCCTTAAAAAAATCCAAAAAACCCATCAGATTATTTATAACCATTTCCGATTACCCCATTTTATTAAGAATTCCCTCTTCTGGTGGTTAAATAGGGTGATGAACAAGCGTTAAAGCACGGTTTACATTTAAAAATTTGGAGCAGAAAAACAAGGATAAATTAAATATGGGATGAAAATTCTACAATTTGAATTGTTCAAAATTTGTAAAGGTGTTAAAACAGATTGGATTAAATCTTAATTTCAAATTCACATGGGAAGATGCTTAACTGAATCAATATAATCTTTTGGTGTATCTAATATTCCAAAGAGTTGCCTTATATCTAAAGCAGAAATGCTTGCAAAGCTAAATTAATTTTGAGAAGGAGGATATCTGCATAATGTGCAAATTGGGAAGTAAAAAGCATATAAATATGTAGCTTTAAAAACATTTTTGTTTGGTAAGGAATTGATCTGTAAAATTATTCAGCAGACTACGGCAAGGATAAAATGTGTTACACACAAAAAAAACAAAATGCACACCAGCTGATATTGTAAAATTATTCCGAGGATAAACAGAAAATACAAAAAAAGGTACATAGTTCACACTGCTGTAAAAGTTGAGCCAAATGGAAAAAACAATGCAAAACATAACTGGATGTTAATGTTGGAGATAAGATTTGAAAATTTGCAGATCGCATGAAGATAATGCTGTTGATAATGAGAAGGGTAGAATTTGGCTATAAAACAATCTCATTCAACCCAAAGCAGAATGGATTATCTTCGGAATAACGGAAGATGGTCCAGAACTAAATGTGTTTCAAAAGAAACTAATGGGCTATGGGTTAATAACTGGAAAAAAGCTAATTCTAAAATTTTGGAAGAAGGCTCCAATACCAACTATAAATATGTGGATTTCAAATATGTTCGAAACATTACACCTAGAAGAGATAAGACTCCTCCTAGCAGGTAAACCAGATCACTTCCACCTGACGTGGTCTGCATTTATAGAATTATTACAAATATAGGGTGCAAAAGTACTTAAAAAAAAATTGAGGTCAGGTAAGGGGGGATGATAGTTGAAGAGTTGGTATGTCCCATTTACGTAATGCTCATAAAAATATTTGTTTCTCTCTTTTTCCTCTTTCTCTTTCTCTCTCTTTTCTAGGGTCTATTTCTTAACTCTTTTTCTTTTGTTTTTAATTTTGCTCTTATAGGATCTTCGTCCTTTTTTGTTGTCACATTTTCTACACTTTCACTTTTTCCTTCACTTTCTTCTTTCTTTCAATCTTTTCCTTTTCTAGTGTAAAAAATAAATGGAGTACATTAATTGTAAGAAGACATAAGTGACGAGTACTAATGTATGTGGTTGTAATGTAATGTACTTCTAATAAATAAAAATTAAAAAAAAATAAAAAAAAATAAAAAAACAATCTCATTCAATTGGTAACCTGGGCAAAGAACTGTAAGATGGAATTCAAAATGTTATGTGGCACATTTGAGATGGGCTAATAAATCCAAGATAAACACAATGATAATGTAATAAAAAGGAACTGCAGATGCTGATTTATATCAAAGATACACAAAGTAGTGGAGTAACAGCGAGTCAGGCAGCATCTCTGGAGAAAATGGATAGGTGACGTTTTGACATCATTAATGGTAAGACACGAAGTATCAGAGGAACAGAGGAACCTTAATGTAATAATGAAATGTCACCTATCCATTTTCTCCAGAGATGCTGCCTGAACCGCCGAGCTACACCATTATTTTCTGTCTATGCAAAGGAACCTTGATGTATAAATACAAGGAAACCTAAAATCAGCAGGAAATGTAGATAAGGTGGATAAAAAGGCAGATAGGGGAATGAGGTTATGGTACAACTGCAAAAAGGATTATTTAAACTGAGGTTTATTTAACCTGAACAGAGCAGAGGTTTTTTTTGTGAGGTTCGAGATGCCATATTATAGGAAGGATTTTTTAAAAACATTTTTTTATTTCAAAATAGACTTTATTCAAGTAATAAATATATACAATACATGAACCGTGTAAAAAATTCATCCAACATTTTCGGAGGCTATACAAACATTCAATACTGTTTACACACATTGCTCGAATTTCAAAAAAAAATTCCCCCACCCTTGCCACTCATGTGGCCCACTGCCGTGGAATCCCTTCCCTTATTTTGAGGGGCATCTCCACCACACCCTGCCCCCCCCATGTCCAGCAGCGGAAGGACCTTAGACTGTGGTCCTCCCCCACCAAGCCGTGGCGTTGGCTGCACCGAGCTTCAGTGCATCCCTTAGCACGTACTCCTGCAGTCTACAGCTGGACAGTCGGCAACAGGTTCTACCTGTCCCTGGTGTTGCGAAGGATGGGCCTGGCGCAGATGCCACGCAATGTGCCAGTCAGCTGGACATTGCCGCACCATCTGTCGTTCGTGGAAAGGTTCTTCCGGACCAACACCTTTGACCACAAGTCCATTGGGCAGTGGTCAGCACGGAACGTCCTGCAGGCACTGCAGGGAAATGACTCCATGGATCCTGTGACGTGGTTCCCAGAGCAGACTGCACAGCTTGTCTGGGGAAATGTCTCATTGCGAGAACTCACCATAAAGTACCAAGACCTGGCGTGGCTGGCGGTGAGGGGAGCCCTCCCAGTCAGATCCTTCCTGCACCGTCAGAACCTCACTACCAGCGCACGCTGCCTTTGGGACGGCTGCTATGGAGAGGAGATGGTTGCCCACCTCTTTGCAGAGTGTAGATTTGCAAAGAAAGTCTGGAGAGGTTTGCAAGGGTCTCTGTCACTATTTATTCCAAACAGCTCCGTCACAGAGGACTCTGTGATTTACGGATTGTTCCCAGGGACGCATTCAGAGACTGACATCGAGTGCTGCTGGAAGGTCATCAACTCGGTGAAAGACGCTCTTTGGTCTGCTGGAGTTTAGTTGACCTCCCAGCGGAGCGGGATGTCCGTCGGAGAATGTTGCTGATATTATAGGAAGGATGTGATTGTCATAGAGGGGATACAGAGGAGATTCACCAAGAGATTGACCAAGATTACTTGGGATGGTGCATTTCAACTGTGTTGAGAGACAGGCTAGGACACCCGATTGAGCCATACAAAATCATGAGGGGTACATATTGGGATAGCTCGTGATGAACTTAGTATGTATAAGCTCTAGCTGTGGGACTTGTGTTTGGCTTGATAGTATTCATGCACGGTATTATATGGTTTGATTAGATGGCACGCAAACAAAAGGTTTTCATTGTATCTCGGTACACATGACAGTAAGAAATGTAAACCTAATTAGAGAGCATAGGTTTAAGTTAAGGGATAGAAGATTTAGGCAAGGTGTAGGAAGTGTTTTTTCCACGCTCAAAGGATAGGTAACATCAAAACTGCAGAGGAGACAAGTATTCTCACAACATAGTCATACAGCATGGAAACAGGCCCTTCGGCCCAGCTTGCCCGACCAAGGTGCCCCATCTACACTAGTCCCACCTATCTGCTTTTGGCCCATATCCATCTAAATCTTTCCTATCCATGTACATCCAAATGTCTTTTAAGTGTTATAGTTTATGCCTCACCTACCTTCTCTAATGGCAGCTCACTCCATATATCCACCACCATTTTAACATTTAAGATGTATTTAGATTAGGATTTGAAATAGAAGGCTATGGGCCGAGTGCTGGAAAATGAGACTAATATGGAGAAGTGGCTAATGGTCAACATAGACACAAAAGATCAGAATTTATACTGTACAAATATGATTAAAAAGTATACTCCAGGTTTACCACTGTAAAAATCAGTGAATTATATCTTAATGTTAATCTTTACTTTTTTTTGGCACATTCAGCATTTATCACCCCGAATAAAGAAATTTCTCATCTCAGTCCTAAATCACTTGCTTTCTAATCTGCGATTGTAACTCTTATTCCAAACATGCCAGTCAAGGGAATCGTCCTTCAAATATCCTGTCTGTCTACCCCATCAGCATTTTGTAAGTTTCAATTGGTTACCCACTCATTGTTCTATTTAGCAAATACAAACTTAGTAAACTTGCCCTCTCCTATTTGAGTATCCCACCAACCTAGGAATGTGTTGCTGCCCTTCTATTGTAAGTATATTCTTAGTTAGATAAGGAGGTCAAAACTGCACACTGTTTGTTCTTACCAAGGTATACATTTTTAACAAAATATCTTACTCAGGTACTCAAATACTTGCCATGAAAGCCAATATACTATTGTCCTTCTAAACCTACTTTACGGTACTCTAACATAAGAAAAGACATTGAGTCAGACAGCCACCTATCCATGTTCTCCAGAGATGCTGTCTGACTCGCTGAGTTACTCAATTCACTGTATCAGACATTTCTGCACAGTATTTTGTTGTGAACTGAGCTTTATCTTAAAACAATCTGCATACCTTGCTTATGAAAGCCACAGACTTGACATTTCCAAGGCTTTAATTATCTTTGGGACCCAACTCCCGTCTTTCATATTCTTTCCCCTTGTTAATTCTAATTTCTACTACCCATGTCCTTCCCTACATTTGCTTCTCTTGGAGACCTATGATGTTTTCCACTCCAAAATCTCACATTTAAAATATCCCTGCTTGTAATGAAATCCATTTTATCTTCAACAGAACCATATCAAAATCTCCGCTCTTCTAAAATTGTCCTCCATAAAAGCTCTTTCAATGCTCAGCTTTCACCTCACCATATCTTCAAACTCACTACCCATGCTTGGGTAATCCCACATTATCACCCCCTGCCCAATTAAGACCTTGTTAAATAATGTCCCTTTGACAAGGTTTTATGTCATTGCTCTTATCACAACTTTCTTTGACTCAGCATGTGTCTTTATTGAATGATGGCCAGTTTTATTTATTCACATATTGGATGTGGACTTCACTGGCAAAGCTAACATTTCACATTCACCTTGCACTACCCTCAAAAAGGTGATAGATGTATTTTGAGTCACTGCTGTACATCAAAGATACTAGAGGAGCTCCTCTAGTATCTTTGCTTTAGATACCCGCAAAGCTGTTAGAAACAAAGTATCAAGACTTTGCCCCAGCGATGAAGAAATGGTGATACATATTACCATATCAGAATGTAAATGATTTGGCATTTGATGCAGGGAGAGCTTACAGTTGATGACATTCTGAGGCACCTGCAGTTTTAGGTGGAAAAGGTTTCAAGTTTAATATAGTTTGTGTAAGTCATTGGAGTGCCTGTTGTAGATTATGCCACAGCATGCTCAATTTGGAGGGATCAAAGGCCGATGTGACGCCACTTGAATGGACTATCTTGCTCTAGTGCGATAATTCTTGGAATGCTCATGAGGTATTCCCATTATGTAACTGGAAAGTATTCCATCACACTCCTGATTTACTCAAGAAGACAAGTATTATAACCAAAACTAGGACATATGGTTCCTCAAACTACATTAATAAGGGATCGTCTACATTGACTAGATCACATCCGAAATCCATCCCTTGGTGTTCAAAAACCTGTTGTGCTCAGGATTGAATGTGCTCAATGATTATCGACAACTCTTTGGGATATTAAATCAAAATAGTCACAACCTTCTGTATAAACAAATCTCTCAGGACTGTCTTAATTGAATGAACCTTTCAGAGACACCACCCATAGGAAGTCCCTTTTTCAAATGCCTCCCTTCGAGTGCAATACTGAATTTACGTCTACCTTGCACAAGCTGAATGTCAGCTTTTAGACATCTGCTCCTATCACCCAATGGACCATGGTCCCACTTATGAACATCAAGACATTACCTCCATTATAGCTGTTGATCTCCCCAGGAAATGAGTTTGCACCATGGAATAAACACAATGGTTTTGGCCTTCCAATATTTCATTTCTGGAAATTTCTGCTCCTCTAGCAGAGAAAATTAGACAAGCAATCTAATAGCAGAAGCATTGAAGAGATCAAGAGAGGCAATGGTGAGATGTAACTAGATGTCATCAGTATACAGGTGAGTTATTATGTCCTTTGTCAAGTGCCTCAAATAACAATCGCCAATATGACATATAAATGTTCCAGACCTCTTTTGTTCGCAACCAATATCAAGAAAACCTCCTGAGTGACACAATTTGAACATATTATTACAAAACTGCTCAACCACAACTTGATATCATACCTCCTTGAGCAGTGAGCAAACCTTTGAATTTCAGATAGGAAGACTCAACAAACACTTGACTTTTTACGGTCCAACTAATAAATGTCATTACTGAACACAAGCCATACAAGGCAGGCTTCCAGGTCAACGATTCCCAGCATGCTAACATTTTTTCATCAGATTGACATACACCACAGAAAACACATCCTTCTATTTATTCAATTTACATCATAGTTCTTAAATTGGTCAACCGATTGTTCCCATATATAACATTTATGACTTGACATACAGGCACAGGTAATGTTACAAATGTACCTAGTAATTATGGCAAAATAAATAATTCAGATGCTTTGATCTTGCTTGAATGCAATAGTTATTTTTGATAGCCAATATAAATTCTATTATAAAAACAAGTATTGAATGCATCTGTATTCATTCTAACACAGTACAACCTCACCCTGATCTTGAGTATTCCAGACACCACATTCACAATATAATGCTATAAAAGTCTTTCCTCTCTCAAAATCACTCAACACTCCATCATTCATCAACCTTTGTTTTTTATTGCATTCTCAAACATTTTCTCTCGTGAACACTTCTCACTGCATCAGATCATATTTACAACACCTTATTTGTTGCTGTTAATTCTGTGCAAATTAATCTGCATTCTAGACATCAGTTTTTATCCAGTAAGTTTTGCACGTGTTGCTGTTTCCAAATTCTGCTTTTGCCTTCATCCGTTCTTGGTTTTACACTGAGCATGTGAAAGAAAGACTTAAATTGTATTTTTAAAATTTGGGGCTCCCAAAGCACTTTACAATCAATGTATTTTATATGAGCAACAAGGTGACTGGTAGTCTATTTAGATGGTGTGCCATTCAAGCCACAGCTAAACAAGGCAGTTTTTAGTTCTTGTGTAACCTACATGTTCTGTCATTGTATGCTTAGCTAGTAAAACTAAACATTCCATATGCCTTTATAATTTAATTTAGTTTAGTTTAGAGATACAGCGCGGAAACAGGCCTTTTGGCCCACGAATCCGCGCTGACCAGCGATCCCCGCACACTAAAGCTATCTTACACACACTAGGAACAGTTTACAATTATAGCAAGCCAATTAACCTACAAACCTGTACGTCTTTGGAGTACGGGAGGAAACTGGAGCACCAGAGAAAACCTACGCAGGCGATGGGGAGAATATACAAACTCCGTACAGACAAGCACCCGTAGTCAGGATCAAACCCAAATCTCTGGGTCTGTAAGTCAGCAATTCTACTGCTGCGCCACTGTGAGGTATGAGTAGTGAGTGGTCTATGTTTTCCAATGTCTCATCATGAAGTTTTTTGTTGAATAGCAGTGTGATGCAACAGGAGGAGATAGGTAAAGGATCTTTGTATTGTTAATATTGAGTGCAAGGCCATTCCTCATGTATGCTTCCAGACAATGGCTAGGAGCGTGACTCTGGGCAGGTGCAAATGCAAGCACTGTCCGCATAATGCTGCAATATCACTGAAATTTAGATAACCAACTACGGACCGTTGTTGCCTTAGGTTCTTGTGCAAGTTACATCGTCTTGGATTGTATGCCAAGATGATAAAAAAGGAAAATTAATTATGCCTTTTTAAACCATCTTGTGCCTGCCCTACTATACTTAAAGATCTAATGTGTAGCGTACAGCTGGTCAGCAATTGCTGGTTGGCATGGACTAGGTGGGACGAAGGGCCTGTTTCCACGCTGCATCTCTAAAGTAAAGTACAATCTGTTGTACAGAGGTTAGTGTCTTTACATTGTCTTGTTGAAGCTGCCCAAATACATTACCTCACTTATCTAGATCAAATTCCACCTTTTTTCCCCAACTGACAGACCATTTTTATCTTCACGGTAGGCAGTTCTTCATCCAGTTTGTGTGTGGCCTCGCTCTGTCAATGGAGGAGACGCAGAACAGAAAGGTCAGTATTTAGGTGGTCATGAGTGCTTTCGGCACACTGGCGTTCATCAGTCAGGGTATTGAATACAGAAGTTGGGATGTTACAGATGTACAAGGCGTTGGTGAGGCCACTTTTGAAGTAGTATGCTCAGTTTTGGTTACCCTGCTATATGAAAGATATTCTGCTTTCTGCAGAGACCGTTCCCTCCGCAACTCCCTGGTCAACTCGTCCCTTCCCACCCAAACCATCCCCTCCCAAGGTACTTTCCCCTGCAACCGCAGGAGATGCAACACCGAATCACAGATGGGGACGAGTCAGAGTATAGAAGTGAGATCGACCGACTGACCAAATGGTGCCAGCACAACAACCTGGCTCTCAACATCAGTAAGACCAAGGAACTGATTGTGGACTTTGGTAGGGGAAGGATGAGGACCCACAATCCTGTTCACATCAATGGGACGATGGTGGAGAGGGTCAAAAACTTCAAATTCCTGGGCGTGCATATTTCCAAAGATCTTTCCTGGACCCAGCACACCGATACAATTATAAAGAAGGTACATCAGCGACTCTACTTCCTGAGAAGATTATGGAGATTTGGCATGTCGAAGATGATTCTCCTAAATTTCTACAGGTGCACGGTAGAGAGCATTCTGACTGGTTGAATCGTGGCCTGGTTTTTTCATTTTCCCCATTATGTACTATGTTTATATATTCACATATTCTGTTGTGCTGCAGCAAGTAAGAATTTCATTGTCCCATTCGGGACATATGACAATGAAACACTCGTCTTGACTCTTGTTCCTTTACCTCTCCCCTCGACTCCATCCAAGGACCCCGACAGTCTTTCCAGGTGAGGACCTCCTCCAACCTCATCTACTGTATCCGCTGTTCCAAGTGTCAACTCATGTACATCGGCGAGACCAAGCACAGGCTCGGCGATCGTTTCGCTGAACACCTCCCCTCAGTCCGCCTTAACCAACCTGATCTCTCGGTTGCTCAGCACTTTAACTCCCCATCCCATTCCCAATCTGACCTTTCGGTCCTGGGCCTCCTCCATTGTCAGAGTGAGGCCCATTGCAAATTGGAGGAACAGCACCTCATATTTTGCTTGGGTAGCTTACACCCCAGCGGTATGAACATTGACTTCTCTAACTTCAAATAGCTCTTGCTTTCCCTCTCTCTCCATCTTCTCCCCCTTCACAGTTCTCCCACCAGTCTTGCGGCCTCCGACTACATTCTATCTTTGTCCCGCCCACTCCCCTGACATCAGTCTGAAGAAGGGTCTCGACCCGAAACGTCACCCATTCCTTCCCTCCAGAGATGCTGCCTGTCCACGCTGAGTTACTCCAGCATTTTGTGTCTACATACAAAAGATATTGTTAAGCTGGAAAGAGTGCAGAGATGATTTGCGAGCATGTTGCCAGGACTTGACGGGGTGAGTTATAGGGAGAGGATCAGCAAGCTAGGACTTTATTCCTTGGAGCACAAGAGGCTGAGGTGTGACCTTGGAGAGGTTGATATGATCATGAAAGGAATAGATATAATAATAATAGTAATAATACATTTTATTTATATAGCGCTTTTCAGGACTCAAAGTCGCTTATATATAGTAGATACACACGGAGTATTTTACACAGAATTGGGGAATCATGAACTAGAGGATATAGTTTTAAAGTGAGAGGGGAAAGATAGGAATCTGAGGGGTAACTTTTTCACATAGTTGGGTGTATGGGATGAGCTGCCAGAGGAGGTAGTTGAGACAGATACCATAACAACATTTAAAAGACATTTGGACAGGAAATGTTTAGAGGAATATGGGGTAAATGTGGGCAGGTGGGACTAATGAAGATGGAGCAGCTTTTTTGGCATGGGCAAGTTGGGCCGAAGGGCCAGTTTCCCTGCCGTTTGACTCTATGAATCTTTCACTTTCAATCCCAATGTAATGTCCTTGGCTTTTTTTTGAGTGATTGGCAAGTTGTCTCCAAAAAATCTAATTTCTGTCAACAATGAGGGACGCTTGGGCTGAATAAACTTAATGTCATGAAACGCAAAACTGACCGTGATAAAATGTCAGGCATGACAAGGTGAGTCGCACTAAGTACCCTGACGAATTTCCCAATGGGCATGATTTCACGGAAATATAATAGCCTGAGCGATCTACCCTGGATAAAACAACTTATTTGTGCAATTTTGAGTCAATTAATTATTGTCATTCCAAGCAGTACTTCTCACAGAGGTTTGTGCTGTGCATTATTTCCAGGGACAAATATCCAACTACATCTTGAAGGATAACAAATTGGTCTGGCCAGATTAGAGCAAAAATTACAGATGCTGAAAACAAAATACTAAACAAATGTCATTAGTCTAACCAGTCCTCTTCCACTCTCGCCTTCCATTCGCAAAACTATTTTTTACATTGACCAACATCTTCAACTCCACTCACCGTGGGAATTCACATGGAGCCAAGCTGTGCTGGGTTTTGTTGGGTGTGAAGAAGAGTCTTTGCATCAGTTCTGTTCAGGCCCTCTCGCTTACCTATTCTATTGCATTCACAACTATATTGGTCCAATTGTACAGAAGTTAAAACTTTCATTACCTTGTTACCATTTCTCACCTTGCTCTCATATTCACAGGATTTATTTTTGACTCATTCTTCCTCAAAGTCCAACTACTTCCAGAGCTACCTAAATATATGTTGCCCCACCCTATATCCTGTAAGGGTTCCTTTCCCTTCTCCCACCTTATATTTTCAGCACTATGTGCTAATTGATTCATTGGTGTTGGTGCAACTGCAAAAATGGGAAATGGCTACACCTTAATCCCTATTGTGTTTATGCACTGAATGCCTTAATCCAATGCAATATTTCTTTTCAATTTATTCAAATTGACACTGAATCTTAAGGTGACCAATAACACCTGGAGGCTGTCTATCAATTTGAATAGAATTCAACATAATTTGAACATTGTTTGAAGGGGGATTTAAATAAATATTTAAAGACAACACTAAACATGTACCAGTGTAAATTAAGCACCATTTCAAAAGCAATGATTGAATACAAGTACATGTATGCCAAACCCATACATAAAAACCAGTGCATAAACATCTCTGAACAGTTATTAGAAGTTTGTTGGATACGAAATACCCTTATACAAAAGGTATGCACACTTGAATGGGCAGAATGACGATTCATAGTATTTCATTGAAAAATGCTGTATAATGCGTTTACACATGGAAACAGCAGCAAGGCTCCTCAGCCATTCATTTATGGCTGATCTATACCTGCCTCAACACCTCTTCAGCAGTTTTGTACGTGGGAAGCGATGTCCCATAAATCTGATTGTTTTTTGAAGATGTGGGCGTTGTATGTATATGATTTCAGCAAGGCATTTTACAAGGTTCCGCATGGTAGTCTGCTCTGGAAAGTTACATCACATGGGATCCAAAGAGAGATAAATTTCAGAAACATTTAGACAGGTACATGGATGGGATAGGTTTAGAGGGATATTGGGCCAAATGCAGGTAGGTGGGACTAATGTAGATGGGGTCTGTTGGTCGGCATGGACAAGTTAGGCCAAAAGGCCTGTCCCACACTATTTGACTAGTGTAACTGGACCAAAACTGGGCACAGTGTTTCAGGTGTGGCCTCAACACCCTGTGCAACCGTTAAAAAAACTCACTATTCTTAAACTCCAACCTTTCTTAAATGAAGGACAACATACCATTTGGCTTCTTTACTTGTTAAAGAAGGAACTGCAGATGCTGGAAAATCGAAGGTACACAAAAATGCTGGAGAAACTCAGCGGGTGCAGCAGCATCTAGTCTGAAGAAGGGTTTCGGCCCGAAACGTTGCCTGTTTCCTTTGCTCCATAGATGCTGCTGCACCCGCTGAGTTTCTCCAGCATTTTTGTGTACCTTTGGCTTCTTTACTTGTTGGACTAACTACTAACTCTGTGATTCATGCACTAGAACACGATGATCCCTCTAAACCTCATTCATTTAATTCACAAAATTGCGAAATATGGCACAGCAGATGAATATCAAATTAAATATCTCTAAAAGTTATAAAGTCTACTCTTTTGTATTTCAAGTTGCAAAAAAGGGTATACAAAATTATGGGTGGCATAAATAATGTAAATAGCGAAAAACTGTTTTCCCTTAGTAAAGGTGTCCATAACCAGAGGACACAGGTTTAAAGTAAGGGGTTTAATGTAGAGGGGATTTGAGGACTACATTTTCTATCTAGAAAGAGGTTGAAATTTGGAACACATGCTGGAGGGCTGGTGGATTTAGAGACTCTTACACATTAAGTATTTTGACGAGCTCTTGAAACACAATGGCATGGAAGGCTGAGCTAAGGGCACATACTGGATAGTGGGATTAGTGTGGATAGCTGTTTGATGGGCAAGTGATATGTGGGGGGGGGGGGGGTTATGGACACCATTCACACTGTATGAACCTATAACTCTAAACAAAATGATAATTATTATGGTAAAAGCTTTAAAATGTATTTGGTTGTGTAAATAATACTTTCAAGTAACCTCTAAACAGAGCAAAACGTGGGAAGTTACTCAATGAAGCACTATTTCACACGGCAACATGTTTATTAATCTAAATGAGGTTTCCCAGAAAAAAAATTCTTGGGAGATTCATGTGAAAGTCCCACACAATTCTGGTACATCATTTATTTTCAATTGTTTAAACAAGGATTTGTCTCTAAGATTACTGTGGGATGCCCATGTCAATATCATGGTTTCACAGTATCTTCCACAGAATAGATATGGATGAGCGATTATGTAAAATGTCCAGGCAAGAGAAATTTGCCAGTCCAAGGTTCTCCAAAGAAATACAAAATCCTGCTTCAGTAGCGTTGCTGCTTCCTATCTCAATGACATGTTTCTGATAGACATGTGCAGTTTCCCAATTGATTAGATATACTTAGCAAGGTATGTAATGATCTACAAGTAACGAAGATGACCTTGGGTCAGCAAGAGTCAAAAGCATCACCAGACTATTTTTTTTAAAGAAAGCTTATTCACTGCCTATTATGCATGTTAACCTATCTACTCAATTAGCTTAAGTAGATCCTGGAAAATTTAGAATATTTTTCCAAAAGTTACCTGTTTTCTAACTATTGTAATAAAACTGATGACTTACACAAGCTACGCAATACATTGTCATTTAGATGTTCAATAAAACCTACATTTCCACATTAGACTGTTATACACAAAGATTGAGGGACAGGATGAAAGGCAAAAAAAAATCATGAATGTTATCTATGAACCATTTAGAAAGAGGGGTAGAAGGTTATCACTATTATGCTCTTCCCTTTGCTTTAATCTATGTTAGATGGTCAAAATTCAACAAATTGTACTTCAAATAGGCAAATGTGTCATTCTTCCTCATCCGGATGCAACTACCTAACTGAAGGGTTAGATTTATCCAAGAGCAAAGCCACGCAACAGCATGTGCCTGCAGGCCATAAAATACACCAATTCCACAATCAGTGTTTCAATTTCCAATGAGGAGCAAAAAACCCCACAAATATTATCCAAATTGTTTCAGACTGTAGATGACAAAACATTTGCAGGCTGATTTGTATTTGATACCAGAAAAATGTTATTTTTTAAATTTAATTGGAGGAAAGAGGATCTGCAAGACTACTTCACTGCTTTTTGAAACAAAAAGTTGTTACATTGGAAATATATTTCATATGTTAATAGGTAAGACTTCAATTTACTCGCGGCAAATAATATTTTGTTACTTTACCCCATGTCTGAGAGCATGTTTTAGCAATGTTACAAAATTTTGAGATTTTAAAAATAAAGTCTGCAATTTATCCCATCAGATAAAGCATAAAAAGAAGTTTAATTTGACACCTAATTCACTTTCATATCTTCAGTATTAAAGAAGTTATGGCCATTTTCATACTCGGAAATTAGCATCTTGTTCCCTATTGCTTTTCCATTGACTTAACACAAAAGCTGTGATCGAGGACAGTTAAAAGCCCATAACTTTCTTAAAAATTAAGATAACTGAAAGAAATTTTCAGTTATTATAGATTGAAGCATTCTGAAACAAATATGAAACAATCTTACTTAGAAGACATGAAAGTAAAGCATATAATTAGTTAGTTACCTAATTGTAGCTAATTACAAAATTCAATTACTAGATCTAAACATCTATCAATTTCTTAAGAATAGATTAACATGTTTAAATAGCCTAAGTGTCCAAATAACATTCACACAATAATTCACAATATAACATAATTTTTAAATCTCATTTTCATGAATTTACAGGCCAAATGGAAGGAATTGAATGTTTAATACCTGTAAATTAATGGGCATTTAATTCATCTTGTGAGTGAGGATTTCTGGAACGCGATCTTTTGGAACGTTCATTTGCGGTGAATTTAACCCCGTATTGGCATGAAAAATACTGCTGTTAATTCGGGGAATAAAATCACCGTGTCGCATGAAAAAAGTGAATTAAAGGCTTCTTAAGAAGCACTTTTATACATTTAAAGAAACCACTTTCGTTTACCTGTCCCATGTGTGAAATCCGTCCCCGTTATCGGCGTTGACGCTTCAGGAGCTGCTTTTAAAATTACTCTAGCGCTGACATTGACGATTTAATAAAAATAAAAAATACACAAAATGCCACTAGGAACGATTTGTCAGCCAAGGCTTGTACTCCAACGAAATATTAACCAGGACAAGGGAGGAGAAACCGCGTTTTAACCCCGCCCCCCCTTAAAGGCGCCAAAATCGCGCACACGGCCAGTGGCAGAATTACAACGCGACTGAAGGTAAGTTTTGTAACATACCTACATGTTTCTGATAGGATCAATTACAACCACTAAATTCGCAAAGCATTCCTTCCATTAATCAGATCTATATATGTACATTGGATCTAATGCAGTCCCAACTGCCAAAATAAACACTATAGCGAGATAATGAGACCATTGCTAACAATGCAAAAGAAGCCAAAAATCATTCAATAATCACAGGGAATATGAAAATACCTTAGGGGTATAAGAGAAAATAGGTCAAAGTCATGCAAGCAGAACATTTGTGCCAGCTGTATAATATGCAATGCAATACCCCACAATGTATATACTGTTGTCTTCGCAGCAAGCTAGTTTTCTTGCCAATTGTGATATTTCACTACTTTATTTACTAGTTCTGGCTGAGCCCATGTGCTTAGCAGATGAGCAGTCTGCATTCAGATCCACAATGTAAAGCAGTAAATGTGTTGGGTGACTCTCGATATTATTAGCACACAAAACTTAAACCCTTCATTGTCATACAAATTAATATGACAGTTTTCCTGTTAGCAGTTGGCTGTGAATTGTTCATGGTCATGTCTTTCCCTTTAATTCATAGTAGTCCAATACTTGTTAAAAGCAAATACTAATTTGCAAATTATTAATACTGAAAGCGATTTTGCTTTGACCGTGACATATTGATGTTACAAAATATCACAAGTCTGCTTTGATTATTGTATAGGTATCTGTCATATTCAATACCCCTGCTGCAATATCCCTGCTGCCAACCCTTCTACACACACTCCTCCCCAATCACCACTTCACACTTACTTAAAGCAAGATTGCAGTCTGAAAAGACCGGACCCTTTCACACCCACCCCTCTCCAATCACCACTTAATACCCAATTACAGCCCGACTGCAGAAAACTGCGGTCTCGTCCACTACCCACCCCCTCCATGCTGCACAACATCACTTCTCCATCATCAACAACAAAAATAGAGGAGGTGGAGAGGCTGTTCAGAAGACAGAAAAAATGGAAATCTCCAGGACCGGACAATGTTTCCCCCTCTACTCTCAAGCTCTGTGCCGAACAACTGGCACCGGTCTACAGACATTTTCAACCAGTCCCTGCAAACCTGTACTGTCCCTACCTGCTTCAAAGTCTCCACTATTGTCCCTGTACCCAAAAAGGCAAGGATTCCTGGTCTTAATGACCACAGGCCTGTCGCATTGACCTCTGTAGTCATGAAGACCCTTGAAAGGCTTGTGCTGGCCAAGTTGAAAAATATCATAAACCCCCTGCAGGCCCCTCTGCAGTTTGCATATCGGGCCAATAGATCTGTGGATGATGCAGTCAACCTGGGCCTGCACTTCATCCTCCAGCACCTAGACCACCAGGGGACCTATGCGAGGATTTTGTTTGTTGAATTTAGCTCTGCATTCAACACCATTGTGCCAGAGCTACTACACTCCAAACTTTCCAAGTTGACTGTGCCTGAACCCCTCTTTTTTATTTTTTTATTATTATTTTATTAGAAGTAAGTACAATCATATGGCACCAAAGTGCCTAATATATATTTACATAATACATTTTATGTACAGCTTATTTTTTTTAAATTATAATAAACAAGAATAAGAAAAAGAAATTAGATAATAAAGGATAGAAAAACGTGAGATATATATAGTGTGTGAAAAAGAAAAAAAGAAAAAGAATGAAAGAAGAAAGTTGAAGAAAAGAAAATAGGAAAAAGAGAGTAAAAAATAAAAAAAGAAATAAGGAGATCTTTATTTATAATCTTGACCATCCTCCACCCAGTCCTGGAACAGTTAGCTTCTACAATTGTGTTGCACCATACGATTCCAAAAAGACGACAAATGGAGACCAACTCGTTAAGAATTGGTCTGATTTATCTATTAGGAGGAATCGCATTTCTTCAAGATGTGCGGTGTCCAACATGCTTGCGATCCACATTTTAAGCGTTGGTATTGGTGTATTTTTCCAAAATTTAAGTATTAGTTTTTTTGCTATTATTAAACCATAATTAAAAAATAAATTTTGAGATGAGTTCAATTTATTCCCATCTTCCATTACTCCAAATATAATCATTTCAGTATTAGGTTCCATTCTTATCTTGAATAATTTTGTAAATATTTCAAAAATATCACTCCAAAATCTATAAAGTTTTATGCAGGAAACAAAAGAGTGTGTTATAGTTGCCTTTTGGGATAGACATTTATCACAAATGGGGGATATATTTGGATAGAATTTATTCAATCTTGTTTTTGGATAATATAATCTATGTAAAATTTTAAATTGAATTAGATTATGTCTTGCATTAATCGAACATTTGTGTATATATATCAATTAGTTTTCCCATGTAACCTTCGTAATTTTTATCATTAATTCCCGTTCCCTCTTCTCTAAGTACCTCTGTCGATGGTAGGACTATATTTAAAATACTAATATATAAATAAGATATTAATTTTTGTGAGACAGCTTTAATATTCATTGCTTCTTCCAATAAATCAGAAGTTATTTTTTGATATCCTTGTATGTATTTCTTCATGAAATCGCAAATCTGAAGATATTTAAAATATTGGTTATTTTTCAATTTAAATTTTAATTGTAATTATTGGAATGATAATAGATTTCCCATTTCATACATAAACCCGATCCTTGTAATTCCTAAACTTTCCCATTGGTTATATGTTTTATCAATAAGAGATGGTTTAAATAAAGGATTATTCGCTATTGGCATTAACAATGATAAATTTCTTAATTTTAAGGATAATTTTATTTGTTTCCAAATTCTTATTGTATCGTGTATAATTGGGTTCTTCTTATATATTGTGTTGTTCATTTTTTTTCGGGGAGAAGAGGATTACAAGGAAAACAATCCTCTTTCTCCATTCTTAATCATTCTGTCTGTTGGGTAGAACTGTCCAACCAATAAATTATATTCTTAATATGCACTGCCCAATAATAATACAAAAAATTCGGGAGTGAGAGTCCCCCGACATCCTTTGGTTTACATAAGTGTTTTAAAAAAAATTCTATGTGATCTATAATCCCAAATAAAATTAGTAATATTAGAGTCTAATTTAAAAAAAAAGTATTTTGGTATATATAATGGTATGGACTGAAATAGGTATAATAATTGTGGTAGAAAGATCATTTTTATAGCATTTATTCTACCTATTAATGATAAAGGAAGTGTTTTCCAAAATGTAATCAACATATTGAGTTTATTTAATAAAGGTATAAAATTAGCGTTGAATAATGCTTTATATTTTCTAGTAATTTGAATACCCAAATATTTAAATTTTTCTGTTGCAATTTTAAAGGGGAACTTCAGTAAGTGTGTAGATTCTTGAGGTTTTAACGTCATGATTTCACTTTTATTCCAGTTTATTCTATATCCAGAAAAGGACCTGAATTCCTCTATTAAATTTAATAAATTTGGTATGCTCGTTTGTGACTTTGTAATATATAAAAGTATATCGTCTGAACCCCTCTGTCGGTGGATCACCAGCTTCCTGACAGACAGGAAGCAGCATGTGAGGCTGGGAAAGTACATCCCGGACCTGCAGACCCTCAGCATAGGAGCACCGCAAGGCTGCGTACTCTCCCCTCTCCTCTACTCTCTCTACCACTGACTGCAGCTCCACTGCTTCCTCTGTCAAGCTTCACAAGTTTGCGGATGACACAACCCTGATTGGACTGATCCAGGATGGAGAGGAATCTGCCTACAGACAGGAAGTGACACAGCTGGCATCCTGGTGCCTTCGTAACAACCTGGAGCTCAATGCTCTTAAGACAGTGAAATTGATAGTAGACTTTAGGAGAGCTCCCCCTCCCCTCACCCCACTCACCATCAACAACACCACAGTCACATCTGTGGAGTCTTTTATGTTCCTGGGAACCATCATCTCCAAGGACCTTAAATGGGGGCTACCATCAACTCCACAGTCAAAAAGGCACAACAGAGGACGTACTTCCTGCGGCAGTTGAGGAAGCACAATCTGCTACAGGCAATGATGGTCCAATTCTAAACGGCCATCGTAGAGTCTGTCCTCACCTTCTCCATCATGGTCTGGTTTGGCTCAGCCACCAAGCACGACATCCAGAGCCTGCAACGAATCATCCGATCAGCTGAGAAGGTTATTGGCTGTAACCTTCCCTCCATTGACGAACTGTACACTGCAAGGACCAGGAAGCAAGTGGGTAAGATCATCTCTGACCCCTCTCACCCTGGCCACAAACTCTTTGAATCACTTCCCTATGGAAGGCGACTCCAGACTGGCAAAGTTGCCACAGTCAGACATAAAAACAGCTTTTTTCCACGAGTAGTAGCTCTACTCAATAACCAGAAATCTGTAGCCTCCTTTTGTTCTGGTATTTTATTTAATTAACATGTTTAATCAATAATGTTTTATTATTAATGTTTAATGTTTTAGGTGTCATTCCTAACTGTCACTGTATTTCATGTAGACAAAAATGGAGAAACTCAGCATGTGAGGCAGCATCTATGGAGCGAAGGAATAGGTGACGTTTCGGGTCGAAACCCTTCTTCAGACTGATGTGGGGGTGGGGGGGCGGGAAGAAGAAAGGAAGCGGCGGAGACAGTAGGCTGTGCGAGAGCTGGGAAGGGGAGGGGAAGGAGGGAGAAAGCAAGGACTACCTGAAATTGAAGAAGTCAATGTTCATACCGCTGGGGTGTAAACTACCCAAGCGAAATATGAGGTGCTGCTCCTCCAATTTGCGGTGGGACTCTGGCCATGGAGGAGGCCCAGGACAGAAAGGTCGGATTCGGAATGGGAAGGGGAGTTGAAGTGCTGAGCCACCAGGAGATCAGGTTGGTTAATGCGAACTGAGCGGAGGTGTTGGGCGAAGTGATCGCCAAGCCTGCACTTGGTCTCATCAATGTAGAGCAGTTGACACCTAGAACAGCGGATGCAATAGATGAGGTTGGAGGAGGTGCAGGTGAACCTCTGCCTCACCTGGAAAGACTGCTTGGGTCCTTGGATGGAGTCGAGGGGGGAGGTATAGCGACAAGTGCAGCATTTCCTGCGGTTGCAAGGGAAAGTACCAGGGGAGGGGGCGGTTTGGGTGGGAAGGGACAAAATGACTAGGGAGTTACGGAGGGAGCGGTCTTTGCGGAAAGCCGAAAGGGGAGGAGATGGGAAGATGTGGCCAGTGGAGGGATCCCGTTGGAGGTGACAAAAATGTCGGAGGATTATCTGTTGTATGTGACAGCTGGTAGGGTGGAAGGTGAGAACAAGGGGAACGCTGTCCTTGTTACGAGTGTGGGGATGGGGAGTGAGAGCAGAGTTACGGGATATAGATTAGACCCTGGTGAGAACCTCATCTATAGTCGAAGAGGGGAACTCCCGTTCCCTAAAGAATGAGGACATCTCCGATGCCCTGGTTTGTAACACCTCATCCTGGGTGCAGATGCAGCGTAGACGGAGGAATTGGGAGTAGGAGATAGAGTCCTTACAGGAAGCAGGGTGGGAAGAAGTGTAGTCCAGATAGCCATGGGAGTCAGTGGGTTTGCAGTAGTCAAATTCCGCCCAATACTATTAATGAATAATCGTATTTCTGGGTTACTGGCATCTACTACTTTTTCAGTTTCTCATTCTTTCACTCTACTTGGCTGTCCTTTTACACATTGTTTATATATATTCTTTTAAAATTTCATTTATTGTGCTTAATGTTTCAAGTGCCGATGATTTCTGTCATTTTCCATTCTCCCCACAAGCACTGCACACATCAATTTTTTCTAACATGTCTAATTTGTTCCCTCCTTCAACAGGTAGATTACTGAAAATGAGGTAAGTGTTCCTCCATTGGCCAATGTAGACTGAGCCCAGCAACTTTACCTTAAAGGTTTAGACACTTCAGTCTGCGGTGTTGCCATTGCACTGACCTCTCTTCATCATCACTCCCTCGATCCTAGTGATGGATATTAAATCAGGGACATTGCTATTTACAATACTTGCTCCTCGTGATATTCAACGGAAAAGACTACTGATTCATCATAAGAGGGTGGGCTATATATCATTCCTTCTATCATTCCTATATAACTATTCCTTCGCTCCATAGATGCTGCCTCACCCGCTGAGTTTCTTCAGCATTTTTGTCTACCTTCGGCTATATATCATATTAATTTACCTTTTTTTTTTATCAAACCAGTTTTTGGGATGGTGTTTATAATTTACTGGGTCTGGAATCAATGTTAATGACTTCCAGGTCCATTCCTTCCCAAATGCATTCCACTATTACAGTAGGACAGGATGCACCCAGGAACTGTGATGCAGAAGACTGGGACTTTAAAATCGATTCGAGACTACAAATATATCAGGCTAGTGCTCCACAGGTCTATATGCTCCTAAAGCTCCTTTAGTATAGCACATTGCCCAAGATATCGAAGAAGATTTGCAGTGTTGGTTGCATGCATCTTTTGCCATGTACAAATGACATGACTAACTTAGTTCCATCCGTGCCAGCTCTGATTGTTCAGAACCTTTTCATACCCCTCTGCCTCCCAGTCTGGAGAAGGATCTCAACCTGAAACATTACCTATTCCTTTTCTCCAGAGATGCTGCCTGACCCGCCATGTTTAGTTTAGCGATACAGTTTGGAAACAGGCCCTATGGCCCACTGCTCCAATCCCCGCACATTAACACTATCCTGCACACAATACAAGTGAGTGGTTTGCTTCGTCATTTTACAGGGCAGTTAAGAGTCACACCTGAAAATTTAAAAAACACAGCTGACTGGAAACTTTCATAAAAATTGGGAAAGCAGGAAAAAACAAGTTATTTTTTAGTAGAAAAGTAGGTGATGGAAGAATGAGTAGAATTAAAGTAAGACCTCTACTTGGGTGAGACCACATGATTTAAAAGTGTCAGTAAAAATCACATTAGGTTTCTTTGACTGTGGAATGTGTTGCTAATGGCAAGACTGTGGGACATGCCCTGGAGACCAGACTATACAAAAACTAAGTTTAAATTAAGCCAAAGGGATAGCAGGCAGAAATAGAGCATTTTGATAGAGTTTAAACAGCCAAATGGATGAAAAGGCAGAAATGGCCCGTTTTGATGGAGACAGAATGAGAAAGTTACCTACAGTTTGAAAATTCAATACAGAGTGCTGAAGGTTGCAATGTGCCCAGATAGAAGACAAGCTGCAACTCATGTGTGTGTTGATCTTGTAACCGTACAGGAGGACACAGACAAATACGTCAGGCAGAGAATGGGATGGTGAAAATGGCAGGCAATTGAAAACTGAGTGTCACACCTATGGACTGAGAACACAAGTGCTTTGCAGTAAGAGAGATGTATTGCAGCAGCTCTGGAATCAGATTTAGGGCAAGCTGGGTGAAGATTACAAATTTTCTGCTGTAAACTCCAACAGTAAACAGGATAGTTTTCTTGCTACAATCTATTAGTTTCAAGATATTATATTTTTATGATAGACTACTTCATTGACCAAATTTAAGTTCTCTAACTGAATTGTCAAAGTTCAAACTAAAGCTTCAACTTATGTGTTTGCATTACTAGTCCATCGATACTAGTCATTATTCTCAATGATGTGCAACTAATGGAGAGAAAGAACTTGTATTTGTGTCAAGTTTATTACTTTATAAACGGTATGTCATACAGCACGGTACCCAAACTTTTCTTTGATGTGAAGTCACTTTTATAATGCAGGAATAATAGCAAGCTTTAACTCAACGTTCCACAAACAAAAGGATAAATAACAAGCTATTAGGGAAGGTGGCTAAAAAAAATAAACTGTGATAACAACACCAGATGAACACCTATTTCTAATCGAGCCACAGGACTTTTTAAATCCACCCGTGAATGTAAATGGTGCCTTGGTTTAATGTCTCATGGGGATCACAGCACCTTCAGCAGTACAGTATAGCTTAATCACAACAAATTATTTTCCATGTTCAGGCCTGCGGAGTAGGGTATGATCCTATCAATGGACGACTTCATGATTTACAATAGTGGACAAACAGAAAAAAAATCTAAGATTGAGAGAAGGTTCAACATTCCATTTAAGGGTTTGGAATACAAAACATAGACACAAAAAGCTGGAGTAACTCTGCAGATCAGGCAGCATCTCCAGAGAGAAGGAATAGGTGACGTTTTGGGTCAGAACTCTTCTTCAGACTGAAAGATGGAGGCTCTTGGGGTAAAACTGGAGGCGAGAAAAGGTAAAAACAAAACAGGGCTGGCAACATATTACCTCAGGAAGGGTGTAGTTCACAATGGCCCATTGTTGGCTGGGGAAGATGTTGTCTGGAAGACAAGGATGCGAACAGTGGATCTAGTAGCACAGCTAGGACGGGGAGGGGGGGGGAAGGAATGCAGGAGTTACTTGAAATTAGACAAATCAACGTTCATACCGCTGGGCTGCAAGATGCCGAAGCTTTGGAATACAAAACGGATAGAATTTATGTTCGAACTATAAAAGGTTCAATTAAACATACATGGAGTTCTTATAATTAAATCAAAGAGGCTAGTATTATTGCCAGAAACAGTAATAAGCTAGTGAATAAGGAACATTTTGAACACAACCACAAAATTGATAGCGAAAGACAAGATAGAACATGAGAGTAGACTGAAAAGACTTTATAGGAATGCAAAAACAAAGGCAAATATTCGCCCGGAAGGGAACAGGAGAATTTATAATGAAAAAAATAAGTAAATGACTGAGGAACTAAACAATTACTTTCCATGTCTTCGTGGAAGGAGGCACACAAATCATGCCAGATTATATGATCAAGGGATCCCGCGCTGCCTCCCCCTCCCCCACAACCCCCACCATCGCCGCATCCGTCCGACCCCCCCCCCCCCCCCCCGCTGCCTCCTTCTCCCCCGGAGTCGTCAAAACACTCCACCTTGGAAGCGACAGCAGGTGAGAGCCCAATAGTGACCAAGGAGGCACTCTGAAAGACAAAGTGCTGGAATAACTGCCGACTGAATCAGTCTGAAGAAGGGTCCCAATGTCGCCTATTCGGACCCGCTGAATCAATCGGAAACTTTGTGTCCTTTCAATAGGTGAAGGGCTCACTGGTGCACCTTGTAAGTTGGGAGTTGCATTGGCAGCCGACGCTCTAAACAGACATAGAGATGGGTCGACAAGTCATTCCATTCAGAGTTTAAATGTTATATTTGTTATATTTATGTTTCTGACATTCCATGGTACCTGAGAGGCACAAGAGAAGTGTCATCAGTGGGCCAGGGGTGTATTGATGTTTCATTATCACATTACTTCTGGGGGCCCAGAAAAACAAATAATCTAGAAAGGCTCTGGAACCGTAGTCAACCTGTAGTCAACAAACCAACACTGGAGACTGGAACCCTCCAAGATGCAGGAGTAAGTACCAAATGACTCAATGAGGCTTGATGCAGCCACAGCAAAGTCCATGTAGTGAAAGCCATTGGATATTGTCCTTCTACCACTGTATGCGGAAGGACTGGACTGTTTATAATAACATCTGAAGTTTGAGGTGCAGAACTGGTAAGTAATAGCTGATACCACATGGGAATGGGATGATGGGAAGATGGAGGAAAGTTAGTGGGGGGGGGGGTAAAAGAAGGAGAGGTGAACAAATCGAGAGGAAAACTAAATGCATGGGCAGGTGTGCGTGGAAGGAGAACACTGGAGCTGTGTGTTATTCAAAATTAGAAATTTCAAATGTTTATACCATTAGGTTGAAATGTTGTTCTTCCAACTTGCACTTGGTCTCTATGTAGCAATAAAAAAAAGCAGAGGATAGTCATGTCCATGTATAGTGGGAAGAGGAGTTAAAATGCCATGCACTGGAAGCTCAAGATGGTCATTGCAAACCTAGCACGGGCGCTCCCCAGACAGCTGCCCAGAGCACACTTGGTTTCACCAATCTGGAGAAGGATGCATCGTTGGCACCGAATGCAGTACACCGTGATGGAAGAATTGCAGGCAGATCTCTTGCCTCTCCTGAAAGGGCTGTTCAGTCCTTCGATGGTGGTGAAGCTGGGAATGTAGGGACAGGTATTAGACCTCCTAAAATTGCCTGGGGTTGGTGAGGGATGAAAGGACCAGAGAGTGGACCCTCAGTATGTGGGGGCGGGGGGGGGGAGAAGATGCAACCACTGGTGGAATCACATTGGAACTGGTGGAAATGAAAGACCTCTCTGTCCTATGATCTTCTCCATTGCTTTGGAGGAGACAAATGCAAATTGGAACATCTCATACCTCTTGGGTAAGTTACAGCCCAGTGTGAATGAAGAATTTTTCAATTTCAGGTAACCCTACACCCCATGTTCTTCCTCCACACACATTGGTTGCTTCTCTCTTTGTTCACCTCTCCCATCTCACCTGGTTCCATCTGCGCATCATTCATCGCCACCTGGTTCCACTCATCACCCGACAGTCTCTGTCTCTCACCCGTGTACTGTTATATACTAACAATCTTTCTTCTTTGCTCATTCCTGATACAGGGTCTCAAACCAAAATGTAGACCTACACCTTTTGCCTCCACAGATTGTGCTTGATCTGCTCAGTTTTTCCTCCTCCCTCGACTGTCTAGGGACCCGGACAGTCCTTTGAGCTTAGGCAGAGGTTCATTTGCACCTCCTCCAACCAGGGTATTGTTACAATACCACAAGGGGCGCCGCACGATTGGCAGCCCCGCCGACTGTCTCTGTTTTTTCATATTAAAAAAAATAATAATTTGAAAGTCTGTGTAAATGTTCTCCGGTTTGTTTTATGTGGGGTGAGGGGGAGGGGGGAGGGGGTCGGGGGAAACTTTTTTTCAGTTTCTTACCTTGCCGGAGATGCAATTGTTTTCCGGGTCACATCTCCGGTCGCTCTGCGGCCTACCATCAATGGAGCTGGAGGCCTCCTCGGACTGATTTTGAGCCTCACCATGGGGTATGGACTTAACATTGGAGTCGATCCCTTGCCTGGGATCACTCCAACCGCGGCCTGCGGACTTTACATCGAGAGCTCGCAGTCTCAGGAGAGTCTAGTCGGGAGCTCCAACGACACAAAGGCTCGACCAGCCCCGACGCGGGGTTCGATCGCCCCCATGCGGAGGGCCAAAACACCGCCGACTACGGGAATCAAGACAATGGAGGGCTCGATGCCCCCAACCGCGGGAGAGCAAAGAAGGGAAGAGATTGAACGTTTTTTTTGCCTTCCATCTCAGTAAGGAATGTGGAGGAGTCACTGGGGTGGATGTTAATGTTAAAATGTATTTTGTGTGTTCCGTTGCTTCTTTTTTGTATGACTGCCTTGGCAAATTAAATTCCTCGTATGTTGCAAAACATACCTGGCTAATAATGTATTATTGCTATTGTGAGATGTGGACTATTATACATCGACGAGACCAAACGTAGACTGGGCGATCATTTCGCTGAACACCTTAGCTCAGTCCGCCTGGACCTACCAAATCTCCCGGTTGCCAAACACTTTAATTCCCCTTCCCATACTGACCTTTCTGTCCTAAACCTCTTCCATTGTCAAAGTGAGGCTAAATGCAAACTGGACGAACAGCATCTCATATTTTGCTTGGGCAGCTTACAACCCAAAGGTGGAATATTGATTTATCCAACCTCCGTATTCCCTCTCTCTCTCCATCCCTCCCCCACCAAGTCGCAACAGCTTTTTGTTCTTACCTAGCAATACAGCTAACAATGGCCTGTTTTTTTTATCATCATTAATTTTTTGCATACCATTTGTTCTATATCTCTCTACTTCACCGACTATACGTGTTGTTTCCCTTTCCCCTGACTCTGGTCTAAAGAAGGGTCACCCACACCCATGACCCGAAACATCACCCATTCCTTTTCTCCAAAAATGCTGCCTGTCCCGCTGAGTTACTCCAGCATTTTGTGTCTATCTTTAGTTTTTCCAGTGATGTCTTTTGGTCCAGACTCCAGCACCTGCAGTCTCTCTTGCCTCAGGTCATGTGCACAATGTAATTTCCTAGTTGCAGGTCATTCACCAGCCCACTCAAACTGAATTTTAACGTGCACTTATTAGTGCAGCCTAATATCAATCTAATAACCTTCAAAAAGCAGTAAGAATTTACAAAGCCATCTACTGTGATTGGTTGAATGAAAGATACAACAAGATAGGTACAACAAGATCGATCACCCGTTCAAGCTAGTTCTATGTTATCCCACTATCTCATCCACTCCTTATACACTAGGGGAAATTTACAGAGTCCACATATTTCGTATGTGGGAGGAAATCGGAGCTCCCGGACAAAACCTACATGGTCACAGGGAGAAAGCGCAAACCAGGCACGTGCCGTGAGTAATTACCCAGGGTAGGCAGACAGTCGGCTTAAAAAAAAACCTTAAACCGCGCATGCGCAGATTGTTCTCCTCTCCGTAAAAATAAAAAATAAAAATAAAGAAAGTAACAATTCAATTTGCCCAAGGCTTCCAAATCTCCTTCATTCTGAATTACTGAATGGGTGTGGGGGGGGGGGGGGGGAGTGGAGGGTGACGGCAGGTGGAGAGATGGTGGGAAAAACGGGAGCACACCGGGATAAGTTGAATCAGTTGTGATCATATTGAATGACTAATGAATGAATGAATGAATAAGTTTATACTAATACTAATTCAATGGACCAATTGGGGGGAGAGCTCCTTTCACAGCGTGTGGAGAGTCTGGCCAGGGGTAAAGTTGTGGGGAGGGCAGGAGCATTGAGAAGGAGGGGTTCGGGGATCATGCCAGTAACCCACTCACTGCTGCCGCGGCGCCCCGGGTGCGGAGCCACCGCATTGCGGCCGGGGAGGGAAGCAGCTCGGGTGGCTGCGAGCGGCCGCCGGGACCGGACAGCAGAACTGGCCGCCACTTCAGCGCCTTCTGCCAGCCCGCTCACCTCTGGCAGTGCTCTCCGTCTGAACATCTCTCACCTGCCGCTCTCCGGCTTCGCTCATGTCAGCTGCTTCCTGCAAATCCTTAAATTCCCACAGCCGAGTAACCTCAATTGGTCCCTTGATCGCGCTGTCGGAATTTAAGGATTTGCGGGAAGCGGCTGACATGAGTGAGGCCGGTGAGCGGCAGGAGAGAGGTTTTCAGACGGAGAGCACTGCCAGAGGTGAGCAGGGGCCGGCAGAAGGAGCTGTCCGGTCCCGGCGGCCGCTCGCAGCCACCCGAGCTACTTCTCCCCCCGGCTGAATGCGGTGGCTCCGCGCCCAGATCGTCGCAAGTGGGTTACTGGCATGATCCCCGACCCCCTCCTTCTCAACACTCCTGCCCTCCCCGCAACTTTACCCCGGGCCATTCCCCACAGGCTGTGAAAGGAACTTTCCCCCACCCCGGGAAATACGGTATTTAAAAACATATAGCACCAAGAAATGTACTTACCACATTATCGGTACACGAACTCCATTCTTCTCTCTTTGTTTCCTAAGATACTCTTAAGATAATGACAATCCATGTTTGAAAAACCTGCCAAGGAACTTGCGCTGCGCATGCGCAGTATTGCAAAGGTAGAATTTCAGCTGCCTTCAGCTCTCCCTGTCATTGATGGCTTGAAGCAGCGTCGAAGGCACGTGGGCTGCACAGACTTTCGCGTGTTGCAAGTACTGCTGCTGAAAGGCACGGAGAATTATGCCTACCTAAGAGATCGATCTCTTAGATAGGCATAATTCTCCCATGCCTTTACTATTTATATTTAATAATTACCATTTTATGATTTTAGTCAGGGTAGGCAGTGCCTACCTTGCCTACCCTGATGGCACGTGCCTGGCGCAAACCTACACAAACAGTACCCGAGGTCAGGATCGAACCTAGGATCTGACACTGTGAGGCAGCAGCTCTACCAGCTACACCACTGGTACGCCCTTATAAAAATATCAAAGCAACACAGACATTAGGTATGTAGGAAAGAACTGCAGATGCTGGTTTAAATTGAAGGTAGACATAAAATGCTGGAGTTACTCTTCTTCAGTCTGAAGAAGGGTCTCGATTCAAAATATCACCCATTCCTTTTCTCCAGAGATGCTGCCTGGCCTGCTGAGTTACTCCAGCATTTTGTGTCTACAAACATTAGGTAGCTACCAATTTCATGTTATCTTTGCTTGTACAATCATACAAAATTAAAAATCTGAAATAATGCATGAAGAGATTCCAGAAAACATATTTAGTATCATGAGCTGAATGTGCAATCTTTTGGCTTGAAATAAAATTTAAACCAAATATAGACTTTTCATATTTTTGGTTGCCAATCTGCATGGGGTCTCATTGGACACCATTCTGAAGGAGCCAGTCAATGGAAATCACACGTTGAATAGTGCTCCAAAATGGATAATGGCAGCAAATCACAGAATAAAACACTATGAAGAGTGAGAAAACTAATTAGAACTGGTTAAATAAAATTCATACGGGAATACTGTAATTAAAGGCTAACAGCATTATCATAAACTAATCTACTTGCATGAATGGGAATGGCTTCAAAAATGAAGGTGTTCCGATAATTAGATAGCTTTATATTATATTGTATTACAATTCACAATAAAATTTTTATGACATTTTTTAAAACTCTATATACTGAACTTTGCAGAAATGCAAAAAGAATCATTAATGGTTTTCATTAAATTTATTCAATAATCTGCGTAGAAATGCCATTTTCTTTGTAGATGGTCATATACAGTTTGCTGCCTGCTTTTAGAAGGATTTTAAAAGTTCAGTTTTGCCGCAATCTATAACATTGGAATCTCAGCTGTTCTGATAATTGACCTTAGATGTTTGACGGTAATCCTTTTGTGTACTTTTCCTAGAAGTATATAACATAGTGCAATGTCTACTATTGAACAGACACCGCCTCTAGCCACTGGAGTGGTGACAATTTAAAATCCTTACCAATTTTTCATCAACTGTTATGAGTTGCGTGTCCTGCGTTTGAGTCTGTGCCAGCCGCCAAGTGGAAGTGCTCAATGACCTGCGGTCCAAGACAAAACAAGGTCAGTAGAAAGCATTTCTTACAATGTATGATACAGACAGAAGTAGCTACAAAAATAAATTGATTATTAATATTTGTCTTAAAAAGCAGACAGAAAGGATATATAGAAATACTGAAATCTTATTTCTCCCAGTTAATTCTGATTGTTGTGTTCATGTCAGAGTCTCATTCAGCAGTTCACGACAGGCTGCACTTTACATCATCCTGCAGGCTTTTGGTCGCAGAGATTGCCAATGGCCACAATTTTACTGTAGTGTGTGAATGCAGCTGGCTTGTCACGAACAAACCCTGCGAGGAGGCAGCAACTAAAATTTCTTACAGCAAGCTTTCAGCATCCAGCATAATTCGGTCATTGTACAACTTTAAGGAATTTAATATCAATATACATTTGCAACGCAACCAGCACCCAATATTCGGGGGGTAAACAACTGCATCTTACTATCAAAATTCTTCCAAAGCCCTCACCCCATAAATGTTATCTCTGCTTGGACATTCTGCAGTCCTTTGTTATTGCTATATTATTTTGACACCATGATTCCAAAAACAACTTTCCATCCTCCAGTGCAGCAAGAATCCTCAACTGTGTATTACAATTTACAACTAATTACAGGTGCGGGAAGGAACTGCAAATGCTGGTTTATACCAAGGATTGACACTAGGTGCGAGAGTAACTCAGCTGGTCAGGCAGCAACTCTGGAGAAAAAAGATGGGTAACTTTTCAGGTCAGAACCCGTCTCCTAATTACAGATCCTCCCCAGCTTATGGGCATCCAACTTGTGCACAGTGCATACACACAAGCAAGTGTTTGGGAAACTGGCGGGATGGATCCCACTGCTGCCGTGCGAGAACTTTGTTTGCGGCCACATTTACAACTTACGAATAGCTCTCAGGAACAGAACCCAGAGGTAACTTGTAGATATGAACCAAGGTTGAAAATAGTTTTCTAAACAGCTCCTTACAAATGTCAAAAATAAGTGACCCTTAATGCAAAATTAAAAAGGACATTGAAAACTACTGTCTAGTTGGAATTTTTATTACAATTTTCCCTTAGCATGCAGAACATAAGGATGCAAAAAATTTCAAATTAGAGCTTACACTCAATGTGAAGAACTAACGTGAATCCTATCAGTTTCATTCTAATGCTAAATCAGTATATTCCCAGAACACTTTGAAATGATGAAAACATCGGTAATGTATTAAGCTCTTGGCAGTCCCCAAGTTTAATAACAGTGGCAACATAATTTTTCTTCTGATTCCCACTTGACAGCTAGCCAAACTGACAGGTTTCTGGATGTTGGACAGAAAAATCGGTCGCACGTCTGTCCCAATCGTCCCTGGACTAGACGAGGGTAAGAAAGAGAGATAAACTATCACAGGAGAGAAAAAAGCAAACATTTGTAGAGGATGATGAGGATGCAGAAATGGTATTAAGATAGTATGTGTTGGGAGAGAAGTGCAACAAAAAGAGATATCTAGAATAGTGGTGTGGGAGAAAGAGCTATGAGCAGAGAAATGACCAATTCTTCCTCAAGATGACTGCTCCTCCTCAACTAGATTGATGTAAAATGTACTTCCTTTTGTGAGCCAAGTATCTTTTTGATTTCTGAGCCCCTACTAAACTCATATGGCAATGACTGAATTTAAAATAAAGTTTCAGATTGAATCAAACGTCTGAAGTGCATTGCTTCACCACAATGTACCACTCATGCCCCCAAAATCACTGTTGCAAATAGGGCAAGATAGGAGCATATTCTCCAATTTAATCTTAGTATTATCACATCTCTCAAATTAAACAGCCATTTAGAGAGAGGAAAAATAAATTGATTCTCCTCCACTGAACCAATTAGGAACCAAAAGCTAGGAGATACAACACCGCACCAGATTGACATCACCCAGCTTGAAGAACAAGGACAGACTAATGTTCCCAACACAAGATAATGTTTATACTGCATATTAAACAGGTAAAAATAAAACAAGAAACCAACTGAAGTAAATAACATAGTGCTGAAGTATAGGGAATTGTTGTGGATAATTTACAACACAAAAATGTCAATACCAAGGAAGATATGGCAAAAAAACCTGTACTTGCTACTGAATTCAATGCTGCCCATATCTTAGCGTATCATATGATATCATAATTTAATCATTATTGATATCATAATTTTCAAAGTGTAAAATTTACTCTAGGTTCAATAAGTACAAGCTGTCAGTTATAAAACAGTTGGATTGTTTCCTTCCAGAAAATTGTTTTCTTTTGAAAGGAATTTGAAATTGCTTATTGGAAATTTTAAGAAGATGCAAGTACAGACTGGTTGAGCCTAGAAAATAGGTCAAATGCCACATAAAGCCAATTAAAATATAAGCAATCAAAAGTAAGGAGTATTTACTTTTAATTTCAGTAACCTGGATAATCTTACGATTAATTCAAGCAGTAGATAACTTTCTGGACAGGGACGACAGATGAGAAGGCAGATACTGCAAGGTGCAACCGGTGCAGATTTATTAGACTTACGTGAAATTTTATTCATAGTATCAAATCTGATGTCATGGACAGCTACAAAAATATAATTAAATAGCTGATGAAATGTCAGCCTTCACCTCAGGGTGCAGGAACACAAGGGCAAAAGTTGCTTAGGCTTCTGGATATCTGTACTTCTGAAATAATACTTTGGCTTCAGTGTATAGGCAGTGCAGTTTGATCAGAACAATATCAGGACTAAAATATTACATTATAACACACACAGGACCCATGTTTGAAAAGCAAGGTGATTTAATAAAAATGTGGATGGTAATTAAAAAAGTTGATTGTGTCATTTTGGGAGGGGATGTAGAAAAAATTAAGAAAGAAAAGCATCAACTTAAAATTGGTTTTGGTGGTTCAGCAGAACACTGGCATTTAATTGGCACGGCCTTGACCCCCAATGAATTGCAGAACAGACGTGAGAGGCTGAATGGCCTTCTTCTGTACGTTATGCAGCTAATTTTAAATTAATTTCCTCTGTCTCACTGAAACAAACTAGTTCCTTTTGTATGGTTTCCATTCAGTTTTTGATCAGAGTAGCGCATGACTTCAAAAGAACCCTGCACGTTCTACTTAGCTCTTCAAATTGTTTAAATTAGAAATCTCTTTTTTTATGCCTGGATTTTGAGATGAAGATTTTCTTCAGGAAAAAAAGACGAAGGAAGTTTATATGAAATACTCGCTTTCCCACATGGATTATAACTCTGTAGTACTCTTAAGACGAAAAGGATACAGGGCTTCGAAAGAATCTAACATTGTTCTCTGAATTTTAAAATTCCTGTTTTGCAGACAAGTCTAAACACTAATTTTGTAAAAGTATGAGGTTACAACAAACAGCAGCTTTGTAGATGTCATCTAATGTTACACCCTTGATATTCGCTAAAGATGCAGTCACTGCTCTAACAGAATGACCTCTGATATTCCATGAATGTTGTCTCCATGCCAAATTAATAAAACAATGCAAAATGCACTCTACTAACCAGTCTGCAATTCACTGTTTGAAATAGGTTTACCAAAGTTCAAGGATGAGACAAACAGCTGTCTAGACTTGCGAAAAGGCTTTGTTCTGTCTGCAGTGCAACAAAGAGTGCATTTAGCACCCATATACTGAAAGCGCCATTCAATCTGTGACATATGAAGAGGTGAACAAAGAAACGGCAATTTTTTTTTTTGCAAAGTATCAGACAACCTTGCAGAGGAACCTAGTACTAAGCTTTAGAATAGTCCTGTTTTCACATCAGACAAGATGTGGTTGGTCCACAGAATGGTTCATTCTGCCTAATACCAGAGAGGTACAACTATTTTATTTGATAGATTTCAAATCGGAAGAGCAAAGCAGTTTAGTCATTATAAACCAGCTAGGCAACACCTTAGCTTGCCATCTCGAGCTTATGAGGTATAAATTATGTGAAAATGTTTTTTCACATGGTTTTAAAAGGGCTTATTTGTAAATTTCTGAAAAGAACATTCCAGGCATTTTCTACATCTTAAATGCATCCTAATCTTGCCACACTATAAGAAGGCTATTAAAGGCTAGAGACCCAAAAGTTATGGTGGTTTTGATTCACGCCATAATTAAAAACCCCATAAAACAACACATATCAGTGTTTTTCAAAATTAAGCCAAAGAATATTAAAGACTATGGTTATTGACATGAACATGGCATCACTTTGACCCCTTGGTGGTGCCTTACTGGCTTCTAAAACAGTTTAAGAATCCTATGGTTTTTGAAAAAAAAGGTAAAAATTAACCCCATTCCTTGAATTTAAGGTTGAACATGGCCAAAAAAGATTTATTATTTAATCAAAGAATAGGGATTTCAATCGCAAATTTTCTGCAGGCCCATTAACTGTTCACCTTATTGCATGGCACTAAAATCTATGGTTGATTTGTAGTACATCATTAATAAATAATGGATCAGAGCACTCTACATTTATTATTCTACTAAGTAGTAGTAGTCTACTTTTAAACCACTAGGAGGAGTTGAGGCCAGCACAGATCATCCATAATCATATTGACTGGCAAGGAAGGTTTGTGAGGCCTTGTGGCCTACTCCAGATTCTTACCTCTCAGATCAAAGTTGAGGAGGAATTTCTAAAGTTGTTCTAAAGTTGAGGAGGAATTTCTTCATGCAATAAGTTCTGAACTTTGGAATTATGTTCAATTATTTTATATATTAAAGACTGAAATTCTTCGATTCTCAAATGCTAGAGTAATTTGGGAAATTTTGGCAAATGTGGAGTTGAAGTGCAAGTTCAACAATACTAACATTGAATGCAAGTCCTCCTATTTGTGTACATAAGTTTTCCCTTATGAATACCCAGGAGCAACAATTCAAAAATATTGAACATTTTGTGCTTCTTCCAGTTTGAAGTATGTTATTTTTCACCTCTACTCTGCCTTCTCTCTTACTGTTGCCCCACATCTTCCATCCCAGATGTTTCCAGCGAATGTTGTGTATTTCTTCTTGTGTCATCCTTGTAATTCATCTTAAATTGTTTTCACCACTGCTGACAGTCTGTAATCAACAGTACTTCAGCACTATTGAGGCTACACAGTTCAATTACTGGTCTCCAGACAAAGCAAATTTGCAGAGACAAAAAGTATAATAGTTATTTTTATCCTACATATTCATTCTTGAGAATTAAGAGTGGGGCTTTCACTTAGTTAGAAGCATGTGGATAATCAAGGAAACTTGGGCACATGCAGGTGAGCTTCTGGCGAGTTTGTCCTCGACTCATACTCGCAGCATGGTCGACACGAGGTCGCAGGAGGTCTTTGTAACTCTCCTTCATACTCGAAAGTGGTCTCCGCGTACTCAAGGCCTCAGCTAGGTCGCGGCGGCTTTTTCAATATGTTAAAAAATACCCGCGAGTAAAAAAAGGTCGCCATGGAAAAAAACGAAGTTTTTTTACGCGTAGGTTTAGTTGTCGTAGGTCGTAGTAGGTCTGCATGTTAGTCGTAGGTAATCGAGGGTAGTCGAAGGTAGTTGTAGATAGTCTTCATCATAGTCGAAGGGAGGTCGAAGGAGGTCGTCTTCACTCTCCACTATTTGATGTCCAATTTTCCCGAAGTTAGTCGCAGCTAGTCGAAGCTGGTCTTCAACATAGTCGAAGGAGGTCGAAGGAGGTCTTCTACAAAGTCAAAGGAGGGCTTCAACATGTCATTTTTTAAAAACTCTTCTGAACTCGCCAATTAGGTCGCCCAAGTGGGACTGCCCCTTTATACAGACCCCTGGACCATCTTTAATCGTCATTTTCTGGACTATAACTTGTACTAAACATCATTCCCTTTATCCTGTATCTGTACACTGTGGACGGCTTGATTGTAATCATGTATAGTATTTCCGCTGACTGGAAAGCAGACAAAAAATGCTTTTCACTGTACCTCAGCACACATAACAATAAACTAAACTAAATAACCCTTTGCCACTATCTACAAAATCAAAACATAAATTTAAAAGTAAGTGGAAAAGGGAAGAGAAAACGTCTTCTTCCACCATCCACCCCTGCAATTAAAAAAAGTAGGAACAATACATTTTGGTCAAAGGGAACAGATTTATTTTCGCTCACCAGACTGTGTTCAGACAGTATTGACCCACTGCTGCAAACTTAAACATTTTTCATAAATACACAATGTGTTGATAGCTTTGACATTATTATACAGCAAGGAAAATATTAATCATATTTATCTTAGAATTCAAATTCTCCTCGGAGAATGACAAAGGTGATAGAAGATCATATTTTACAATGTACTGCTCAATTTTACTGCATTGTTGTTTTCTCCTCAAAAATCGGACATTATGTCACAGCGGTACTCAATGCAGTTGAACACTTATTTACATTATCCTGAACTCAAATGTTAAGAAATGTGCAAAACTCTTTGGCAACCTCTAACTTAAATAAAACCATTTCAGACCTTGTCGGGTCCAGTTTCAACTTCTTTAAAAGAAACTAGGTTATCCTTCACAATCGGCAAATCACAATTAACAATCGGCAAAGATTTAAATCAAACTTGGTAAATTATAGTTAACATTCAAGTTTCCCTATTTGATAAATTAGTGTACTTCAAAATAATTAACTTGGTGCTAGAAACATTGGGTCTGAGTGAAGATAAGACTTAGCTCACTTCTACCTAGTAAATTTTATTTTTATCATTTTTATTGAATTAATTTATTAATTGAATGGTTATTATATATTTTTTATTAGGGAAATGGGACGTACAAGGCTATATGATAGTCTGTCATGTGTTTTGTGGCATAGCTAATTTTATGACTCATTACTGTATTTTCCAGTCACATGGCAATGATTTCACTGCTCATGTTGACAGGTTCAAGGTCAACAACAATTATCTTGAAGACCTAAGACTGATTCATGTTTAATTCCATGTCAAAATGAAATAAGGACTTGCGCACAGTTCTATATCTCATCCATTGTTTAAGTTGATGCAAGCTAATGAAGAAATTAAGAATAAATTCTATAGAAAAGACATTTAAAACAGTTAATAAATTAATCCAATTCACAAAACATGAACATACAAAGTAAAAGAGCAGGCCACTCAGCTCCTCATGCCTGCTCAGCTAGCAGGCAAACTGGAGAAACAGCAGCTCATATTCCACTTGGGTAGTTTACAATCCAACGTACGATCATTGAATTCTACCATTTTAGGTAACTAACCCACAAAACTCTTCCCCCTTTTACTCCCCGCTATGCCTCACCTAGACTCACACCGATCTCTCTCCTCCCATTCATTCCTTCCTGATTATTCACAACTCTTCTATCCACCGATCACTTGACAGACTTTGTCCTGCCCATCCTCTCGTCCAGCTTTATTTCATCCTCCGCTCCACCACAATCAGTCTAAAGAAGTGGCACAGTGGCACAGCGGTAGAGTTGCTGCCTTACAGCACTAGAGACCCGGGTTCGATCCTGACTACGGGTGCTGTCTGTACAAAGTTTGTACCTTCTCCCTGTGACCATGTGGGTTTCCTCCTGGGGTCCCAGTTTCCTCACACACTCCAAAGAGAAATAGGTTTGTAGATTAATTAGCTTTGGTAAAATAGGAAATTGTTCCTAGTCTGCAGGATAGTGCTAATGTACAGTCATGGACTTGGTGGGCCGAAGGGCCTGTTTTAGCACTGCATCTTTTAAAACTAAAAACTAAATGGTCCCAACCCAAAACGTCACCTGTTCATGTTCTCCAGAGATGCTCCCTGGTCCACTGAGTTACTCTGGCACTTTGTGTCTTTTTTTCAATCCTTATCTTAAATGGGCAGCTCATTCATAGGGAGTCAACCCCACATCACCAAATCTAGCTTCTCCATCAAAAAATATCCTCCCCATATCCAAGGCCCCTCAGGATCATACCTTTCAATTAAGATACCCATCACCCTTTTAGTTTCTGTGAAACAATCAATCTAACCTTTCCTCAATCTGCCCATTTCAGATATTTGTCCAAAGAATCACCAAACTCCAACATTGAAAATTCAGTGCTATAACATATTTTATAACATCTTTACCATTTTACTCCTAACAGATGTTAACCCAGCTAGCCTACAATTTTGTTGTGCCCTCCTTTTCAAATAAAAGCTTTGGAAAGGGTTACAGAATTTCTTGTTAAAAATCACACTAATAGCATTTCTAATGAGTATGGAATTCAAAACATTTTTAAATTCAATTTCAAATAAAATATAAACAAATACACAAACAAAAAAGTGTGCACACGAAAAATACTCATGAGGTCAGTCAACATACGAGTTGGTGGGTTAATTGGAATGTGAAGAAAGGGTTTGACCCAAAACGTCAACTGTTCCTTTGCTCCAGAGATGATGCCTGAACCGCTGAGTTACTCCAGCACTTTGTGTCTATCTTCAATATAAACCAGCATCTGCAGTTTCAATGATCAGCGAGGACTCAGTGGGCGTTTTTCCTTGCTGCATCTCCCGAAAACAAAAACTCATGCATCTCTAGGACACGACTCTTTGGGGTGAGCAGGTTGTACTACCATGAACGACCAAATAGTTTGGACCTGCATTCCTTCAATTTGAGAAGAATGAGGGGTGGCCTTATTGAAACGTGTAAAGTCCCAAGAGGGCTTTACAGGGTAGATATTGAAAGGTTTTCACTAATGGGAGATTCTCAAACAAGGGATCATTAAACCCGAGGCATGTAGACATTTTGTTTTGCTGAAAGTGTTGAGTCTCTGATATTCTAGAAACATAGAAACATAGAAAATAGGTGCAGGAGGCCATTCGGCCCTTCGAGCCAGCACAGCCATTCATTGTGATCATGGCTGATCGTCCCCTATCAATAACCCGTGCTTGCCTTCTCCCTATATCCCTCGACTCCACTAGCCCCTGGAGCTCTATCTAACTCTCTCTTAAATCCATCCAGTGATTTGGCCTCCACTGCCCTCTGTGGCAGGGAATTCCATAAATTCAGAACTCTCTGGGTGAAAACGTTTTTTCTCACCTCAGTCATAAATGACCTCCCCTTTATTCTAAGACTGTGGCCCCCTGGTTCTGGACTCGCCCAACATTGGGAACATTTTTCCTGCATCTAGCTTGTCCAGTCCTTTTATAATTTTATATGTTTCTATAAGATTCCCCCTAATCCTTCTAAACTCCAGTGAATACAAGCCTAGTCTTTTCAATCTTTCCTCATATGACAGTCCCGCCATCCCAGGGATCAATCTCGTGAACCTACGCTGCACTGCCTCAATCACAAGGCTGTCCTTCCTCAAATTAGGAGACCATAACTGTACACAATACTCCAGAAGTGGTCTCACCAGAGCCCTATACATCTGCAGAAGAACCTCTCTACTCCTATACTGAAATCCTCTTGTTATGAAGGCCAACATTCCATTAGCTTTCCTCACTGCCTGCTGTACCTGCACGCCAACTTTCAGTGATCGGTGTACAAGAACACCCAGGTCTCGCTGTACCTCCCCCTTACCTAACCTAACCCCGTTGAGATAATAATCTGCCCCCTTGTTTTTGCCGCCAAAGTGGATAACCTCACATTTATATATATTATACTGCATCTGCCACGCATCTGCCCACTCACTCAACCTGTCCAGGTCACCCTGCAACCTCCTAACATCCTCTTCACAGTTCACACTGCCACCCAGCTTTGTGTCATCCGCAAACTTGCTAGTGTTGCTCCTAATTCCCTCTTCCAAATCATTAATATATATGGTAAACAGTTGCGGCCCCAACACCGAGCCTTGCGGCATTCCACTCGCCACTGCCTGCCATTCTGAAAAGGACCCGTTCACTCCTACTCTTTGCTTCCGGTCTGCCAACCAATTTTCTATCCATGTCAACACCCTACCCCCAATACCATGTGCTCTAATTTTAGTCACCAGTCTCCGGTGCGGGACCTTCTCAAAGGCTTTCTGAAAGTCTAGATACACTACATCCACTGGCACCCCTTCATCCATTTTACTTGTCACTTCCTCAAAAAATTCCAGAAGATTAGTCAAGCATGATTTCCCTTTCATAAATCCATGTTGACTTGGACTAATCCTTTTACTGCTATCCAAATGCCCCATTATGACCTCTTTAATAATTGACTCCAGCATCTTTCCCACCACCGAAGTCAGGCTAACTGGTCTGTAATTCCCCGTTTTCTCTCTCGCTCCTTTCTTGAAAAGTGGGATAACATTAGCTATCCTTCAATCCACAGGAACTGATCCTGAATCTATTGAACATTGGAAAATGATCACTAATGCGTCCACTATTTCTAGAGCCACCTCCCTGAGGACCCTGGGATGCAGGCCCAGGGGATTTATCATCCTTCAGTCCCATTAGCCTACCCAATACTATTTCTCGCCTAATGAAAATTTATTTCAGTTCCTCTACCCCCATAGATCCTCTGTCCTCCAGTACATCTGGGAGATTGTTTGTGTCTTCCTTAGTGAAGACAGATCCGAAGTACCTATTCAACTCTTCTGCCATTTCCTTGTTGCCCATAATAATTTCTCTGCCTTCAAGGGACCCACATTTGACTTTGCTACTCTTTTTCCCTTAACATATCTAAAGAAGCTTTTACTGTCTTCACTTTATATTCCTGGCCCGCTTCCCTTCGTACTTCATCTTTTCAGCCCGTATTGCCCGTTTTGTTTCCTTCTGTTGTCCTATGAGTTTCCCAATCCTCTGGCTTCCGGCTACTCTTTGCTGTATATAATCAGATTTTACACAGATCCTTTTGAATGGCTATGCAACGCACGAAAGACTGCGTGGCCTGTTCTTACTGCGACTTTGAAGTTCATTTTAGTTGAATTAATTTATTAACTGCTTATTGACACTGTTACACAAACCAAAATTTCAACAATTTGTTTGCATTCTTTTGCGTTAAAAGAGAATAACTTCCGAAGCAGATTTCTTCTAAATGTGATAAATGTTATAATTACTTCTGCAATCTAAATTTTCTAGGGCAATAACTAACGGTATAAATATAGCAAGTTAGTTATATCAAATATTGTTTACATGTTGTCAGTTTGAGATACTGGTATTAAGTTGGTTTGAACTCTTGCAGAAATTAGGATTTCTAATTTGATGAATAAATGACATCTTTCCACATCTTATTTTATAATCAGTTTAAAGCAGATCCAGTTATCTACTAATGGCAACAGATGCCTTTGAGCAGGAAAATTGTTAGACAGGAACACAGATTTGCAAATCTAATGATAGATCATCAGCCAACAGTTTTCCCCAGCCCGAGGCCTGTTTTGACTGATTAGAACCAGTGATTCAGACTTTAACGCTATCTACTTTTTTTCCCTCCTACTCACCAGCCATATAGACTTATCACATATTGAATAAATAGCATTCAAAGAGCCATAAGGCTCGAGGAAGATTGTAATGGACATAAATGAACAAACAGATGGTGGAGAAAGAAGCAAATCAGATATTGGCCGACGTAGTGCACCATAAAAAAATTGAAGAATAATGCCCGGGGATTTACAGGTTCAATCTCTTTAGAGACATTGCAGCAAAAATTAAGCTCTTAGAATGCGAAAATGGACTTCACATAAAAGCCTGCGTAGTAATCTCATCCATGAAAATGTTCTAGGCACTCAAATCGCAAAGGGACAGTCATTTTATGTCTCAAGAGCAAACCACCAAAATCTAAATTTCCAGTCAGTCAGGACTTAATAGAAATAGCAACTATTTTAACTCCAATTTAAATGGGTGTTGGAAACAGTAACCACATGAAAGATAACCTACCATTAAAATTCAATATAGATCTTTGAGATCATTGGGATGGCTAATGGTGCAGAAGACCTGCGTTCAATCCTGACTATGGCTACATTTTGTGTGGAATTTGCACATTTACTCCACAACCTCATGGGCTTCTTTCAGGTACTGTGTTTCGTACCATATTCCAAAGGTTTGCGGGTTTATAGGGTAATTTGCCACTTGTAATAGCTTCTAGGTGTGTGAAAGAATTGGGGGAGCGGGAAAGAGAATTGATGAGAATGTGGAGATTTTTTTAATTTTTAAAAAAATGGGACATGCAAGAATGGTAGAAATTAGTGGTTGATGGTTGGTGTGATCTCAGTGGACTGAAGAGTCCGTTTCTGGGCTGTATCACCCTATGTTTCATGAAATTGCTAATTTATTTAGGTGAATATTTGAAAAGAAATCTCAAACTATTATAAACCCGACAGTTTAGAAAGCTTATTTGAAGTTCCAAGAATTCTCACCTCTACTCGCTGTGCCCCGTGCTGCTCTAATCACATGACCTTATTTTAAAAGTGCACCTGGAAATGTAGTCAAATTTTCTACATGAAAACACAATGCATTCATGATTTATTATTATTATTTTTTTTTTTTAAATCACTTGAAAAAAATCAGTGGAAACAGGTCCTTCATCCTTGTAAGCCAAGATGCCATATTAAGCTAGACCCATTTTCCTGCATTTGACCCATATCCCTCTAAACCTTTCATACCCATGCAAAAGGACAATTAGGTAATAAAATGGCATTTCTACAAATAATTAATCAATTACTTCTGGCAATATTTTGGATTGTGTCTCCATGGTAGTATTTTCAATAAAGATATAAGGATTCCAAAGCACTCCAGGATTTGAGTACAAACTGGTCTAGCATTCCAGTGTAGTGCTGCAACGCATACATGGCTGCATATTAGATGTCTGTCTGCAACATCTTACGGGTCTGCTATGAAGGCTCTCTGTCCTCGACTGCCGATGTTTTTCGCAATGTTCCTTAGCTGCCTTTTTGTTTCAGTTTCTCTCTCATTATCACCTTTTCTTTTGCTATCTCAAGAAGGGACCTTCTATCATCAAGGAGCCCTCTTCTCGCTGTTACAATCAGGGAGGAAGGGCAGAGGCCTGAAGTCCCACACCACCAGGTTCAGGAAAAGCTACTTTCCTTCAACATCAGGTTGTTGAATTGCTCTGCACAGCTCTAATCCTAACTCCAAAAAACACTACACACCACCTCTTGCACAACAATGGATTTGTTTTCTAAATGTGCACCAATGTCATTTTACATAGTCTTGTAAATTTTGCTGCCTGGGAAAACAACAACCTTTCCTTCCTCATCCCTGCCCACATCCCACTACCATCCCTGTGCCCCACCTGTACTCACACCCATTTACACCCTTCCACGGGCTTCATATTAACACTTCTTCTATCCTTATCTCACATTCTTTTCCTTTCACCTCTGGACTTTGTCCAACCGTTTGCCTATCAAAGCCCCCCCCCCCCCTCTCTCCACCACCACCTGTATCCAACTATCACTGACCAGGCGTTCTCCTGCCCCTCCTCTCTTCCAGCTTCTCCCCACCATAATCAGTCTAAAGAAAGGTCCCATCCTGAAATGCTACCTCTCCATGTTCTACCTGACCCGTTGACTTATACAAGCACATAGATTTATCCCTAGTTTTTGTAACATTTTATATTTCTTCCACCTTCTTGGGTGTTTTTAATCTATATACATATATATATATATATATATATATATGTGTGTGTGCGCGTGCGTGCGTGTCATTTTGATTTTGCCTTTGACTTTGCCTTTGATTCGTTACTCCACGAAAACCAGACGCAAAAACACCGAGATTTTTACCATTTCGCTAGCGAATTTACTTTTACATTCGCATATCCACTCCTCATTAAATTTTTCTGTACACATTTTCAATAAAATCCTTCACAAAACTTACTGTTTTCTTTAAATCAGCAGCTGCTGATGTCACAATGCCCACATGCCGACCAATCCATGCCCACCTGCCTCCAAGTACGCTCGCGCCACGCCTCCCGCAGCTGGACCCACGCCCGCCTGCCCACTCCAACTCACCCCCCCACTTCACCTCTCGCCCCCCATCCTCCCCTTCCTCTTCCCCCCTTCACCCCCACTCGCCCTCTCCCCCAGACAGAGCAGAACGCCGGCTGTTGCCAGAACCGCAGCTGGTTTTTCCTGCTGCAATATTTAGTTTTCAGCTTCTGGCAACTGTGCCCGACCGACCTGCTTCAGGGGAGAAGAGATAAGGTGACGGGCGAGCGGTGAGGGAACGAGCAGCTACCCGCTACAATAGGCGCAATGGTCCTTCCTATAGTGAACCCTGCTGCTGCTCACAGTTTCTGATGGGGCCGCTTTCACAGACTTTACCGTGAGTGGCCCCCGCGTTTAACCAGGGCTCTGGGAACTCGGCATCTGATGGGGATGAGGAGGCTTCCAGAGAGAAGGCAGGGACAACTTAGAATCCAGCAGCAGAGTGGCTCCGTTAATGGATTCATTCCACAGCGAGTTCAGTTCGGTAACAACCCCCCTCTCCTCCCCCCCCCCTTTCCCCCTCCCTTTTCCCCCCCCCTCCCCTTTCTCCCCCCTCACCCCTTCGCTCCTCCCATCCAAACCCCCCTCTCACCTCTCCCCTCTCCTTTTCCCCACCTCTCATCCTCCCTTCCCCCCACCTCTCCCCTCCCCTTCCCACCCTCCCTCTCCTCCCCTCTACCCCCCTCTCCCTCTGTCTCTTGCCCCTCTCTCTGTCTCTGCCCCTTCTCTTTCTGCCCTCACTCTCTACCCCCCCCCCTCTCTAGAAGGGGGATAGCCCTCTGGCTATGCGTCAGTAGATAGGGCCGTTATGGGGTAAAAGGAGCAAATTAAAAATATTAATATTATATCAAGGGGGTAGTTAGCGTATGTGACGCCGCATGCTGCCCCCCCTCCCCACAACCGCACGTTGGGGGAACAGACTGCACTTGGTCTAGTTAACTAATAAAAATCTACACGCCAAAAATATTGACCAAACAACTATAAATGTATATTAACTAATAAAAATCTACAAAAGCCAAAAATATTGACCTAATAACTACAAATGTTTAAAAGTTCTAAAAAGTAAATTCTGAATGTATAATTGCTTGGTGCTTGCATGATATGCAGATAAGATGTTATCAACTTTTCATCCTGTATTAGGTATGCAGCGTCAGTGGAAAATGTTACATCATCAGCATTAACATATTTTATTGAGATCGTTTCAGGGTATTGACGTTAATGATTATCTCTGCTTCTTACTCCATAAATACTGCCTGACCTGCTGAGCATTTCCAGCATTCTATTTATTCGTTCATTGCAGCTGTTCCTAGTCTGTCCTTAACCAATTTATTTTTGACATGCATCTTTCAATTCCTTTTACAGTGCCCTCCATGATGTTTTGGATAAAGACCCATAATTTATTTATTTGACTCTGTACTCCACAATTTGTGATTTGTAATAGAAAAAAAATCACTTGTGGTTAAATTGCACATTGTCAGATTTTAACAGAGGCCATTTAAAAATATTTTGGTTTCACCATGTAGAAATTACAGCAGTGTTTATACATAGTCCCCCCCCCATTTCCGGACACCATAATGTTTGGGCACAGCAATGTCATGTAAATGAAAGTCATGTTTAGTATTTTGTTGCATATCCTTTGCGTGCAATGACTGCTTGACATCACCAGTTGCTGGGTGTCTTCTCTGATGATGCTCTGCCAGGCCTGTATTGCAGCCATCTTTAGCTTATGCTTGTTTTTTGGGGCTAGTCACCTTCAGTTTTCTCATCAGCATATAAAAGGCATGCTCAATTAGGTTCAGATCGGGTGATTGACGGAAACTCAAGAATTTATCATTTTTTAGCTTTGAAAAACTCCTTTGTTGCTTTAGCAGTATGTTTGGAATCATTGTCTTGCTGTAGAATGAACCACTAGCCAATGAGTTCTGAGGCATTTGTTTGAACTTGAGCAGATAGGATGTGTCTATACACTTCAGAATTCATTATGCTACTACCATCAGCAGTTGTATCAGCAATGAAGATAAGCGAGTCAGAAACCTTCAGCAACCATACATATGCAGGCCATAACACCCCCACCACTGTTTCAAAGATGAGGTGGTATACTTTGCGCAGTTCCTTCTCTCCTACATACTTTGCTCTTGCCATCACTCTGATACGAGTTAATCTTCGTCTCATCTGTCCACAAGACCTTTTTTCAGAACTGTGGTTGCTCTTTCAAGTACTTCTTGGCAAACTGTAACCCGACCATCCTATTTTTGTGGCTAACCAGTGGTTTGCATCTTGCAGTGTAGCCCCTCTATATCAGTTCATGAAGCCTTCTGCGGACAGTGTTCATTGACAAATCCACACCTGATTCCTGAAGAGTGTTTCCGATCTGTCAGACGGGTGTTTGAGGGGTTTACTTTATTATAGAGAGAATTTCTTCTGTCATCAGCTATGGAGGTCTTCCTTGGCCTGCCAGTCCCTTTGCGATTAGTAAGCTCACCAGTGCTCTCTTTCTTCTTGTTGATGTTCCAAACAGTTGATTTTGGTAAGCCTAAGGTTTGTTGATGTCTCTAACAGTTCTATTCTTGTTTCTCAATCTTATAATGGCTTCTTCGACTTTCATTGGCACTACTTTGGTCCTTATGTTGATAAACAGCAATAAAAGTTTCCAAAGGTGATAGAAAGACTAGAGGAAGGACTAGGTGGGTAGAGCTCCCTTATACCTGCATTAAGGGGGTGGTTAAACACACCTGAGCAATTACAAACACCTGTGAAGCCATCTGTCCCAAACATTATGGTGCCCTGAAATGGGGGGACTTTAGAAACATAGAAAATAGGTGCAGGAGTAGGCAATTCGACCCTTCGAGCCTGCACCGCCATTCAATATGATCATGGCTGATCATCCAACTCAGTATCCTGTACCTGCCTTCTCTTCATACCCCCTGATCCCTTTAGCCACAAGGGCCACATCTAACTCCCTCTTAAATATAGCCAATGAACTGGCCTCAACTACTTTCTGTGGCAGAGAATTCCACAGATTCACCATTCTCTGTGTGAAAAAAAAGATTTCTCATCTCGGTCCTAAAAGACTTCCCCCTTATCCTTAAACTGTGACCCCTTGTTCTGGACTTCCCCAACATCGGGAACAATCTTCTTGCATCTAGCCTGTCCAACCCCTTAAGAATTTTGTAAGTTTCTATAAGATCCCCCCTCAATCTTCTAAATGCCAGCGAGTACAAGCCGAGTCTATCCAGTCTTTCTTCATATGAAAGTCCTGACATCCCAGGAATCAGTCTGGTGAACCTTCTCTGTACTCCCTCTATGGCAAGAATATCTTTCCTCAGATTAGGAGATCAAAACTGTACGCAATACTCCAGGTGTGGTCTCACCAAGGCCCTGTACAACTGCAGTATAAACACAGCTATAATTTCCACATGGTGAAACCAAAATGTATAAAAATACCCTTTAATAAAATTTGACAATGTGCACTTTAACCACGTGTGATTTTTTTAAATTTACAAATCTCAAATTGTGGAGTACGGAGGCAAATAAATAAATGATGGGCCTTTGTCCCAAACATCATGTGTACCACCTCCAAAATTCCAGACATTTAAATTTGGTACCAGTAAAAAGTAACCATGAAGCAATTGAATTCCTGAAAGGGGCTTGTCACCTCTCTATAAATAATTTGTGACCGTTGCCTATGCTCCTTAATATCTTTGGTTCAAAGCAACCCGACTCAGATCCTGAGTTCCATTAGATTTTGCATTTCAAAATGTCTATTGTCCTGTGCATTCCTAACTTCACATCAGAAGGAACCATTTCCAATTTTTAAATGCAGTTCCCTATTCGTAGACTCCCTGGCTTTCGGAATGGTTCCCCCCATCTAGGCAATCAATTTCTTGAAGTCATCAATGAAATCCAATGCCGAGTAATCTTGTCGAGTCAAGTTGGGAAAAGTGGAAGTACAACGGGATCTGGGGGTCCTTGTTCATCAATCAATGAAAGTAAGCATGCAGGTACAGCAGGCATTGAAGAAAGCAAATGGCATGTTGGCCTTCATAACAAGAGGAGTTGAGTATAGGAGCAATGAGGTTCTTCTGCAGTTGTACAGGGCCCGAGTGAGACCACACCTGGAGCATTATGTGCAGTTTTGGTCTCCCAATTTGAGGAAGGACATTTTGCTATTGAGGGAGTGCAACGTAGGTTCACCAGGTTAATTACCGGGATGGCGGGACTGTCATATGTTGATAGAATGGAGCAGCTGGGCTTGTAAACTCTGGAATTTAGTAGAATGAGAGGGGATCTTATTGAAACATATAAGATTATTAAGGGTTTGCACACGCTAGAGGCTTGAAACATATTCCCAATGTTGGGGGAGTCCAGAACCAGGGGCTACAGTTTAAGAATAAGGGGTAAGCCATTTAGACCGGAGACGAGGAAAAACTTTTTCACACAGAGAGTTCTGAGTCTGTGAAATTCTCTGCCTCAGAGGGCGGTGGAGGCTGGCTCTCTGGATGCTTTCAAGAGAGAGCTAGACAGAGCTCTTAAAGACAGCGGAGTCAAGGGATATGGAGAGAAGGCAGGAACAGGGTACTGATTGTGGATGATCAGCCATGATCACATTGAATGGCGGTGCTGGCTCGAAGGCCGAATGGCTTTCCTGCACCTATTGTCTATTGTTTTATACATTAATCTCCTAAAGGTAAGTGTGGGAGGGGGAGGGGGTGGCACATACCAAGCTGATAAATCCATTGCTGTGCATAAATCCATCCAGGTATGATACCAAGAACTGCTCATATGACTCCTATTATTTTTTAGAACAATTTGTTGATGAGATGCAGGCAGCCCTGCTTGGGTCAGCATTGTGATCAATCGCAGATCACATCTTTCAAGGCTGTGTTAGAGGACAATCAAAAGTGAACCACTATGATGGTTCATGAGTTACATTGATCAGACTGCACAGGGATGATAGATATCCTCCCATGAAAGATATTAGAGAACTGGATGGAGCTTCACAACAATTTATTCTGTTCCAAGTTTTGTCACCAGGAAAATGTCAGAAAACAAATAGACCAAGAATCAAAAATGTCCTCATGTTTTGGTAAATTACAATATCCCCACCAACTGTTGGGAATCCTTGGCTGAGGGACTGCTAACAATGAAGGTGGTGTGTTTGGGACATCAAGAATATCAAATCCAGGTATCAGGAACACATTAAAGCTCAGAGTAAACAGAGGAAGAAATGCTTCACTTCCTAAACAACAAAACCACTGTCAGCATTCCTGCCCCATCTCTGAAACAGTCTGAGAATCCCAACTCAGAACCACAGTGGAAGACAGTCACCTGTTCCCAAAAGAATTGTTTTAAGACAAAAAAAATCTCACATCATTACTTCTAAGTTTTTACTCCAGTTATAATTTCCATAATTTGGAATTTCACAACTGCCATGGTGAGATTTAAATTCACGTCTCTAGATCATTGTCCAATAACTTAATCATTATGTTAACATGCCCTGGACTTGATAAATGATTAAAATTCTGATACTGAAAAAGTAAGATGAAGCAATTTCAGCTACTAACATGAATCTGGTAGGAGTGATGTGCGTGGGAATGAGATAGCATCTGTCTATTTAACAGAAATTTGAAGCATCTACTTTTTAAAACATTACCTATTGAGGTTTGTTTAAATTTCCTTGGAAATCAGTTGGTACTGATAATGAGGCCAAAGTGGCTATGACATAAAGGAGTTATTTTAGCTAAACAAGGAACAGCTTGCCTAATGATATACAGTGCCCACCATAATGTTTGGGACAAAGACCCATCATTTATTTATTTGTCTTTGTACTCCACAATATGAGATTTGTAATAGAAAAAATCACATATGGTTAAAGTGCACATTGTCAGATTTAATTAAAGGCCATTTTTATACATTTTGGTTTCACCATGTAGAAATTACAGCTGTGTTTATATATAGATCCCCCCCCCCCCCCCCCCCCCAACACTTCAGGGCACCATAATGTTTGGGACACATGGCTTCACAGGTGTTTGCAATTGCACAGGTGTGTTTAATTTCCTCCTTAATGCAGGAATAAGAGCGCTCTCAGCACCCAGTCTTTCCTCCAGTCTTTCCATCACCTTTGGAAACTTTTATTGCTGTTTATCATCATGAGGACCAAAATTTGTGCCAATGAAAGACAAAGAAACCATTATGAGTGAGAAACAAGAATAAAACTGTTAGAGACATCAGCCAAATCTTAGGCTAAAGGGCCTGTCCCACGAGCATGCGACTGCATGCGGCAAGGGCGCCCTAACGTGGTCACTTGAGCCGTACGGCCTCGCGGGGCCGGTCCCACTTCGATTGCCGGAGCCGTATGGAGTTGTGCGGAGCTGGTCCCGACATCGCGCGGGGCTCCGAAAAACTGACAGCGTTCAAAAATTCCGCGTGGCAACGGCCTGCCGGCCCGCAGCCGCCTCAATGCCGTACGCACCGCCTCGACGGGCGTGCGCAGCGTCTCGACGCCGTACGTCACGCGCGAACTTCCCGCGGACTTCGCTCGAACTTCACGTCACTCACTCGACCTCCGCGCGGCCCCCGCTTCTGTTTGGTTGCGCTCAGCCGCATGCAGTCGCATGCTCGTGGGACAGGCCCTTTACGAACTTCAACTGTTTGGAACATCATTAAGAAGAATGCACTGCCCAAGATCCAAAGCATTCCACCTCATCTGTGAAACACGGTGGTGGGGGTGTTATGGCCTGGGCATGTATGGCTTCTGAAGGTACTGGCTCACTTTTCTTCATTGATGATACAACTGCTGATGTTAATAGCATAATGACTTCTGAAGTGTATAGATACATCCTAATCTGCTTAAGTTCAAACAAATGCCTCAAAACTCATTGGCCGGCGGTTCATTCTACAGCAAGACAATGATGCCAAACATACTGCCAAAGCAACAAAGGAGTTTTTCAAAGCTAAAAAATGGCCAATTCTTGAGTGGCAAGTCAATCACCTGATCTGAACCTAATTGAGCATGCCTTTTAAATGCTGAAGAGAAAACTGAAGGGGACTAGCCCCCAAAACTAGCATAAGCTAAAGATGGCTACAATACAGGCCTGGCAGAGCATCACCACAGAAGACACCCAGCAACTGGTGATGTCCATGAATCGCAGACTTCAAGCAGTCATTGCATGCAAAGGAAATGTGTCTTTTTACAATACTGGAGAGTTTTTGTTGCGAACAAGATTAGTATTCACTTTTTTTACACCAATACACTGTTCTTAACACAAATCTACCCATCATGTGAAACCTAATATATAGCAGATATAACTTAGATAACTTAAAGTCTGAAAGTCAAAAACCTTTTTCATAATAAGTCAAATTTTCATCGTTTTCCCACCATTTTGGACACCAAAAGTGTGACATTAAAAACTCTTCCACATTTAGTCATGAATATTTAATTCATAAATAAACTTCATATGGGCCCTCATACATTTACGTTTTGATAATGGTCCAAGGAAATATCTCCATCTATATACTAGGAGAAAAATACAGTTATATAGAAACATAGAAAATAGGTGCAGGAGGAGGTCATTCGGCCCTTCGAGCCAGCACCGCTATTCATTGTGATCATGGCTCATCGTCCCCAATCAATAACCCGTGCTTGCCTTCTCCCCATATCCCTTGATTCCACTAGCCCCTAGAGCTCTATCTAACTCTCTCTTAAATCCATCGAGTGATTTGGCCTCCACTGCCCTCTGTGGCAGGGAATTCCACAAATTCACAACTCTCTCAGTTAAAAAGTTTTTTCTCACCTCAGTCTTAAATGGCCTCCCCTTTATTCTAAGACTGTGGCCCCTGGTTCTGGACTCGCCCAACATTGGGAGCATTTTTCCTGCATTTAGCTTGTCCAGTCCTTTTATAATTTTATATGTTTCTAAAGCTAATATAGTACAGTAAAGATCCCGTAATGGTCGTTGCGCTTGGTCTCCATTGTCATAAAGTTCGTTATCGGGGTTGGTACCCCTGTAAGTTAAACCACGGAGGCTCCAAACCTTTAATGCTTTCCAAACACCCAACGAGGTATCCTATGGTAGATCTTTGGGTGAGTTAATTATTTTTTCTTAGTTTGCAATTTAATATATCAAAAACATTGTGATGTCAAAACTGAAACGTCCGTTTACTATATATTTCCCATTTTAATTTTTTTTTTAATTTGACATAAATTGGTCATCAAAACTAAGAAACTGAGCCAATCTTCAATTTGGCAACACACTGTCTCTTGTTTACCTTTTGTACGGACCACGTCGCTAACTTCATTCCTTCGTGTCAACTTCGGGAAGCTCCGCAACGACCGTTACGGAGACATTTTCCTAAAAAAATCAGCCCAAACCCAAGGGAGGGAGTGACTGAGGGTAGGGGAAAGGAGAGGGAGGTAGAGGTGAGGGAGGGATTGGGGGGGGGGAGGAGGAGAGGGGAAAGAAGAGAGAGGGTGAAGAGGAGGTGGAGGGAATGCTCGGGGATGAGGGGAAATGAGCCGCGCCTGCACATTTGGGGGCTATGTGTGAGTGGTGGAATATTGCGTTGGGGGAACGGGTTGCATTGGGGGAGCATGCGAGTGGTGGAATATTGCGTTGGGGGAGCAGACCCAACGGATCTGCACTTAGTTGAGTCTACAGATTAAAATCCTAAACAATCCTGGTCCACATCCCAAAAAAATACAAACAAGACATGTACAAGACATTGGTGAGGCCACATTTGTCCAGTATTGTGTTCAGTTTTGGTCACCCTATTATAGGAAAGATATTGTTATAGACAATAGACGCAGGAGCAGGCCATTCAGCCCTTCGAGCCAGCACCACCATTCAATGTGATCATGGCTGATCATCGACAATCAGTACCCCGTTCCTGCCTTCTCGCCATATCCCTTGACTCCGCTATCTTTAAGGGCTCTGTCTAGCTCTCTCTTGAAAGCATCCAGAGAGCCAGCCTCCCAGATACCCAGTTTGTACACACCAGATTTAATTTTTTTTTATTGATAAACGCTGTTTCCATCATTGCCACTTCAGAATTAACGTTAAAATTTCAATTGAAATATCTCCTGACCAAAATTGTGATGTATATGATCGACTGTAGAAGTAAAACCTGGATAAATCCAACGTATAGTTGTGAATGTTGCTCATTAAATAACAGTACTGAAACTCTATAGTAACAGCATTGATTTGCCGTTAAAATGAATTCTGTAATAACGGTAGCAGTGACAATCGAACACTGCGGTTTTAATGTTTCACGTGTTCACAATTTAATTAATCCATCTTTATGGACTAAAACAAATAATAACATTGGGAATTAAAACACATTTGATTGCATTCCGTTATCAAAATAGTCAATGTTCACTCTGAAGACATTTCCAGCACAATAGGGTCAGGGAGGGGGGGGGTGTGTGAATCAGTGCTGAGTGGATAGATGGCGGGGGGTGGGGAGGGGGGTTTAGAAGGCAATCGGTGCGGAATGGATGGATTGAGGCAGGTGAATTAGTACGTGTTGGTTGGAGTAGATCAAATTGTGAGGGGAGAGCACGGGGGATGTCAGTGGTGTTGAATGGGGGGGGTTCAGTACGGGATGGATGGGGGTAGACAAAAGTGCTGGAGAAACTCAGCGGGTGAGGCAGCATCTATGGAGCGAAGGAAATAGGCAACGTTTCGGGTCGAGACCCTTCTTCAGACTGTTCCCCCCATTCTTCTTGAATGGGAGATTCAGTACAGGATGGATGGGGGGGGGGGAGATCAGCACAGGATGAATGGGGGGGGTCAGTACAGCATGGATCGGAGGGTCTGTGCAGGATGAATGGGGGATCACTACAGGATGAATGAGGGGATGGTGCAGGGTAAATGGAGGGTGGGTCAGTACGGGATGAATGCATGGATTAGTACAGGATGGATGGGGGATCAGTACAGGATGGATGGAGAAGAAGTGCAGGATGGATGGGAAGGGGGGTAAGTACAGGATTAATTGGGGGACCAGTGTAGGTTGGATGGTGGGGTGGCAGGAGAATCAATGCGAGGTGGATAGGGTGATCAGCGCAGGATGAATAGATGGAGGGGGGGGGGGGAGGAGCACAGGCGATGTCAGTGAGGACTCAATAGAGGCGGGAATGGGGAAGACAGAGAGAGAGACACACATTAGTAATCATTTTCCAATGTTCTATCGATTCTGGATCAGTTCCTGTGGATTGGAGGGTAACTCATGTTATCCAATTTTTTAAGAAAGGCAGGAGAACGAAAGCAGGGAATTATAGACCAGGTAGCCTGTCATCAATGGTGGGGAAGATGCTGAAGTCAATTATTAAAGATATAATAGCGGCGCATTTGGATAGCAGTAACAGGATCGGTCCAAGTCAGCATGGATTTATGAAGGGATATCTTGCTTGACTAATCTTCTGGAATTTTTTGAGTATGTAACAAGTAAAATGGATAAGGGAGAGCCAGTGGATGTAGTATATCTGGACATTCAGAAAGCCTTTGATAAGGTCCCACAGGAGATTAATGGGCAAAATTAGAGCACATGGTATTGAGGGTAGGGTAATGACATGGATAGAAAATTGTTTGGCAGACAGGAAACAAAGAGTAGGAATTAACAGGTCCCTTTCAGAATGGCAGGTAGTGACTAGTGGGGTTCCACAAGGCTCGGTGCTGGGATCGCAGCTATTTACAATAATTAATGATTTAGATGAAGGAATTAAAAGTAACATGAGTAAATTTGCAGATGACACAAAGCCGGTGGCAGTGTGAACTGTGAAGATGATGCTATGAGGATGCAGGGTGACTTGATATTTCGGGTGAGTGGGCAGATGCATGCCAGATGCAGTATAATGTGGATAAATGTGAGGTTATCCACTTTGGTGGCAAGAACAAGATGACAGATTATTATCTGAATGGTGTCAGATTAGGAAAAGGGGAGAGACCTGGGTGTCCTTGTACATCAGTCTCTGAAAGTAAGCATGCAGGTACACCAGGCAGTTGAGAAAGCTAATGGCATGTTGGCCTTCATAACAAGAGGATTTGAGTACAGGAGCAAAGAGGTCCTTCTGCAGTTGTACAGGGCCCTGGTGAGACCACACGTGGAGTATTGTCTGCAGTTTTCATCTCCTAATTTGAGGAAGAACATTTTTGCTATTGAGGGAGTGCAACGTAGGTTCACGAGGTTAATTCCCAGGATGGCGGGACTGACATATGATGAAAGAATGGAACGACTGCGCTTGCATTCACTGGAATTTAGAAGGATGAGAGGGATTCTTATAGAAACATATAAAATTATTAAGGGATTGGACACACTAGATGCAGGAAACATGTTCCCGATGTTGGGGGAGTCCAGAACCAGAGGCCACAGTTTAAGAATAAGGGGTAGGACATTTAAAACTGAGATGAGGAAATACGTTTTCACCCAGTGAATTGTGAAATTATGGAATTCTCTGCCTCAGAAAGCAATGGAGACCAATTCACTGGATGCATTCAAAAGAGAGTTAGATGGGGCCCTTAGGGCTTGCGGAATCAAGGGATATGGGGAGAAGGCAGAAACGGGGTACTGATTGTGGATGATCCGCCATGATCACATTGAATGGCGGTGCAGGCTCGAAGGGCCGAATGGCCTACTCATGCACCAATTTTTTATGTATCTATGTTATATCTTATACGCAAGGAACTACAAAGATGTCCAGATCATCAGCTGCACCGCTCTAGGTATCAATGCGTGCTGCATTGATCACTGTGTTGAATGCTCAATTACTTCCAGCAACCAGTTCCCAAAATACCAGTGCTAATACAAAATTGGCCAGTAAAAATAAACTTTAAGCTCTCAAGTACCCCACAAAGGCGGCTATTTTTAAACCAAACTCAAAAATAACATTGACTCCCAGCCAACAGGAGCTGCAGAGAATCCACTGCATATGGGTTGCCATGAAGTTCACCATTGTTATATGAAAAGATTCTTAGCTTCTTTACAAAGAACAGCCAGGAGTTGAGAAGCATGATCAGGAGATTGAAGAGCTAATTAATTGCAAACAAAAAATACATTCTGGGATTGCAGTATTTTGTCCAAAACATCACCATTTTCTGAGCAACTTTGCATCTCACCAATTTAGTTGCCAAGTTCAACATCTCATCATGAAAGGCGAGAATCTCCCTAAGAGTGGCCAAAAGTTAGCGCTGAGTGAATCTATGAAGATACACTGATAACTTTTAATTACTGCCAGGTATTAAGCATAAATTAATTTTGCAGAACAATACAATTTTTTAGACGTTTAAAAAAGTAGGTTATGATGAATTTAGATGTATACCACTATTTAAATCTTCTTGCTATAAGGCTCATTACAAAAGGAACAAAGTACAATTTATTTAAAATCTTGATTGGTACGCTGTAGGCAACAATTTCTGCAAAAAGTACAAATACATAACATAAATAATTGGGAAATAATCTCAAAGTCTTAGAACTCTCAACTCAGCACAGCTGCTGGAAATTGTGGGAAACCAATATGACTGGTGGACAGGTACACAAAAATGCTGGAGAAACTCAGCGGGTGCAGCAGCATCTATGGAGCGAAGGAAATAGGAAACGTTTCGGGCCAAAACCCTTCTTCAGACTGATGGGGGGTGGGGAGAAGAAAGGAAAAAGGCGGAGGAGGTGCCCGAGGGCTGAGGAAGGGGAGGAGACAGCAAGGGCTAGCAAAATTGGGAGAATTCAATGTTCATGCCACCAGGATGCAGACTACCTAAGCGGAATATGAGGTGCATTTCCTCCAATTACCCTGGCCATGGACGAGACCCAGGACAGAGAGGTCAGATACGGAATGGGAGGGGGAGTTGAAGTGCTGAGCCTCAGGTTGGTTATTGCGGACCGAACGGAGGTGTTCGGCGAAACGATCGCCAAGCCTCCGCTTGGTCTCACCGATGTAGATCAGCTGACATCTAGAGCAGCGGATGCAATAGATGAGGTTGGAGGAGATGCAGGTGAACCTCTGTCACACCTGGAACGACAGCTTGGGTCCTTGAATGGAGTCGAGGGGGGAGGTGAAGGGACAAGTGTTGCATCTCTTGCAGTTGCAAGGGAAGGTGCCCGGGGAGGGGGTGGTACGGGAGGGAAGGGAAGAATTGACAAGGGAGTTACGGAGGGAGCGGTCTTTGCGGAAGGCAGACATGGGGGGAGATGGGAAGATGTGGCGAGTGGTGGGGTCACGTTGGAGGTGGCGAAACTGACGGAGGATTACTTGTATGTGACGGCTGGTGGGGTGAAAGGTGAGGACTAGGGGGACTCTGCCCTTGTTGCGAGTGGGGGGATGGGGCGAGAGAGCAGTGTTGCGGGGTATGGCAGAGACCCTGGTGCGAGCCTCATCTATGGTGGAGGAGGGGAACCCCCGTTCCCTGAAGAATGAGGACATTTCGGATGCCCTGGTGTGGAACGCCTCATCCTGGGAGCAGATGCGGCGTAGACGGAGGAATTGGGAGTAGGGGATGGAGTCCTTACAGGAAGCAGGGTGGGAAGAAGTGTAGTCCAGATAGCCATGGGAGTCAGTAGGTTTATAGTGGATGTCGGTAAGAAGTCTATCACCTGCGATGGAGATAGTGAGGTCAAGGAATGGTAGGGAAGTGTCGGAAATGGTCCAGGTATATTTGAGTGCCAGATGGAAGTTGGTGGTGAAGCGGATGAAGTCAGTCAGTTGTGTGTGGGTGAATGTGAACAGTAAACTCTTCAGATCAACTGACAAGAGTTCATGGTACCATCTAAATGATGTGAACTGCATCATAGCTGCACATGGCCATTAGAAAATAAAGAATAGGCCAATGTATACTATGGAAGTGAGAAGTTTGAAGGGTCCCGATCCAAAACGTTGTTGGTCTATTCTCTCCATAGATGCTGCCTAACCCACCGAGTTCCTCCAGCATTTGGTGTTTTGCTCAACTCCAGCACCTGCAGTTTATTGTATCTTTGTGGAAATATCGAAGTAACAAAATACCTTGTGAAACAAATGCCTATTGAGATACGGAGAAACACTTTCCAATGTTTTAGCATTTTGTAGTTTTAGTTTTTAGTTTTAGAGAAACAGAGCAGAAATAGGCCCTTCGGCCCACCGAGTCCGCGCCGACCATCGATCCACGCACATTAACACTATCCTACACATACTAGGATAGTGTTAATCATCCTGACAATTTACACATACACCAATCCAATTAACCTACAAACCTGTATGTCTTCGGAATGTGGGAGGAAACCGAAGATCTCGGAGATACCCATGTCAGGGCTCTCGCTTAACTTTTTTTCCCTGTTGCCAGCCGGGCAACCTCGGCAGCTTTTTAGGTTGCCAAATGACAGTTTAGGTGGTCATTTAAGACGGCTTGTATGACGCGTGCGATAATGTGCTTGGACAAAGTGCGCAGTTACCAGTCGGAATTATGGTCAATGAAGCATTCATATTATTTCTGCTGCAAATAAAGTCACAAACTAAACATATTCACCAATCGCGACATGATATATACCACAATGACATGCAGCAAAATTACAATACAGTATCTCATCTCTTTTTACACGTTGCAATGAATGCAATTTCTATTATCTCTTTCCACTTCCAAACAAAAATATGGTTATTCAGCGTATGATCAACCTCCGTGAGACCAAGCACAGACTTGGCGATCGCTTCGCACAACACATCCACTCAGTTCGCAATAACCAACCTGATCTCCTGGTGGCTCAGCACTTCAACTCCCCCTCCCATTCCGAATCCGACCTTTCTGTCCTGGGCCTCCTCCATGGCCAGAGTGAGGCCCACCGCAAATTGGAGGAACAGCACCTCATATTTTGCTTGGGTAGTTTACACCCCAGCGGTATGAACATTGGCTTCTCCAATTTCAGGTAGTCCTTGCTTTCTCCCTCCCTCCCCTCCCATTCCCAGCTCTCCCACAGCCTACTGTCTCCGCCTCTTCCTTTCTTTTTCCCGCCCTCCACCCCTCCCGACATCAGTCTGAAGAAGGGTCTTGACCCTAAACGTCGCCTATTTCCTTTGCTCTATAGATGCTGCCTCACCTGCTGAGTTTTTCCAGCATTTCTGTCTACCCATTCACACAAGTTCTGTTATCCCACTTTCCTCACCCACTCCCTGCACATTAGGGGCAATTTTACAGAAACAAGTTAACCTACAAAGCCAATGCGTCTTTGGGATGTGGGAGGAAACCCACACGCTTGCAGGGAGAATGTGCAAATTCAACACAGACAGTGCCCGAGAACAGGATCGAACACAGATCTCTGGCGTGTGAGGCAGCAAGTCCACCAGCTGTGCCACTATATTTTATTTTCCAACACACAAAAAAATTATACGTTGATAACTTTGGTTACTAAAAAAAAAGAAACTATCCATTTTCAGTCTTAAATCTCTAAGTGACGCTATGTCCCCCTTTACAGCTACTGTATGTTTTAATTCAGTTCAAGGCTATTGGGGCAGTACATTGGCCATAAATTTGCTGCCTAAAATTGCCAGAGACCCAGAATTGATCCTGAATATGGGTGCTGTCTGTATGGAGTTTTGTTTTCTCATTTATAACATTGCTTACAAAGTACTATGTTTACATATTCTGTTGTGCTGCTGCAAGTAAGGATTTCATTGTTCTAACTGGGACGTGAGAGAATAAAACACTCTTGACACGTTGCTGATGTGTGGGATAGAACTAAAGTACGGGTGATCGGTGGTCGGCGTGGACTCGATCGGTGGTCGGCATGGACCCGAAGGGCCTGTTTCCACACTGTATCTTTAAATTAAACTAAAAACACTAAAACCAGAGGAAATGTAAAGAAGGGTTTCTACCCGAAACGTCACCCATTTTTTTCTATCCAGAGATGCTGGCTGCTCCATGGAGTTCCCCCGCACAATTAAAGCATAGAATAGTCTTCACCCTACCATAGGTACCAACCAGACGCCACTAAATTTAAGGTAGGTTTTTTTTTTCCCCCAAGAACCCTTTTTTGCTTAAGTCCAAGTCAAGAGTCAAGAGAGTTTTATTGTTATGTGTCCCAGATAGGGCAATGAAATTCTTGCTTGCTGCAGCACAACAGAATATGTAAACATAATACAGAACAGGAGATAAAAGTTCAGTGTGTCTATATACTATAGACCATATATATACACAATAAATAAACAGATAAAATGCAATAGGCTGTTATTTTTCAGTTTGGTGTTTGGTGGTGGTGGGTCCACCAGTTTAAATTCCATTTCGAATATTTTTGGAGGACCTGGAAACCAAGAAGCAAGAGTTACTCCAGGTGAGGCAGCGACCAGACAGCAATGGCGGCCAGAGCTCCCACAATGCAAAGGGAGGTAGAAAGTGGCCGACGCCGACCAGTTGCCATGGCAGTGCGCATGTGCAGGGCCGCACATGCGCACATGCACGGCAGAAGATGTGCTCAGCGGCCGGCCGTGCCGAGCAGAGACCCGAGAGCCGAGCGGAGACCCGAGAGCCGAGCGGAGACCCGAGAGCCGAGCGGAGACCCGAGAGCCGAGCGGAGACCCGAGAGCCGAGCGGAGACCCGAGAGCCGAGCGGAGACCCGAGAGCCGAGCGCTGAGCCGAGAGCTAGCGTCGAGCCGAGACCCGGATACGGATGGCGGGCGGGTGTCCCGGTTGCTTGCCAAGCCGGGCAAAATGGCATGGCTTTTAGGTTGCCCGGCGGGACTGTAAGTTGCCATTGGCACCCGGGCAACCGCTAATTTCGAGCCCTGCATGTGGTCACGGGGAGAAGGTACAAACTCTGTACAGACAGCAACCGTAGTTAGGATCGAACCCCGGTCTCCGGCACTGCAAGCGCTGTAAGGTATCAACTCTACCGCTGCGCCACTGTGCCTCCAGTAAGTTTTCGATAATTAAACACCACACACAACTTCAACCATTGCCATCCATATACCAATTTTAACATTGCAAGACATAGACAGTATGCTACAGAAATTAGTTAATTGGGTAATTAATCAAAATTATAGTCAAAACAGTGAGCCAAATGCGAGCCAGGCAGTTAAGTGGCATCACATGATGCCAGAATTGAAAAAGCATGTTTCAAACAGTGTTTTGGGCTTCATTGTTGAAGATGTTTTAGGCTTAGGAAGTTTGGCATGTCCCCAACAACTCTCACTAAATTTTGACAGGCACCATAGAAAGCATTTTGTCAGGATGCATCACAGCATGGTTTGAGAACAGACTGCAAGAAATTGCAGGGAATTGTGGACGCAACCCAGACCATCACACAATCCAACCACCTTTGCATTGACTCATCTACACTTTATGCTGCCTCGCCAGGCCACCAACATAATCAAGGACAAGTCTCCCCTCAGGCAAGAGGCACGGAAGTGTGAAAACGCATACCTCCAGATTCAGAGAGTTTCTTTCCAGTTGTTATCAGGCAACGGAAGCATTCTACCACAACTAGTAGTGGTCCTGAGCAACTATATACCTCATTGAAGACCATTGGACTATCTTTAATTGAACTTTACTAGACTTTATTGTGCACAAAACGTTATTCCTTTTATCATGTATCTGTACACATCCATGCTCACATCCACAGAGGGCACAAAATGGCAAGTCCGTTAGAGCAGGAATTAGTTTTGAAGTTTCTGCTGCTTGCTCTTTCATTAATATCTTGACTGATCCAGTCTCTCCTCAACTTCACTCACTTGTCCAACCCCCATTGTACTTAACGCTGCTTTGGTCTAAACTTTTATTACAGCCTTCAATGTATTGAAGCCTTACCAATAATTCAATGAGGTAGAGAATTCCAGAGTCATAACTATTAAGCAAGAAATTACACACCTCAAGATAAGGATCTGGCTGGTAATTCCTGCTTCTATATCACCTAATTCTCAATTTCTTCACAAAGAAATCCATCCTCACAAAACCCACTCTGTCAAGATCATTTAAAATCTGAGGCTTGAAGTAGTTTGCTTCCTACTTCTAAACTTTAGTAAGTGTAGACTTAATTTCCTAATATTTCCACTGATAATATGCCCTTCTCCCAAGAATCAATCAGGTAAACAATACAGCAAGACTTCCTTTCTCTTTTACTCCAACCCCTTGCAATAATGACATTTCATGTATGATAATTACATGATATAACAATCAACAATGTCTTTCTTTAAAATGGACAGAGAAATGGGAAGGAATGCCTATCAAATGACCTTGCATCATTGAAGTAATAAATTGTTTCTCTTTCCCTAAATCAAATAATCTCACACGGTACCATACAATGTGTAGGAAATAACTGCAGATGCTGGTTTCAATCAAAGGTGGACACAAAATGTTCATAAAACATCTTGTTAACCATCATTTTACCTTACTTGCTTAAAAGTGTCTGAGATTGATTTAAATGGATTGATTAATTTAAAGATACAGCATGAAAACAAGCCTTTAGGCCCAAGTTCATAACTATCATTGATTGATCACCCATTCATACCAGTTATGTGTTTATCCCACTTTCCTGTCCCTTCCTACTTACTAAGGACAATTTATTTAATCCAAATAACCTACAAACGCACACATCTTTGGTAGGTGGAAAGAACCCCACATAGTCACAGAGCAAACATGCGAAATCAACACAGGTTGCAGAGGTCAAAATCCAGCCTAGGTCTCGGATGCTGGGAGACAGCAGCTCTACCAGCTGCACCAGTCTCTAGATACCCCAATTAAAGTATTTTACCATGATACTCCTGATCAAGCAATCTAAACAAGACATTTCAAAGAAAATGAGTTTTAGCAGTAGATGAGTTGGGCAGGTGATGGCCACTATCCACGTTTAATATTTGTTATTTGTCTAAGAAAAGGAAGTGTCTTAGAGTCATAGAGTGATACAGTGTGGAAACAGGCCACCCGGCCCAACTTGCCCACACCGGCCAACAATGTTCCATCTACTTTAGTCCCACCTGCCTGCGTTTGGTCAATATCCCTACAAACCTGTCCTATCCAAAAGGTAAAAATAAAGGTAAATGTGCCAATGCCTAAATAGAGTTTATTGATCCATAGTTAATAACACATGTAGATAACCGAAGTAGTAGTACCGTGTTAAAAAAAAAAATAACTTAATAGATAAAGTTCAGAGTTATTTATTCGGCCTCATCATCTGCCCGACGAGGAGCGCGCAAGGGCCTAGAGCAGCGCCAGGTGGGCTGGACAAGGCTGCCTTTACCGCAGCAAAGATTGACTGGACTGGCTTGACCCACAGGCATTAAAGTGGAGACGACTTTAACACATCAACGTCAACCAAGACTCACTGACCGTGGGCTTCGGCTCCGAGCGGGGAGGGGAGGGGAGGGGAGGGTGGACGGTATCGCCTCTAGACGGAGCCGCAGGGCAGGTTTGGGAAGTGGGGTGGAGGGGAGGGGAGGGGAGGACAGGACGGCTTTACCTGGTGTGGCCGGGCGGACATCGCACCAGAGCCCGCAGCAGCGGCAGAGCCAGAGCCCGAGCCCGCACTGACATTGAGGCGGCCATGCTCAGCTCGACGGCGAGCGCCCAGCCTCCTGCCGTCCGTGGGAGAGGGGGCGGGGGTGACCTCCCACAAACGCAACCGCGTCTCGAAATAAATGTGTAGGAAGGAACTGGAGATGCTGGTTTACACCGAAGATAGACACAAAAAAGCTGGAGTTGCTGTGGACCATTGTGCGCTCTACCTCTCCTTGATCATCTTACTTTTTGCATTTCAGTTTAGTTCAGTTTATTGTCAGCAGTCTGAAGAACGGTCTTGACCCGAATCGAAACCTATTCCTTTCCCCCAGAGATGCTGTCTGACCCGCTGAGTTACTCCAACTTTTTGAGTCCATCTTATTGTCACGTGTACCGAGGTACATTGAAAGCTTTTGTTGCTTGCTAACTAGTCAGCGGAAAGACATCACATGATCACTTTTGATCCATTCACAGTGTACAGAGACATGGTATGACATGAATGACGTTTAGCACAAGATAAAGCCAGTGAAGTCTGATCTTTCATTCATTTGTTCTAGATCTCTCTTTTCCCACTCCCCTGACAGTCTGAAAAAGAGTTTCGACCCGAAACATCACCTATTCCGTTTCTCCAGAGATGCTGCCTGACCCGCTGAGTTACTCAGGCATTTGGGTCTATCTTCAAAATAAATGAAATCCTTGCCACTGCGTTGCTATTCCATGGACTATGACTAAGTTCCTAAGTATTCAATATTTTTAACATAGCATAATTTGGTAGCACAGTTATTTAAATAAATGCACCATAGTGCTTTGTTTTAAAGTTGAAATATGGTCTTATGAAAGACACACTGCAAGAGTTTCGATACAAGGAGCTGCAGATGCTGATGCTCAGAAGGCCAGGCAGCATCTATGGAGGGAAATGAATAAAGGACGTTTTGAGTCAGGACCCTTATTCAGAATGATGGAGGAGAGAAGGAGAGAAAGCTGGTAGAAAATGGTGAGGGGAAGGAGTGGGGCAAGAGGTGCCAAGTGATAGGTGGATCCAGTTAAGAAGGAGATAACTTGGAGGAGGAAACAATATTTATCTATTTCCCCCCACATGCTGAGTTCCTCCAGCACTGTTTTATGCTCAAGATTCCAACATCTCCAGTCTCTTGCCCCCAATGTGAAGTCTTGGTCCACTAACCATTTTTAGAATGTGGAAAACACATTTATACATAGTTTATTGATCTATTTATAGTTTGCAGGTTAATTGGCCTCTGTAATTTGCCCTAGTGTGTAGAGAGTGGACGCAGAAATGGGATGACATAGAACTAGTGTGAATGGGTCGGCATGGACTCGGTGGGCCAAAGGGTCGGTTTCTGTGCTGTATCTAAAAAAAAAAGCATTGGAAGAACTCAGAACTCAGCGAGTCAGGCAGCATCCATGGAAGGAAATGGACTGACTATGTTTTGGGTCGGGACGCTCCTTCAGGTGTCAGCTCCCGGACGCCTCCTCATAGCTAACCCTTGAGCATGACCCCATTAACGAATACCAGGCCACCATCTCCAAAACTGTCACAAATCTTATCACCTCCAACCACGTCCCCTCCACAGCCTCCAACCTTATGGTACCCCAACCCCATACTACATCTTTCTGTCCTCCTAAAATCCAGTTCTTATGGAGTGTAGTCAGTTGGACGTGCAAATGAGGGCAGCCAATGTGCATAAATCAAAATGTCACTATCACCATAAAAGGGACCAGACACTCGATTACTGATAAAAACATTAAATACTGGAAGTCATGACAAAGGCATGCCAGGTCTTCTACTTTCAAGTCTAAAGAGATTCAACATGTCACTGAATGCTCTTAATAAGCTAGGGCGGCACAGTGGCGCAACACTAGAGTTGCTGCCTTATAGCACCAGAGACCCAGGTTAGATCCTGACTATGGGTGCTGTCTGTTTGGAGTTTGTATGTTCTCCGTGTGAATGCATGGGTTTTCTTCAAGTCCTCTGTTTTTTTCCCACACTCCAAAGATGTACAGGTTTGTAGTTAATTGGCTTTGGTAAGTTATAAAATTGTCCCTTGTGTGCTAAGGTTAGATAACGGGGTGATCGCTTGTCGGCGCGGACTGGGTGGGCCAAAGAGCCTGTTTCCACACAGTATCTCTAAAGTTTAAAGTAAAGTCTTTCACAGTTGCACTGCAGAAAATATCCAGACCGAATGCATCATGGCATGGCACGGCAATTCCATTCCACAGGAAGGCAAGAGGCCGCAGAGGGTGGAGGATTCAGCCCAGTCCATCACAGGCACAACCCACCCACCATTGAAAGCATCTATAAGAGATGCTTCAAAATGGCTGCATCTATTAGTAAGAATCTCTACCATTTGAGCCATGCCTTCTTCTCATTGCTACCATCAGCAAGGATGGTCAGAAGTCTCAAGTCCCACATCACCTGGTTCAGGAACAGATACTTTCCTACAACCACCAGGTTGTTGAACCAATCTGCACAAACCTAGTCCCACCTCAGTCGCAGAATACTAGTGGCTACCTCATGCACTATCATGGACTTATTTTCTAGTTCTATTTTTGCACTGTCCTGTTTTTTTGCACAGTCGTTTTCTTTTTCACTGCTTGTATGATTGATGTATAGTTTCTGCTTTGTGCATTGTCTATGTGCGTATGATGCTGCTACAAGCAAGATTTTTATTGTACCTGTACCTCACCGTAGTTATACATAAGACAATAAACTCGACCAAGACTAAATGCACAGCTTGCATGCTGGACAGCACAAGTGTAAAAGGAAACAGATCTTTTTCCGGTCCAATCCCACTTCCTCCACCTGGCTACACCTTTGTAACATAATATACATTTATGATCTCCTCTGACCCTGCATTCCTCAATTCTCTCTCCTTGCACATCATCAATTTTAATCGTTCCACCGGTACCGAGATTTCATATTACTTAACTTTTGTATTTGCATTCTCTTTTAAAATGTTCTTTAAAACCTGCCTGTCTTCAAACCTTATCATCACCATTAATCTTAATGGGGGCATTAGATCATCATAAGATCATGTGATAGGAGCAGAATTAGGCCATTCAGTCCAAGTCTGCTCCGCCATTCAATCATGTTTGATCTATTTCTCCCTCCTAACTCCATTCTCCTGTCTTCGCCCCATAATCTCTGGCACCCATACTAATCAAGAATCTATCAATCTCTGCCTTAAATATATCCACTGATTTGGCCACCCAAGCCTTCTGTGGCAAAGAATTCCAGATTCACCACTCTCTGATTAAATAAATTCCTCCTCATCTCCTTCCTAAAAGAATGTCCTTTAATTCTGAGGCTATGATCTCTAGTCCTAGACTCTCCCACTAGTGGAAACATCCTCTCCACACCCACTCTATCCAAGCCTTTCACAATTCTGTATGTCTCAATTAGGTCCTCCCTCATTCTTCTAAACTCCAGACCCAGTGCCGTCAAAGCCTCATCATTTGTTAACCTACTCATTCCTGGGTTCATTCGTGTAAACCTCCACTGGACCCTCTCCAGAGCCAGCACATCCTTCCTCAGATATGGTACCTAAATTGCTCACAATATTCCAAATGTGGCCTGACCAGCACCTTATAGAGTCTCGTTAGTCAAGTCAAGTTAAGTCACATTTATTTATATAGCACATTTAAAAAACAACTCTCGTTGGCCAAAGTGCTTTACATTTGTTATAAGAATAGTATAAACAAACAAACTGCATACATATATACATATAGCCCTCGCTCAGAGGACGTCAAGAAAGGCTTGGGAGTATAGATACGTTTTTAGTCTTGACTGAAAGGAGTCGATGGAGGGGGCAGTTCTGATGGGAATTTGATAAAGTTAGAGTTTGATAAAGCTCCTACAAGGTGTTTTTTAAAGTAAGGTGCTTTTTAACAATGAATATGTTTTCTACATACATTTAGCAAATTTTGGAATGTGGAATCATATTCATTCTCAATCTCCTGATGTTGGACATGCGCTCATTGTTGATTATTGGCTAGGATATTCTGCCACACAGTTCAACAAGAGACTTACCTCAAAGATTTCTGATATTAAGCCAAAGCTATCCTGTAAAGTATTTATAAATTGCTGTTTTCATATTTTCTTTCCCCTATGATGTCCTCTGTTTATTTGACAAACATATGCCTTTATTTAGTTCTTAATTATGAAGTGAATTAATTTCATGCATCTGACTTAAAAGACTGATACCCCAGCTATGTAGAGTACATTGGTATGGGCCAATTGCATTAAATGCCTTTGTGTGGGAGATTGTAACCTTTACGTGGTCCACCCTGTTTCGACTGATGCAACCAACCCGATATGAACAAACAAGATCAAATAGAACAAGTTGACCTACAACTTTAGGCTGTGCAAGTCATACACAAGAAGATTAAATGCCCTGTTTTAAGACTATATATTTTATATACATTTGTGTGAAACTGTCAGTTTTAGTTTTAGAGAACCAAAGGAAGTTACAGAATAAATCAATATATTTACCATATATTTTGATTACTGTAAAACATCCTGATGTATTTGTACATGACTATTCAATTATTATAATCAACTATTAAATTCTCCACATGCAAGTTGTGCCACAATATTTCATGTGGTATCTTTGTTTGTTTTTGGTTTCTTTGTTAAGAATTTATTATTAATATAATGGAACTATAATTATGGGTATTTCATCAGTATGAACATTTATAGTAAGAAAGAGTGCACCAATTGCAAATTTGCTCTGTCCAAAACCATGTGACCCAGTCGCACATGTAAAATATGTATCTTCTACCTGCATGCTGTGGGGCAATTGTCTTTGAAAAAATAAATTAAACATTGCAAAATCCTAAAGTTATTAAGATGTCTAAAATAAATGTAAAAATAGGAACTCACTCCAGATTTCATATAGCGGGATATGCTGCAGTATCTTTCTTACCTACATTTTATGTGTGAGATATCACATAACATATAAATTGTTACAAAATATAAAACACCAACATTGTTTAATTTCATATGAGACCTTTACTGCTAGTGGGGAGGCCGGGGATTAACATAGGGAAATGACAACATAAAAATTCTTATGACATTTTATTGTTTAATTGTATTGTATTTACAGATCCATGTTATTACTTTTTTATTTACAATGCACATTTACATGATAGAAAAAGTACAAAACTATATATTTGGATGAATTTAAATCTGCCATGTTCGAAAATATAAAATTGTATTTGCAACATAATTTTTAAGCAAAATGAAAAACCTGAACTGTTCGCATTTGTCAAAACCTTTGCAGCAACAAACCAGAAAAAGTCAATCTGATCGCAGAGCCATAAAATGACCCTGTAACCTTACAGCTGCAGGAAACCTCACATTGACAACGTTCCAGACACAGCACATTTGATCAGTTACATGGCACGCTGTAAACAATATCTGAAGCTTTATTTACATAAATGTGTAACATATTCCAATAAATAAATATAAAAAGTAAAACATGCAGATATTATAACCAAAATCTGTAGTACAAAAGGAAAATGACCAGCCACATTTACAGCCATCAAAATGCAATTTACAATCTGCAGGGAAAGTATACTTTACAAGCATCATACGTCACAATAAATTAACGATAACACTGTTCTCTTGACGAATATATTTCCAAATCAGGTTGACTTATTTTATGTATAAATTATAAACATGACAGTATAAATAAAAATCTACTAAACTCAACTATGTATACTTCTTCAAAATAAATAAGCATACACTTATTTACAAATAAGTACACCGATTCCTTCCTCTTCCAATAGGTGAGAAAATTACCAAATCGGAAATGCAGATTTAGGAAAGGTGTTATTTTCTTGTTCGTCTTCTTCATCATCGTCTTCTTCAGTTATGGCTATGGGAGAATATACGGTAGCTGTTGTATAAATAAGGATCACAACAGCGCAGAATCTCCGTGAATGTATCCAAATCTTTCTTACCGCCACAAAGGTGTTTTGTTTGTTATGGGGCATAAGAATGAGATTTGTGACATTTGCAATAATGAAGTAATGTTTTAATAATAGCATTACTGACGCGGGATGTGAAGATTCAATGGTCACGCTTTATGGCAGCGTTCTTGTAGTCTAACCTTTACGCTGTTTCCATCCATTGCATTCGCCACTGCTACCTAAGAGCTATGTGAATAACTTTAAAAATCCAAAACTGCAGTGAAGCTTTGGAAGATCGTTACTGACAGGAAGGCATCGGGTTCAACTGGAATCGATGTCCAAATCTATCACTATTGTGGCATTTTAATCTTTCACGGCATCTTCTTGCCCTGAACATGGACAGGAAGGACCCATTGCATCGTTGTCCAGGTAACAACATGAACAGTTATTCAGAATTGAAACAGAAACATAACAATTCTTCGTGCATATTTGTATAATTATGTCCTAATATTATATGAGGTTATCTCGTATGTAATATTACGTGATCCACTGACATACCAACATCAATGGGTGTTGAATAAAGTTTCCTCCCTCTGGGAATCATGCCAATAGTGCTCAGACAATAAAAGTTTACAATTATTATATTAAAGAAGGTTTCTACAGGTGTGTTTCACTACTGCAAAACTGTGATCATTTGACATGTGTGAGTGAGGTGGGAGGGGCATGGGTAAAGGTGACCAAAAGTTGTTATAGGGGAAAAAAGTTTTATTTGGCCAGAATCCTTTATCTGCCCCACGAAGGAACATTAGTGCTTGAAATGCTGTAGTCATGCACCTCAAAAGTCCAGGTGTTTAATTCTCCAATCTGCTATTTTGTTGTTGCCTTTTTGGAGAGATGGGTAATTTCTTCAGCTTATCAGTAAGTGATAAACTCTTAACTATGAGTGTAAAGAATGCAATTATCATTTGACTCCTTTTTAACCCCCTCGCCCACAAAACAAAGCAAGTCTCCCTCCACTGTTCCTTTAAATGACATGGGAAACATGCATACTGTCTTTCCGCTGGCACGCAACAAAAGCTTTTCACTGTACCTCGGTACACATGACAATAAACTAAACTGAACTGAACTCATTCATAGATTATAGGTGGCAAGATTGCATTTGATAGGTCCTTGTCATCCAGAGCTTGAGCATTGGCTGGTGAATGAAAACCATTTGAGCGAACTATGGAGGAAACAACGAGTCTTATTTGTGGGCTAAATGTTACTTACAATTGCATGATCCTGTGTGTTTAATCTCCAGCAGGGTGCCAGAGGAACAGGCTGAACTTTTCATTGCACACTCATTGGGGTAGGTGGTGTTATCAGTTGCACACACCGGCTCATCCGAACGTCCACCCTGACACACATTGCAAACTGCGCATCGACCCCTGCTCAGCCGCCTGTCCCATAAACACTTTTTTCCAGAGCCACATTCTATGTCTTCACAGGATTTTGCTTCTAAAATGATAAGAGAAAGAAAACGGGTTTTTAAGAACAAATTATTATCTTCACTAAGAATTGTCCTATTAGCCTTCAATAAGTTCCTCACACTAGAAGTTCAATTCATCTGCCTGAAAAATGAAAGGTCTTCAATGCATATTTATATATGCACCTGATAAGTTTGCAAGCTGCAATTCAATATTCACAATCACCATCCATCAGAATATCTGACTCAGTTCATCTCCTTGTCCTCGAAAGTTACACAGGATGGATGGTTATTATGCTTCGCCTGCAACCGTTTATTCCGATTAGTACAATACACCGAAGATATCGTATATAGCCTCTTTGAACCTATATACGATAAAAAGCAACTTTGTTCCACACAAATTATTGAACACACCAAAAATTGCTTGAATAAAAAGAACTAATGGAGGAACTCAAGAGGTCAGATAACTTGTCCCCACGGATGCTGCCTGACCCGTTTAGTTCCTTCAGAACTTTGATTTTATTCAAGAATCCAGTTTCTTGAATCTCTATCACAAAATAGCTTACTAAATTAAGCATTAATGACATTAACTTTTCATGATCCAATTCTTAGTATTAATATGAAGGTAATCTCATGATGTATGTGCTGAACATAATGCCATGATAAACTAATCTCCTTTGCCTGCACATGATGCATATCCCTCCATTCCCTGCATTTTGATATACCTATCTAAAAGCTTCTTAAACACCACCTCCTGGTAGCATGTTCCAGGGATCCACCAGTCTCTGTGTAAAAAAACCTGCCCCACACATCTCTCTTAAATTTTCTCCCTCTCACCTTGAAGCTATGCCCTCCAGTCTTCAACATTTATGAAGGAGTAAGGCCAGTCCACTCCTCGTATCTCCTTCATCAATCAATAAATCCATGGCTAATCATTTATGTCCGCACCGCATTACTGCACTAACTCAATGCCCCTCGATTCCCTTACTATCTAAAAACTTGCTAATTTACTCATGTCATTTGAAGTAATAATTCATTTGAGCAAACAGAAACCCACTGTGAACATTGAGATAGCATTTTCACTGTTATAGATGGGTAATGACCATTTGGGATAAGGTTGAAATACTTGTCATAAACGTTTAATGGCACATTTGGACGAAACCTCACTTAGAATAGTTCAGATCCTCAAAATGCTCTTATGAGGAATGTCCCTCTGTGTCAAATTATATTTCAAAGACTAATCTTCAGGGTGGGAAATTAAAAGTTGAGAATCTTTGGATTTCATGCAACTGCAATTTTGGATTTAGTTTTAAAAAAAGCTAACACATAAAAATAAAAATCGCCACGTTATTGATGGATTCATTTTTCAAGTTGAAAAGATAATCTGATTAGTTAGGATGACCTTTATGCTATGTTGGCGGCCTGTTGTGTTTTATAGGAACACTTGAATAGCCAATACCTGCTACCTTTCATTTTGACGCTTGGCCCATAGCACACTAATTATAAAGACAGAAAGAAGACTAATTGCCTTGAGCCTATGTGAATTTACGTGGTCTGCACTTTCCGAAGTCTTGAGTACATACTTATACATTTCCCTTCGTATGCCACTCCAATGGATCTTCCCATCAAGCAGGTGGCCCGTCTGATGTGGCAGGCGCTGGCGTACGTGATCCCATCGTTTCCGCAAAGATACTGTTCGGGACTTGAAGGTTCAGGGCAAATCCTCGAGTTACACATCACACAGTAAGCGTTGTTCGTCTGGTCTACCACACACACCGAGCTGCCTGGGCATACGATATCCCGGCAGGTTTCTGAAAGAGAAAGGAAACACTAAAAAAATGTGAAATGTGCATCTGTTAAAAATAATCGTTTGCAATCCGCTGGGGGCTTAAGGGTCAAAACGTGCCTCCAGCAAATACACATCGATCCTAAATATGTAATAGATATGTACTAGACAAGAACTTGGAACAATAAAGAAATCCCGGTAACTACCTCTGCCCCTATCCGGACAAATGAATCACATGCATACTTAAAAACAGGTATGTATGAAAAATTGGTTCACTAGAGGACCCGGCATTAGAGTTCAGCAAATCGTTATTTCGTACAGCTTAAGTGAATGAACTCCCGTCTCCCTTCTCCCTGAAAGTTGTTGCTATTGAGCGCATTCCTATTGCACACGTACTTCTGCATTTGCCTTGGTACTGGACCTCCAGTTCGGGATGTCCTTTGCATCTCGCCTTCAGCAGGACGCACTCGTCTTTGTAGGTTTTCCAGTCAGTCCCACACACCGAGCCTTTCCATGTGACGTTAGAGCAGTCTGGGGCGCATACACATCGAGGTTTGTTCTTTTTGTTCATCTTGCACCTTTTACCGGGCCCGCAATCGACGTTATCGCAAGTTTCTAGAAAGGAAACGGATACAGATGCAGTTGGCTGGATTTCAATGCAGCAATTAAGCATTTGAAATTGGGTATATGTTCATTGCTAGAAAAACTAAGCACATAATCACGAAATGAAAAATATGTTTTAATGTTCTTTTTCTGATGTTTAAGATTTTATAAAGCAGCATACGATCAGTCGCCATCTTAATATCTCCGCAGAACCGTAACATTTACACTTGTCTACCTAAAGCCATTTATGCATTTTGGCCTTTGACGAATCGCAACCGACGAGGAGCGTATGTCATAGGAAGCGTGTATCAGAACTGCTCAGCAAGTACATGTCAAATATGATGCATGCTGTTCAAAAAATCCGATTTTAAAACATATTGATGCAAAAGTTTGGAATTCACGGAGACTAACAAAGGTGTACCTTTACAAGGCGTGCAGCTAGGGGCTCCACCATTAAAGATGATCCATCGAAAAAGTGTGCTGGATGGGACATCGTCCTCAGTCCACGCAGTACCCAGTCTTCCACTTTTGCAGCACTCTTCCCGGTTGACTCCGGTCATATAGAGGACCTGGCATTTGCCATTCTTGGCTTGCTGTAGCCAGCAGTTCCCAGCTGCAACGCACACAGTCATATCAGTGTCAGTTGCGCCGATCCAACCGCAACACGTGCACCTTATACTGACGTTACAAGAATGTTTACTTCGTGTGTGTGTTTTTTTGTGTGTGCCTCAGACTGTGTAAAAACACAGAGGTTGAAGTGATCGATATTTCCCACCAGTAGCCTCGTGATTTTTTGTTTTGTTTGAATGTCGTGTTCGTAAAGTTATCTGGCTGCAAACCAACACCAGCAGAGGACTGACTGCATTCCCGTGAGTTGAAAGAGAAGCACTGCCTACTCGAGCTCACCGATACGGCGGAGCCAAAAAGAACCGAAGCGACAAGAAATGCTCTGGCGAGTTATTCCTCATTTAGACGAGAAAAAAAACCCTCGGTGTTTAACAACTTGACAGCATCTATGTTGAACATTGCAAACCACAGCGATAGTTATCGGTTAATCAAGATCTCGTGATTTTTCTATCCACAAAGTCACTCAGGAATAGAAACATTTGCTGTATTCCTGTACTCTAAAAAATGTCTGAACTCTGCTGCCCCTTCTGGAGAGTCTAGTCGCAGTTGATAACGCCTGATATACATCTCTTTCGCGTATATGTATCTATATATATATATATGTTTAGTGTGCTTGGTACGCTATGGCTATTTTGTTAGCAACATAAATCTGCTCTTTTTATAAAAGACGCATGGCAATAATTTCCACTGGGCCAAAGTAACAGTTCAATTTCTAAATCCTGCGTTACAGCGATACAACTCACCTCCATCGGAAGTTTACGCGTCGGCTGATATGCCAGATCAATGGGCGTTTTGCCTGTGTTACACCTCCTTAGAATTTACCAATTGAATAAAGACCTACACTACGATGAGTCCAAGGGTCCATACGCATTTCATTACTTCTTTATCTAACCGGGTCGATGGAATATTCAGACAGGTAATGCTGGCTGCACCTAATGCGACGGTGTTCCAGTAAATATGAATAAAGTACAGAAACACGTGTTCGAAAGGTAACTTGCCACAACGCATTTAGATCCGCCAGTCTTTAACTAGAAAGAAACGATAAGTACGCTTTTTACTGTCGGGATCAGTGTTGGGCTTTTCAGGATCTCTTCCCAGTAACAAAAATACACGAGGAGCAAGTAAAGTTGAAACTAAGAGCCGTATTTACAATACTAGCAACAGCAGTTAACTCTTCCCCAATCTCTTTCTAACTTACCTTGCACTCGCTCGTCTCCAATGGCGAGGAAGATAAAAAGTGAACACATGTGAGACGCAACTCTGTTATTTAACATCCTTAACATTGTTGCACTCAGTTTCGCCGCAGAGAAGTACTGATCTGAGAACACCAGTCAAGTCTGATCGCAGAGTTGAATGAACGTCAAACTGTGAATGCAGCCACTCTTAAATATTTTGGCTGAATGGGGTCTTGGCTGATCTGTTTGGTGGGCGGTCTTCTGATGGCATGGTAATGTGCTTGGCAGGATGGGGGAGGAGGAAGTAATCAAAAAAAAAAGTTAAGGTGGACGGGAACTTTATCAGGTGACATTTCACCGCCTTTCTCAAAACTACCCAGCCAAAATCTCATTCAATAAAACCCACAAATATAAAATATACATTTAAGATCTGCGCGTGGGGTTGCAGGTGACATGGTTGCATTAAGTTAATGGAGAGATTGTGTGGGATGGACGATATGACCCTTGCAGTTATTCTTCACCTACATGTTGTCTGATCTTGAAATTTATTTTACTCGTGTCATTTTAAGCATTATATAGCTACAATGGAACAAATATTGAAAAATGTAGGCTATTTGTTTTCCGGGAATGTGTATAGCGAACAGATAGCAAATATAATCAGTCCTATCTGGCTTCTAACCCTCCTCCCCCTCCCCCCTAGACGTATTACAACTAATGGATTTCAAAGTGTAAGACCCAGCTCCAAACCTAGCGGAACAATATCAAGTAATTTATAAAGAAACACGAGGAATTGCAGATGCAGGTTTACAAAAAAAACCACAAACTGCGGGAGTAACTCAGCGGGTGAGGCAGCATTTGTGTAATTCATATACATCAGCATTGATATTTTCCCTCATATCCACGGATGGGAGGTTTGTTTACATGAAAAGTTATTATCATAATTAACCTCCTTAAGCCCAGTCTCAAAACACCACACGAGAGAGAAGATTTTTTTGGCTCAACCGTTGGCTTGGAAAATCGGTGCCGAGCTTGTTATTAATATATTGCCATCTGACTGATTTGGTGGAGCACATCGTTGTAATCAATAATTAAATGGAGAATCCCAGTAGAAACCAAAGACCCCGATACGGTGCGCGCATTCTGTCACTTGGCATTAGAAAAGCAGTTAATTTAGTACTCAGAACTGGCAAAGTTACACGTCTATTACTGGAGCAGACTTCGCGTGTCTATGAAATGCCGTAGGCGGTCTCGTATCCTCATTTAAGAGATTGTGACATCGAAAGTCGAATCTTCGTGTTGCTCAATGAGGTCACTTTTGGCTGGGAGAGAGAAGTATGTAGGAAAGCTTCCTCCAGGAAAAGATAAAACGCATGATCCGACGTAAATCACGATCGCCCTTAACCCGGAGATAAACAGGCAACTTTTTAGCTGTGATAGGTGTACGAGGCTCACTGGAAATAACTCAGCGATAACAGACGTTTTCCACCAGCTGCAGGATATAGTGGTAATCTTTTAATAAAGACTTATTACAATAGAGTATTTACAATAAATGCCAGAAATGCAATGGTTCTAATATTAGAGTAGACAGTTGTTTGGGTGACGGTTGTATATATCAGACAAGAGCGTTGAAAATAGACATCCCTATAAAAGAAGGGCCATGCCATCATGCTGTTGGGGGGGGGGAAATCACCTTTAGATATGGAAATTCATGCAAGTTATTTTCAGCTTCAATGCCTCGGAACTCCAGTTCCTGCATCTGGATTGATCACCTTGGATTGTTGTTCCACAACATGGCAATTGCGATCTATTTATTCTCTTTTTGGCGAAACGTTATGCAGCCCCCTAACGATTCAAACAGGAAACTGCAGCTAAAGCTTGCGCTATTTGTGACTTGAGTTCCATTTTTTTTCTGACCGTGAGTACGAAATGATTTCCCCTCTCACCAACTCTGGTTTCCTTGTTTTGTCATTAAGATAGAGGGGCAAAAGATAGCTCAAATATGTATTTCCTTTTCTTTTCATTTATTTTCGCATTATAGCTCAGAGGTCTGTATTTGGATTCATTTGTCAAGCATGAAACCATATACGAGCAATCTTCAGGGCGAGAAATTGACCTTCAGCTGAGGCGGGGTAAACATCATAAAATTCAATTGATGGTTTCAAATAAAATCTTCAAAGGTACTGATAAGATGTCCATTAATTGACACTGCACATAATGTTTCTTGAAAGTGTCATTAAGACTATTCATTTGGACAGGCACATGGATAGGAAAGGTTTAGATGGATATGGGCAAAACGCAGACAGGCGGATGGGGCATCTTGGTCGGTATGGGCAAGTTGGACCGAAGGGCCTATTTCCATGCTGTACGACTCTCTCAATGGTCGGGTATTTTATTGTTACGTGTGTCAAAGTTACAGTGAACTACGAAGATAGACACAAGTTGCTGGAGTAACTGAGCCAACATCGGTGGATAGAGGAATGGGTGACGTTTTGGGTTGTGACCCTTCTTCAGACTGAATCAAGGGAGAGGGAGATACAGCAATAAGGAAATGTAAGGTGTGAAAACGAGACAAAGGGGATGCTGATCAAGTATAATGTAGAACAGATCATTGTTAGCTAGGAGAAGGTAGTCGGAGAGCAGGAGGAATCACAGAAGGGGAGTAGCGAGAGAGGATGTTGCAGATCTCTCCTCGGAAAGAGGAGGAGAACTTCTTCAAAGTAGACATATCTTGAGGAGATTTTGCAGTGTAGCAGAGGAAATGTTGTAGGCAGGAATTGCAGATGTTGGTTTAAACCGAAGATAGACACAAAATGCTGGAGTTAATCAGCGGGACAGGCAGCTTCTCTGGAGAGAAGGAATGGGTGACGTTTCGGGTCGAGACCCTTCTTCAGACTGAATCAGGGGAGAGGTAGATACAGAGATAAGGAAATGTAAGGTGAAACGTCTGAAGAAGGGTCTCGACCCGAAACGTCACCCATTCCTTCTATCCAGAGATGCTGACTGTCCCGCTGAGTTGCTCCAGCATTTTGTGTCTAACTTCGGTTTAAACCAGCATCTGCAGTTCATTCCTACAACGTACAGTGAAATACATTTTCTTTGGCATTTCCGTGCCATACTTAAAGACAACCCCGAGCATGTACCCCATGCATAGAAACAACCCACTGTCCATATGCAATAGTCGCCACGTTTTGGAGCAATCTTACACAGTCTAAGCTCTAATTCCTTAATTAGGAAAATATCTTCTGACCATAAACTCCCCCCCCCCCCCACCATTGTTTTAAATGTGTGGGTAGGTTATCGGCTTTGATCGTCAAACATAGACTATTTATTGCATGCTTTCTTTTATTGCCTGATAAAAATCTCACGCACAGAAATGATCATCAGCACCCGCTGTTGCATCAGACACATTAACAAAACTTTCATCCTTGCAAACACAGAGAGGAAATGGAAAATCTTACAACGTAAAACATTGACACAGAAATAGACGTGCCAATTGGAGATGGGGCTGGAGATTATGTGTGAGTCAGAGATAGATGTGGCTGGATAGCATCGAGGCAGAGAACGACGTCAAGTTTAGGGAAGGTGAATGGAGGCAAATCCAAACGCACTACAGAAGAAGAAAAAAGATCACATATAGAAAAGCAAGATGTTCAAAGCATGATAGAAGTGTGAGAGATGGGATGTGTTGAAAAGTTGGGAAAAACATTTAAGCGATGGAAACGCGGCCTCGGTGTACTCTGGTGTAAAACCAAAGTGTGACATCTGGAGGGCGAAAGTTGCATGCGCTCATCCACGTTTGTAACGTGATGTTCAGGTGTTCACAGTACTCCGCAGGCACGCTTTTATTTTAAGTGGATGCTATTCAGTATTTGCATTTAACCAATCAATACTTTGAATCACATCCGCTATTTTAATATGACTGGATTAATCTAAAACGGCAACCAAATACCTAACATAAGCAATATGCATCCCAGCACTAGTTATAAAACAAATTATATGTTTTCCCCTGTTCTGAATTTGCATCATATGTGTATCTTTACATTATAGACCACTCTGCATTCCTAAAATACCCCCCAATTTGCTTTCACGCACAGTCCAAAGTTTGCTGAGAAAACAAAGTTATTTATCGATTCGTTTATCGCCTGACCTATTAATGAATATAAATCTTTGGCAAGTCAGGCCTAGTTAAATGGATGGCATAAATTAATGATTCCTTCTGAAAAAATAACATCGGTCGTGCTACTTCTTCGTGCTAAAGTCTGCAGAATGTTTGCACCTTGTACATTTCTGCGTCGCTGACCTGAGGAAACAAATGATTATGTCGCCTTACTTTACTTCCTACTGACTATATAAACATAACGGCTATGTTAAGAATACATGCCAACAATTGTGTGCTTTATTATTTTATCGAAGATAGACACAAAATGCTGGAGTAACTCAGGCTGCATCTCTGGATAGAAGGAATGGGTGACGTTTTGGCTCGAGACCTTTAGTCCAGGGTATTATTTAAAATTATGTGAACTTAAAATCAAGGATTAAGCTTTTCTGTTTACTGTATGTACAAAATAAGCATCAGAGAAAATATTATTCATAAAATAATGTTAAATTAATGCTATGGAAATGTATTATTTTTGCGACTCAGCGAGCTCAACGCTGGCACTGAATAGAACATAGAACATAGAAAAGTACAGAAACAAACCAAATGCTAGTTTTTCTTTGGTATACACCAGCATCTGCAGTTCCTCGTTATCACATAGAAAAGTGCAGCACAGGAACACGCCCTTCGGCCACATGTACCGAACACGAAGCCAGGTTAAACCAATCTCACCCACCTGCTTAGTTATATTCACATGGAAATATTTATTGCAAAGTATTTTTCTTGCAAAGTATATTTCTTGTAAAGGCGTCAGGGGTTATGGGAAGAAGGCAGGAGAATGGTGTTGAGAGGGAAAGATAGATCGGACGTATTAGAATGGCGTAGTAGTATTTGATGGGACGAATGGCCCAATCCTGCTCCAATGACATGAACTTTTGAAATAATCTAATAAAGAAAAAAGTGTGCACGTGAAAATGATCATTTAAATGCGAACGTGTCCTCTTTTCATGTTTTCAGTGGGCACAATATTTTCATAGATACGGACAAACATGAAATAATTCTTATTGTAACGTACTGTGATAAAAAAAAAATGTTTAAAGTGAGCTCATCATCATGTAGAACAGGATACTGGATGATAACGGGATGAAATATTTGTTCATTTGATAGCATTTCATCTCAAACAATTCAAGTAACTCAAATGCTCGAGTGATTTAATGTCAGTCAACAGCGTGAGGAGAAATGAGAACAAACGTAAGGCTTCGCACGTCTAATTAGGAATAGATTATCACCGATCAACTAATGACACTTCAAAGCAGACTGGAGAGTGGATTTGTTTAGGAAGGAACTGCAGATGCTGATTTACCCCGACGATAGACACAAAATACTGGAGTAACCGCTGGACAGGATAGAAGGAATGGGCGACGTTTCGGGTTTGAGGAAGGGTCTCGACCCGAAACGTCACCCATTCCTTCTATGCAGAGACCCTACCTGTCCCGCTGAGTTACTCCAACATTTTGTGTCTATCTTTGGAGAGTGCATTTGTTCTGATGGATTTTTACCAGTTAAACAAATCCGTCGTGGTCACGCAATTATATCCAATATCAGAACTGATTCGGCACTACAGACTCCCCCCCCCCACCTCTGCTATCATTATTTTTTAATTGTTTTCGAGATCAAGAAGCATCCCACAGGAAAAAATATATTTGGATATATTCAGTTATTTAAAATCAATATTTAATAATCCTATTATTTAGCATCGAGAGGATCATTTTATTCTTCCCGCAGCACAATTTTTATTTTAAACAAATTCGTCTGTTTAAATATCTAACTATTAAGTGACGCACCATTGGTACATTAAGTTCAGTGAATATTTTTGAAACACGCATTCAGTTTGGGTTGAACTTCATTACATTTATTTCATTAATGCAACAGTAGGATACATGGACATACTGCAAGAGGATAGTAAGGCTAAAGGCTTATCAGTTGCATTTCACGGGCTATTTAACATATCTACTGTCAACAAATCAAGTATAAAGGAACCGATTGTTCAACAAAAATGAATTTCCGTCACATGAAATATTTATGAACTATAAATTAATAGGTTAAATTTGTCCGGCGTTGGTCAACTTCCTAAATTGACTAAAAGGGATACGATCACTACACCGAAAATAGTAGTGAATTTTAATTAGTTTCTCAATCCGACCATTGCAATACAAAAGTAACATCATTGGGGATATAATTTCTAAACAGATTATGACAAAAAGGAAAAAAAAACTAAGTTCTGAAGTAACTCAGCGGGTGGGACAACATCTCTGGACAAAAAAGGATCCTGGATATTGTTCTTGAGTAGTGTATAAATTATATTTAGTCTAATGTTATTTGTACCGACACTACATTAGTGAACACAACACAAAATAACTAGTGATATCAAGTTTGCTTGACAATGCCCAGTAAAAAAACCTTTGGCGTTTAACTACCGCTTCATCAGATAAAGATGTTTTCTTATTAATCCCGAAGATGGTGATCTTATAGATGTGTACAGAATCAGGAGAGGAATAGATGAAATAGACACACAGATTCCTCTACTCTTGTCCGGAGTGGGGGAATCGAGAACCAGAGGACATAGGTTTAAGGTGAAAGGGGAAAGATTTAATAGGAATCTGTGGGCGTAATTTTGTCACACAAAGGGTGGAGGATGCATGGAACAAGCTGTCAGGGGAGGTAGATGGGGCAGGGACTATTGTGACGTCTAGGAAACAATTGGATAGGACCAATTTGGAGGTATATGGGCCAAACGTAGGCAGGTGGGACGAGTGTAGATGGGACATGTTGGTATGGGCATGTTGGGCAGAGGGGCTTGTTTCCATACTGTATCACTCGATGACTTGGACTGCGTCTCGTAGACATCTGGTCCAGTCAGAACTGGAATCAGAGGTTCATTATTGGCTTCCATTCATGGTCGAATAAGATGGTGGAGAACGGCAAACCGATTGTTTGGCAGTACTCTGCAGAAGGGTCCCAACCCGAAACGTCACCCATCCTTTTTCTCCAGAGATCTGCTTGAACCGCTGAGTTAATCCAGCACTTTGCGTCCACCTAGTAGACGAATCAGATTGAGAAAAAGCAACCCAGTGCAAGCATATTAACATTAATAAGGCAGCTTTAATCAACATAAATGAGCGCCTGGATACATTTGACGATAGATCTCGGCGCAGTCAGGTACAACCGAGGCCACAGGGCATGGTTTACATCAGTCGCACGATTCATGGAGTGTGGTCACGGGAAAAATCAATGAATGAGAACAAAATTCGACTTTCAGTCAACGTGCATTCACAATGCCGATTAATACACAGCAGCAAACCATTGATGTAATCTAGGCAAAGTCATTGGTTCGTTTTTTGATAGAAAAGTGAGTGGAATCGTGGATTTAACCCTCAAAACACATAAATTATCAGGATTCTAACATAAAAGGATAAGCTCAGCTAGACCAGTAATCCAGTATGCAAATATCATCGCCAATATTTTCTTTATTAATCAAATATTCTTTCTTGGAAGTAGAAGAAGCAACGATGCTTCATCTTCCTCCATTTTAATGCAAGCAAAATGGCAGCATATATATAAAATTGTACCTATAGATTCAATCATGGATTTTTTGTTAATTCTCTCAGGTACTCACCCTAGAATTCTTTCTTACTAAAGAAAATAATCTATTTAAAACACTCCCAGCTTTGTAAAATTCATTGAACATCTCTAAAACATTTATTGTTACACAAATCTGATGTAACATTTAAAAAAAAGATCACTTAAAGATAAACGTGGGACGTAAGTTAATTTCATCTATGAGTTATCAAATAACATCGGATTGTGGGGAAACTGAACAGGAGAGATATGTCAATAGAACTACATCATCATTGACAAAGTTGAAGGAATCGTGTTGTGCAAAGATTATTTTGGATTATATAATCAGTCTCATACGAGTACCATGAACATTCACCAAATTAATATTACATTGACATGCAGATGGATAAATTACATTCCTAAACTACCAGCACACTTGTATACACCATACCAGGCATATTGTGGTATTATATCCGTTTCATACATTTTGGTGATGGTGTTAGCATCCATTGAGGCTAAACATATTTAGAAACCAGTCTGTTAATATCTCCTTGATGCATCTTATTCAGCACATGACAGTTCATGAGTGATGATTACTTTTCTTGATATTGCACCTTCTTTAACATGATTTGATTATCGATTTCAGTTGTCAGAGGCGACGTTCCCCAAGTAAATGCAATGTATGGGGTATGGTCAAATTAATGCTTAAGAATTCCATAAATGGAATGAAAGCACGTTGGATTAACAAGTGTAGCGGCAATGCATATACTGTACCCCTTTCAAAGGTTTTGCCTTATTCACGAAAAGGCACCCATATAAAATAAATGATTTCAGTTTATAACTGTCAATGTTTCTACTGACATCATTTGAAGATCATGTTAAAGGTGAGTTAGGTCTGCTGGATTGTCGACTCTGTACCGATCTTCTTAAGGAGCAGTGAGATCTATCACGTTTTATTTTAGCTGGTCTATGGTAATGACGCCGCTGCCACTTCCGAAATGCTTTTTGTATCGTCAAGGCGGCCTTGAACTCTTTTCGTATCATCAGCGTGGTTGTGATTGTTTCCATGGTGTTACGAATGGGGAATATTTTCGTTGACATTTTAAATATATCGCCGCTCAGCTTTTTCAAGGGGTCCGACTGAGTTACCTTTCCAACGATGACAGCACTGAGGGCTTCGAGGACGTCCAAGCAATGTAATTTATTGCCGTCGGTCAGTGGTAGATTGAGCGCTGCAAGTTTCACAGCGTTGGGCTTTGGTATTCGTAAAGGAGACTTCAGCTCATTGAGGAAATCGGATAACTGGTCGTAGGTGATGAATTGCGTAGCCTTCACATCATAATTACTCCAGATCTCATAAAACATGTCAACATCTTCATCAGTAACTCCAGCAAGTTCTTGCTCTTGGGCTTCGTGAAAGTTTTCTAAGATAACAGCTACGTACATGTTGATTATCACGATATTCGCGACAACAATGTAGGATGTCATGAAGGTGATCGATACAAACTGACGTTGTACATGAGAATTGATCATCACGTGAAGAATCTCATTCCACGCGGCAGCAGTTGTCAGTCTAAACAGAAGCATCATACTGTTTCCAAACGTTTCAAAATTCACCATGTCATTTATTGGTGATTCTCTGGGTAGATCGCGAAACAAACTCATTCCCAATATTGAATAAATAAACATTACGAGACCCAGCAGCAGTCCGATGTTAAAAAGAGCTGGGATGGATATTACCAGAGTAAAGAGCAGCTTTCGAATTCCTTTTAATGACCGGACCAGCCTCAACAATCGTGCAAGTCTTACAATTCTGAACACTCGTAAAATAGTTGGAGAAACACCTTGTTTTTTGGATGCAGATGAATCCAGCAGAATTCCTGAAGGGATGAAGACAACAAACTATCAGTAAAATTGTTAGGGATGAAGAGTTAGGGATTGTTAAAGTGGAGGGGGGGGGGGGGGGGGGGTAAAATTCCAGCCGACAAAGCGAACGGATTCTAAAAATAACTGGATAACCTATGCTGTATGTGAAGTATGCTATGTTGTCTAAGTGTTCATCTTTACAAATCAAAGCATCAAAATAAACTATATAATAGTTGCCAGATAGGTCAATATTTCCAATTTTCTGTTTGGGAAGGGCATACAGTGAATGCAATGGCTTTTGATTGGGTAACCAAAATAATTTCTACAAATTATTCATGGATATATTACACATAATTATATTTAAACTTAAAAGTTAAATAATAAGCTTCACTGTCCAAATTGTAGTATTATTTTTTTGTTGGTCTTTGTACTTCAAATTCAATTTGCTATCAAATTGGTTCCTCAAAGAAGAGTTATGGGAGGAAGATAAAAAATAAATAGTTTTTGCTTAATGTGGAGTATTTTTAAATTGGATTAAATTTGTAGATATTATTATCAATGGCAGTAATGTGATGAAAAGTGATAATTGGATGGTCTAGAGTATTACGCAATTGGGAGTTGCACCAGCTAGGAAACAATGTCCAAGTGATGCTGGGGTGGTGGTGGAGGCAGACAGGATGGTGGCATTTAAAAGGCTTTTAGATAGGGACATGAATATGCTGGGATGAAGGGATATGGATCATGTTCAGGCAGTGAAGATTAGTTTAACTAGGCATCATGTTCAGCATGTACATTGTGGGCTGAAGGGCTTGTTTCCAGGCTGTACCGTACTATGTTCTATGATTATGAAACATATTGCTGATTCTTCATTACTAATGGGACAAATTTGTAATGCTCTAGGCAAGCCAACAGTACAAAATAGCAGATCAATACTGCCTTATCATTGACAGTTAGAAGTAAGCATTTGATCCTAGCCTTGTAAGCAATGAACATTAAAAAAAAAAAGAATTATTTTGCACCAGCATATACAACAGAAGAAGTGGATAGTATACTGGCATCTAAAGAAATTAATATTAAATCAGGAATGCAAACTCACCAAACTTAACAGAAGCGAACTAAAGAAAATTATGGCATTTGTGAAGATTTCACAGAACTAGAGAATTTACATTGCAGGATTTTAACAAAAGTAGGTGGAAACATATCAAATGCCATATTTATATTCTTCCAAGTTTCTCTTGATTCCAGATCTATTGCTCTGGATCAAAAACAAAAAACTACAAATGTTGCATTATTACTTTAGAAAAATCTGAGCGGGAAGCCAAAGATTGACAGACCAGTTAAGATGGGATCTACTCTTGGGAAATTATTCATGTCCTTTATGTATGTCAGCATGATCACTAGGATGGCAGGACAGACATATGAAAATAAATTAAATCTATTAAGCTTGTAGTTGCTGAAGGTTGAGATAGAATCTCATAGAAACTTCCAACAGGACTGGTCAGATTAGATACAAGAAGAATATTTCTGATGATCAGGAAGTCCAGGACCATCAAAGGGATGAAAGGGGAGATATAAAAGGGATGAGGAGAAATCTCTATCTTAGAGAGTGGGGAACCTGGAGAATTCTGTTTCACATGACGTGTTTGAAGCCAAATCGCTAAACATATTAAAGAAGGAGTTTTTTTTATTTTTCTCAGGGCTAGTGCCAAAGAATCTGGGGAGAAAGCTGGAACATGGTTGTGAATTTTGATGATCAGCCAAGGATGGAAGGACAGATGTGAAGGAAGATGGTGAAGCTGATGGGCTGAAGTATGTTTTTTTTAATGCAAGGAGTATTGTGGAGGCAGATGAGTCTGGAATGGTGCTTGGTATTTTGACGATGTGGTCATTGCAGAAAATAGTAGCAAGAGGGGTGTGACTGACAGCTCAATGTTCTTGGGATTCAATGTTTCCGACATGATCAAAAGGGAGGCAAAAGAAATGGAGGAATTGTGCTAATTATCAGGATAATCGGTCTCGTAGCACTCAGAGAGGACATGCTGGAGGGTTCATCTACTGAGGTAATATGGATGGAAATAAGAAAGGTGTAAACATTCTAATGGGATTATACTATAGGCCCCTCCAGTAGCTGGTGAGATATAGATAAACAGGTACATAGACAGATTATCAAAAGATGCCAAAGCAACAGGGCTGTCTTAGTGGGTGACTTTAACTTCACCAATGTTGACTGGGACTTGCTCAGTGCCAAAGGCTCAGATGGGGCACAATCTGTGAGGTGTATCGAAGAGAGTATTTTGAAATAGTGTATGGATAGTCCAACCTGAGAAGGAAACATATTGGACTTGTGTAGGGAAATGAGCCTGACCAGGTGACTGGTTGTACAGTGGACAAACGTTTTGGGGCTTGTGATCAGTTTAGTTTATTGTCAAGTGTACTGAGGTACAGTGAAAAGCTTTTGTTGCGTGCTAACCAGTCAGCAGAAAGGCAATACATGATTACAATCATTCCATTTACAGTGTATAGATACATGATAAGGGAATAATGTTTGGTGCAAGGTAAAGCCAGCAAAGTCCGATCTAGGATAGTCCGAGGGTCATCAAACAGGTAGACTGTTGTTCAGCACTGCTGTGTGGTTGTGGTAAGATGCTTCAGTTGCCTGATAGTGATCACAACTCCATATGTTTTAGGATTATCTTAAGTAGGGAGAAGGCTGGACCTTGTGAGAAGGACTAAGGCAAACTACGTTAATAGGCAGGACCTTGGGAGGGTACACTGGGAGCAGTTGTTCATGGTTAAGTCCACATCTGACGTGGGAGTATTTTACAGGCTAGTTGATCGAAGTTCAGAACTGGCATGTTCCAGTAAGGTGGAGGGATAACAATGGCAAAGTAAAGGATTTTGGATAACTTTGGTCAAAAAGAAAAAGGAAGCAAATGCAAATTTTGAGAGGATGGAATCAAACAGGGCTTTTGATGAATATAAAGAAAGGAGGAAATAACTGGTGGGTGATTAGAAGGGCTAATTGAGAGAATAATGAGATGAGATTGCAGGTTATTGAGAGAATAATGAGATTTGATTGCAGGGGCCTTGATGAAAATTTTGTCTTCTCTAGCCGCAGGTGAGGTCCCGGAAGACTGGAGCGTAGCCTATGAAGGGAAGTAGTGAGAATCCAGGGAATTATAGACCTGTGAGTCTCATGTCAGTGGTAGGGAAGCTATTGGAGAGGATTCTCTGGGATAGGATTTATTCCTATTTAGAAGAGAATGGGTTAATTAGGGACTGTCATAATGGCTTTGTACATTTCTGACAGTGCATCACTATTGCAGGAAAGGGTCCCCAGCAAATGGGGTTTCCTTCACTTACTTACACAAGTAAAGAGAATCCAAACAAAAGAAACAGATTCTGAAATTTAAAATAAAAACAGAAATGCTGCAAATCCTCAACACCTCAGGCTGTAATGGTGGGAAGAAAAACAGAACGTTATGATTCAGTTTGAAGACCCTTTGTCAGTTCTGACCAGAAATGTTAAGGAATGTGTAGGAAGGAACTGCAGATGCTGGTTTAAACCGATTATAGACGCAAAATGCTGGAGTAACTCAGCGGGACATGCAGCATCTCTGGAGAGAAGGAATGGCGAGATTTCAGGTCAAGACCCTTCTTCAGACTGATGTTAACACTGTTTGTCCTCCCATAGGTGCAGTTTAATCTGTTGAATATTTCAGCATTGTTTTTATCTTGAGTCTTTTACACAACCTTGCCTAAAAATAGTTTTATTTATTACAAAAGAAAATCAATAGTAAGTGTGACTTACCTACAAGGGAAAGAACGACAACTAGAAAATCAAAGATATTCCATGCCTGAGTGAAATAGTATTGTCGCTGGCCCAAAAGTTTTAAAATTGCTTCAACAGTAAATAGAGCTGCAAATAATGCGTTGAACCGATTTAAAACCAGGGCAAACATTTTTGATTGCCCATAATGATCACATGCCATCACCAGAACGTTCAATGTTATCAAAACAATGGTGAACGGTTCAAACCATTTATTGCTCACTAACTTGTAGAACTGGTAAAGTATCTTATTCTAGGGAAAAGAAATGAATAATTAGTAACAAAGTATTGCATCAATCACTGTTATAAACTTAAAACATATTGTTTCTGTAACAATTGGATACTGATTCAGATTCCTCTAACATAAAATATGGTGTATCGAAGAACCCAGGAACAGAATGAAGTCCCTGATAAACTAAAATAAATGACATGGAAGGGAAAATCAGTACAGCACTTTCAATATGCATGGGCCAATGTAAACTAGTGGTGTTGCATGGAAAGTTCATGTTCAGATCTAATTATATTATTTTGAGGACCGATCATTACTGATTATGATATTGTTGGCCACGATCCTGATACATGTTTAGCTTAGTTTAGAGATACAGCCTAGAAACCGGCCATTCGGCCCACCGAGTCTGTGCCGACTAGCGATCAACCGTACACTAGTTCTATCCCATGCACTCGGGTCAATTTACAGAAGCCAATTACCTGCACGTCTTTTGGGGTGTGGAAGGAAAACGGAGCACCTGGAGAAAAGCCACACAGTCACAGAGTGAACGTACAAACTCCATACACTCAGCACCTGTAGTCAGGATTGAACCCAGTGCTGTAAGGCAGCAATTCTACCACTGCACCACTGTGCTGACCTTCTTGTCATCTGCTCATCAGCATTAATCAAACCATGTGTTTAAGACCTTAAATGGGACATATTTTGTGATTGTCAATGTTCTGTAAATCATTCCTCAGATGAGGGAACACAGTGGCAGGAAATGGTAGATGGTAACCTTATACGATTTCAATGCAGTAAAATCTCATATCTTTCTGAACCGCAATCTCTTTGGATGGCAGGAACTGCAGATGCTGGTTCACAAAAAAAAAGACACAGAAGTGCTCGAGTAACTCAGCGGATCAGGCAGTATCTCTGGAGAACAGGGGGTAGATGGCTTTTTGAGTTGGGATCCTTCCTCTGTTCTCCAGAGATGCTGCTTGACCTGCTGTGTTACTCCAACAGTTTGTGTCACAATCTCTCTGGAGCAGGAGTTGGAATAGCTTTAATTTATCGCACCTCATCCCCATGCATAGTGATTGTGCTTTTTATCATTTCAGATCATGATGAAATATATTTTGTTCATGCGTCCCGCCGCTTGTCTCACGTTGGCAGAAGCGAAACCAGATACCAAGAAGCTGTGCATTTGATGCCAGCTTAATGGGAGTTTGAGGGTGCTGAATCACCAGGCATAAGTGGGCTGCAGGAAGGCCAGGAGAAATCCTAGGCAATCACGCTGTACACCAGCGCTATCCTACACAGAGGGACAATTTACAATGTTACAGAAGTCAATTAACCTTCAAACCTGTATCTCTTTGGAATGTGGGAGGAAACCAGAGCATCCAGAGAAAACCCATGCAGTCACAGGGAGAAAGTGAAACTGTGTACAGACAGCACCCGTGATCTGGACCGAACCCGGGTCTCTGCCGCTTTAAGGCAGCAACTCTACCGCTGCGCCACTGTGTCGACTGAACGTATTCTCCTTCCCTGCAACTCCCTTGCCATTACTAGCCTGGTTTTATTGCCTGCAATCATGGGCCATCTTTCCTTATAAGCGAGGTCTAAAGTCTAAAGTAAAGGTGATTGTGAATTAGTCAGTGTGATCTTTCTGGTGTGCAGTCTTCAGGTGAATACTTAGTAGCTTGTGGTTATCATTGGGACCCTGTAACAGTATGCATGGATGCCATTTCTGAGTTCTGTTTCATATAGGCTTTAGGATGTATGTAGACATGATGCTTTCGGGGGCAGGGACTTTAAAGTGTCCTCACTGACTGTGAGGTCAGTTAACTTCTTCCTGCACTGAATCCAAGCTCTTTGTATTTGACTGCAATTGCATGCAGCTCTGGTTGCCCCATTACAGGAAGGATGTGGAAGTTCTGGAAGGATGCAGAAAAGGTTTGCCAGAATGCTGCCTGGATTAGAGGATATTGGCTGTAGGGAAATATTGAAGAAACTTGATTAGTTTTCTCTGGGCCACCAGAGGTGGAGGAGGGACCTGATAGAAGTATATAGAATGATGAGAGGCATAGATAGCATAGACAGACAGAACCAATTTCCTCAGGCTAGAAATGTCAAAGTCTAGAGGACATAGGTTTAAGGAGAAAGGGGCAAAGTTTAAAGGAGATGTGTGCGGAAAGATTTTACACACAGTGTGGTGGGTTCCTCGAATGTGCTGGGTGTGAAGTGATAGTGACATTTAAGACATTTTTAGATAGGCACAGATATGTAGGGAATGGAGGAATGTACAGGCAGGTGAGATTAGTTTATCTTGCTATCATGTTTGGCATAGTGATTGTGGGCCAAAGGGCCTGTTCCTGTACTATACCTTTCTATATTGAATGACCTCTGGTGATTAGTTCTCTGTAACCTTAACATATACACATAACATGTGCCCAGAGAGCTTTGTGCTTTGGGAGGGTAGGTGGTAGTTTTCCTCAACCACTAGCTAATCTGGAGTGGCAGCTCAGATATGGGACATTCATTCTCCCCTGTTGATAGTCATCATTTTGAAAGATTTGCCATCTGTTGAGTAATTTTCAGCACCATTTACAGCCATAAAGATTTTGCTGAAAACCCAGAACTAAGGAATGCATGTCAGTTCTAGGTCTGGCAATTGTAAAATGATCACCTCATTTTTTTGAAATTTTTAGAAATTACTGGCAATATTAACTATTTTTTTGTGTAACCCTGACTGGTTTGCCAGCCCATTGTCGAGGGCAGTTAGGAGTCAAACACATTGGTGGTTGTGGAATCACATATAGATTAACATATTTCCTTGCCTGAGGAGATTTATGAACTCATAGGTTTGTGACAAACTGCGAGCTTTATGGTTCCTATTACTGGAATTGTAAATTAATTTAATTAATTGAATTAAAACATTTTTTTGGCTGTTGAGTCTTTAATAGCCCGGGTCTCCAGTCCATCGACTTAACAATTGTGCTACCACACCTCTCCAAACATGCAAATCATTAAACAGAAGTCTTTTGTTTGACCTTCATTGGCTCATAGAGGTTCTAGTCACATGTAGGTTGCAAGCTCGGGAGACATTTTCTAACAATTAAATTTAGCCCTCATGAAACGTGCATTTGAACATTTCTATTTGTGATAGATTGTGTACTTGACTACATTTAAGTGTTTGGAAATATGTCATAACTTGGCTCTGGGGATGAGAGCCACTGTTTCGATCTCTAATCAAGGACTTAAGCAAATTGTCTCAACTGATGTGCTGGTACTGCTCTAAGGGGATGGGCTTGCTGTCTTTCGGATGCAAAACCAGGATTCTGGCCATTATTTGAACCTCTGAACTATTTTTATCTTTATCTTTACCTCTAAAATATCAGTATCTAAACAATCTTGGAGATTGAATAACGGAGAACTTGTTTTTTCTTTCATTTTTAAAATAGCTTGTTTAAATTCTTAAAACAAACATTGCACTTGGTTAGATTACAGCCACAACAAGGATGAAAGTTCATGAACAACATTTGAGTTGGATATAGCTCTTAGGGCTAGCGGAATCAAGGGATATGGGGGAGAAAGCAGGAACGGGTACTGATGTTGGATAATAAGCCATGATCATATTAGAAACATAGAAACATAGAAAATAGGTGCAGGAGGAGGCCATTTGGCCCTTCAAGCCAGCACCGCCATTCATTGTGATCGTGGCCGATCATCCACAATCAGTAACCTGTGCCTGCCTTCTCCCCATATCCCTTGATTCCACTAGCCCCTAGAGCTCTATCTAACTCTCTTTTAAATTCATCCAGTGAATTGGCCTCCACTGCCCTCTGTGACAGAGAATTCCACAAATTCACAACTCTCTGGGTGAAAACATTTTTTCTCATTTCAGTTTTAAATGGCCTTTATTCTTAGACTGTGGCCCCTGGTTCTGGATTCCACTAACATTGGGAACATTTTTCCTGCATCTAGCTTGTCCAGTCCTTTTATAATTTTATATGTTTCTATAAGATCCGCTCTCATCCTTCTAAATTCCAGTGAATACAAGCCCAGTCTTTCCAATCTTTCCTCATATGACAGTCCCTCCATCCCGGGGATTAACCTAGTGAACCGCTGCACTGCCTCAATAGCAAGGATGTCCTTCCTCAAATTAGGAGACCAAAACTGTACACAAAACTCCAGATGTGGTCTCACCAGGGCCCTGTACAACTGCAGAAGGACCTCTTTACTCCTATACTCAAATTCTCTCGTTTTGAAGGTTAACATGCCATTAGCTTTCTTCACTGCCTGCTGTACCTGCATGTTTACTTTCAGTGACTGGTGTACAAGGCCACCCAGGTCTTGTTGCACTTCCCTTTTTCCTAATCTGACACCATTGAGATAATCTGCCTCCTTGTTCTTGCCGCCAGTGGATAACCTCACATTTATCTACATTATACTGCATCTGCCATGCATCTGCCCACTCACTCAACCTGTCCAAGTCACCCTGCAACCTCCTAGCATCCTCTTCGCAGTTCACACTGCCACCCAGTTTTATGTCATCTGCAAATTTGCTAGTATTATTTTTAATCCCATCATCGAAATCATTAACATATATTGTAAATAGTTGATACAAGATACATTTATTTGTCACATGTGCCAGTTGGCACAGTGAAATGTAATCACCATACAGTCATACAGTAAAAATAAAGAACACAACATAGAGTTGATAGAATTCAACATAAAACATCCCCACACAGCAGAATCAAAGTTTCCCACTGTGAGGGAAGGCAACAAAGTCAGTCCTCTTCCTCTAATGTTCCCCAATGTTCACCCGTGGTCGGGGCCTCCCCGAGCCCACCGCAGTCGCCGCTGCAGGTGGCCCGATGTTCAGGCCCGCTCGCCGGGGTGATGTAAGTCCGACGTCGGAGCTGGGGGACATCCTCAGCGGCCTGGACATCAGAGTCGGCCACCTCCTACCGGAGTCCGCGGCTCCCAATGTCCGCAGGCCGCACTGGGCAGAGATCCAACACTGCCACCCGCATTGGAAGCTCTCCCAAACCGCAGCTCCACGATGTTGGAGCAGCGGCCCAATGCTCCGGAGCTCCAAACGGCGATCCAGGTCGGTATCGCCCGCTCCGCGGTGAATTCAGCGCTGCGCCGCCGCTGTTGCAGCTCTGGTCCGGTTCCCGGTCCCTGGCAGGAAAGGCCGCTCCGATCCAGGTGGTAGGCCGCGAGGAGGGGGGCGAGGACGCGACTCGGAGAAATAGTCGCGTCTCCGCCAGGAAGCGACTGGGAAACAGTTTCCCCCTTACCCTGCCCCCCTTCCCCACATAGAAAAGTTAAAGTTCCCCCCCAAAACAGACATTAAACTAACTAAAAATTTTAAAAAAGATTGAAAAAGCTAGTTGCGGCCCCAGCACCGTGCCTTGCGGCACTCCACTCACCACAGCCTACCATTCTGACAGGGACATTTTATACCTACTCTTTGTTTCCTGTCTGCCAACCAATTCTCTATCCATGTCAATACCCTATCCCCAATACCGTGTGCTCTAATTTTGCCCACTAATCTCCTGTGTGGGACCTTATCGAAGGCTTTCTGAAAGTCCAGATACACTACATCCACTGGCTCTCCTTTATCCATTTTACTTGTCACATCCTCAAAAAATTCCAGAATAGTTAAGCATGATTTCCCCTTCATAAATCCATGTTGACTTGGACCAGTCATTTTAGTGCTATTGAATGGTGGTGCTGGCTCGAAGGGCCAAATGGCCTACTCCTGCAACTGTTTTCTATGTTTCTATCATTTCTCATGGTGTATCTGCGCAGGCAGATGCAGCTCTTGTCCAGGCTACTGGTTTTAGGTGGAGGCTGTGTGCAAGGAGCAATTTCCTAAGTAACTTGCTTTAAAGAGATTATATTGGTTGTTATGCTCTTAGTACATGGGTCAGTCTACAGTAAGATTCCAATGAGCTGAATGTTCAGAGACTCTGTTGGGGAGTTAAACCTCAGAAAGCAAACATTCATGATCAAGAATGATTAAATAGAAAAGTAGTTACTGCTAAATGCCATTATTGTTGTCATTTGTCACAAGAATGTACAGTTGATGATGGATTTCTAATGCTGATTTCTTTCAGCTATTCTTATCAAAATAATATGTTATCCATGTATGAAATAAATCTTACCCTGGCAGACTTTTAATCATTTCATCTCCCAAAAATGAATTGACATGTTATAACACACAAATATTCCAATAGTCATTACACGATGATAAGGATTCTCTTTACAATTGGCCTCACTTGCTGTAGTTTATTGGATATTGAGCAAGTGCAAGCACATAGCCTAATGTACCCCATTGTAAAGAAAATTCAACGGTTATTATCATATTACTTGAATCAAACACTATGTTGCCTCAATTCATACTCTTTGTATTGTTCAATTATAGTCTCTCATTTACTTTTGCAATTAAGAGTAAGCTTCTAATTATTGTTTTAAGAAATGTCTTCATGTGGAGCAAGAAAACATGTTCCATTGACTCGATAGTGTTTGGAATTGAACCCTCTCTCTTACCCTAACCCATGCTCCTGGTCATTTTGTCAGACATTCTCCTCTTTGAACTTCCCGAAAGAATAATTAAGGTGAGAAGGGAACGATAAGGTGAGACGAGAAATATTTAATAGTAACTTGAGGGGCAATTGGATCCTCAACTTATTAAAATATATATTTTTTAAATTTGAATCTAATGAGAGAGCTGAAGCCAATAAAAATCAGCAAGGACAGGTCTATCAGATAAGTAAGCAGGGTGGAAGAAAGGATGTGGAATAAACAGGTCCAGTTGAATTGACACTAATTGACACTGGAAGGTGGGAATCCAATCAGGTCAGTTTTGGCAGAGTCAACTCTGAAGATTGCAAAAGCATAACTGCTAATTTCAGTGGCAGATATACATTTAGTGGATGATTGAACAGAGGTCAAACAGAGGTGCACAGTTGATATAATGATCAATGACTGTTAATGATAAAAATGTAAGCAGTTTGAAAAAGTCATGCTAAGTTGAATTTATTGGCTCGGAAGTTGTTCAAATTGAGAGCAAAGTGCGCTGTGTATTGTCTACGATGACGGACATTTAAAATTAATTTCTCTCGGTTTAGTTTGATTATTACATGCGGTTTCAAATCATTCAAATTCAATTTGAGGGACTTTGCACTGCTGATATATGCTGGAAGAATCCAGCGGTTGATTATTTCCAGACGATAAACACAGCACATTATACTCCCTTCAATCAGCAGCGCGTCCTAATTCTATAGATGTAAAAAAGGTCAAAAAGCTAAAACTGCAGATGCTTGAAAACTGAAATAAAAGGAGAAAATGCTGGAAATACTCCATAAGTCAGGCAGCATTAGAAACAGAACTAACATGTCAGTTTGATGACCTTTCTTCAAAACTGGGAAATGTTAGACATCAAATAAAATCAAGTTGTAAAGATGGGTGGGGTAGCGAAAATAAAATGAAAATTGTTCCAACTGCTTACAGTTATGAAAATAAAATTATTATTTCCAACATAAAAGGAATATTGTGACAGACTGGGGGCCAAGAGAAACAGTAATGCAAATGTTGGTGCTGCTGGCTGAGACGGGATGGTGAACGCCTGTTAATTGTAGATGGGTTGTTTGGGATGAATGAGGAGAGAGGAGATGGGGAAAATGAGATTTTGAGTATTGTTGTTACTGGAAGTCTGACATACGTAGCAGGTCATACAGTATTTGTTAAGTTTTACCTTCAGGCAGAGTGTGTGGAGAGAGTTAAACTGATGGGCCTGTCCCACTTGGGCGATTTTTCAGCGGACTGCTGGTGACTGTCAACTTGCCGGCAGTCGCCTGAAAAACCAGGAACTGGAACGGCGACAGACAGAAACAGAGACAGAGACAGAGACAGAGACAGAGACAGAGACAGAGACAGAGACAGAGACAGAGACAGAGACAGAGCCAGAGACAGAGACAGAGACAGAGACAGAGACAGAGACACACACACACACACACACACACAGCAAAGATGGAGGCCAGGGCAAGCGGGGGTAGCACTGTCTGAAATTCACACGGTGCAAAGCCAAGCTGATACAGACACACACCGCGATGAACAGGAAGGTTTGCGCTGTAATTAAGACGGCTAGCACAGTGTACAGTAAGTCCTTTAAAAGAGGGGAGAAGGGGGAGAAGGGGGGGGAGGAGGGGGGAGAAGGAGTGGAGACAACTTTTAAGAAGCCAGACAAGTTTTAATAAGCCAGAGATACACAGCTGTGAAGTTCGGCGGACATTTAACATTACCGGTCGGTTATCCTTGGTTCTGAAAACTCCTGCTTATGTTTTTTTCCCCCAATGAGCCAATGAGAATGACTGGTCAGATTAACTAAAACTACCTACGACTACCTCGACAACCTACAACGACCCCACTACAACTGCACCCACGACTACAGGATTATCGATTATCTCCATGGCAACCAATTTTTGGTCGCAGAAAATTTTTCAACATGTTGAAAGATTTGCGGCTACCATACTGAGGTCGTGACTAGTTCCCAGAATTCAGGAACTCCTCGCGACCATGAAGGAGACTCACCAGAGACCACCAGTGAACATGTGGCGACCATATGGCGAGCGCAGAGTCTCCTGCACTCGCCTAAAAAGTTGCCTAAGTGGGACAGGCCCATGAATCAAAGCTACAGACTGATGGCCATTCACATTGCAGATTGTTTGACCATATCCATTTTTCCACAATCCTTACTTGCTCTAACCGATGCTCATCTGAAGAGGAAGCAATCTGCCTACAAAAGAATAATCCCAGAATTGTCCTCAAACCTGCTGACAAGGATGGCAGTGCAATTGTTTTGTAAACTGACCTCAACTTTACAGAGATAGACTGACCTTACAGAGGCGTTGGCTGTCTGGTCTGTAAGTGTCAACTTCCTAAAGCCTCCTCTTACTCTTTTACTTTTAAGCACAATAAAAGAGTAATTTTTACCCAAATCACCCCCTGAGAAACTAATTGAATCAGATTGCTGTTTTACATCAATTTGTAAATTGAATTTACAATTCTTGTATTTATTTATTTACATGAATTTATTTTATATGGTCAGCCTCAATTTTCTGTCAGCTGAAATGGTTAAAATGATCCCAATGCATAGACATTAAATGAAGTAATCTAATGGTAGGAACCATTCATGATAGCTTTATATGTAGCTATCTACAGAGATGGTGCAGAAATGACAGGAACAGGAGTTTGTAGCTATTTATGCTGCTTGTCTAGCAATCTTGCCTACTTTCTGCCAAAGGTATGTCAGGAATCAGGAGAAACCTTTTGAAAATTTGCGGCAAACCTGCTCGAGAAGAAGACAAATGTTTTGGGGGTGGGTTATGGGGGGTGTGGGCAAACAGAGACATGAAGCAATTTCTGACAGCCATTGTGTAAATAAAGTACAATGATGGAATAGGATGCAATTAGAATGTTTAAAGCTGCAAGATAATTTAATTTTGAAGAATGTGTTACAGCTCTTGAGTAATTAAAAAAAAAAGTGTATTGATTTGTTTACGCCAAACTATAGATCATGGATACAAAATAAAACATGTCATCTGATGAGGAAGAAATGAAGCTGCATATTGTATTTCTGTACAATGAACAACAGGAGATCTGGAACCTGAAGGCAATAATGGGCACATCTGAGAAACATTTTATACTTTGCTTGAAAAATGTTTGTTTAATATTTGGTTTCAAGAGAAAGCATTGACTAATATACAGTAGATTTGATGCCAAATCATGTTAAGAGCACACTAGATAGACAGTGATATTTGGGAGCGAAGTTATGAATTTCGAGCCAGATTATTAAGAAAAAGAGTTCAGATCTCCAGGAAGCTTATGATATTTGTAGCATAGCACAAGCCAGGAAAAGACAGCAAGAGCACTTGTGCAATACTAGCATCATTATATATAATGAGTACATCAGTGATACATAGATACATAGACAATAGGTGCAGGGGTAGGCCATTCGGCCCTTCGACCCAGCACCGTCATTCAATGTTATCATATCCCTTGATTCCGCTAGCCCTAAGAGCTTTATCTAACTCTCTTTTGAATGCATCCAGTGAATCGGCCTCCACTGCCTTCTGCGGTAGAGAATTCTATAAATTCACAACTCTCTGTGTGAAAAAGTTTTTCCGCATCTCAGTTCTAAATGGCCTACCCCTTATTCTTAAACTGTGGCCCTTTGTTCTGCATCCCCCAACATCGGGAACATGTTTCCTGCATCTAGCGTATCCAATCCCTTAATACGATCCCCTCTCATTCTTCTAAATTCCATTGTATATAAGGCCAGTCGCTCCTTTCTTTCATCATATGACAGTCCCGCCATCCCAGGAATTAACCTTGTGCACCTACGCTGCACTCCCTCAATAGCAAGAATGTCCATCCTCAAATTAGGAGACCAAAACTGCACACAATACTCCAGGTGTGGTCTTACCAGGGCCCCGAACAACTGCAGAAGGACCTCTTTGCTCCTACACTCAACTCCTCTCATTATGAAGGCCAACATGCCATTAGCTTTCTTCACTGCCTGCTGTACCTGCGTGCTTACTTTCAGTGACTGCTGTACAAGGACACCCAGGTCTCGGTGTACTTCCCCTTTTCCTATCCTGACACCATTCAGTTAATAATCTGCCTTCCCGTTCTTGCCACCAAAGTGAATAACCTCACATTTTTCCACATAATACTGCATCTGCCATGCATCTGCCCACTTACCCCTGTCCATCCAAGTCACCCTGCATCCTCATAGCATCCTCTTCGCAGTTCACACTGCCACCCAGCTTTGTGTCATCTGCAAATTTGCTAATGTTACTTTTAATTCCTTCATCTAAATCATGAATGTATATTGTAAATAACGGCGTTCCCAGCACCGAGCCTTGCGGCACTCCACTAGTCACTGCCTGCTATTCTGAAAGGGACCTGCTAATCCCTACTCTCTGTTTCCTGTCTGCCAACCAATTTTCTATCCATGTCAAAACCGTACCCCCAATACCATGTGCTCTAATTTTGCCCACAAATCTCCTGTGTGGGACATTATCAAAGGCTTTCTGAAAGTCTAGGTACACTATATCCACTGGCTCCCCCTTGTCCATTTTACTTCGGAGTCACGTGAGTGACTACGTGAAGAACCCCGCCAGTGCGCCTGCGCGTCATTACGTCTGACGCCTTGACGCAAACGGACGTGAGGAGCAGAGCTCCTCGAGTGGTTTGTAGTTTTTCAACTACAAGGTAAGTAAAAACTTTTTTCAGGTTTTCCAGGTCCGTTTACTGTTGGTCTATGGCGATTTTTTCCACAGACGCCATGGAAAAAACGGACAGGGGGAAGAGGCGAGCGACACAGCCGACAGAAAGTCGGGAAAGTCGGGAGTCCGCGGTTAGAGACCAACCGCCTCTAAACCCTGGTACAGTCACCAGCGGTGAGCATAGCGACTGTGGACCTGGGGCTGGTGAAAACACTGTCAGCGCCTGTCGGGCAAAAGACAAAGTTTAAAATCACAACGGCCCACGGAGGGAGTCCCAGGCAATGGAAGTAGCTCCAGGGCTAGATACTGTTTTCGAGCGTATTGCCCAAATAGAAAGCCTTTTACATAGGCTGTTGGAGCAAAGTTCACTCAGGGAGGAGTGTACTGAAAGCAAGCTGCTGGAAACAGCTCAAACAGCTCCTGGTACAGGGCTAGATACTGCTTTCGAGCGTATTGCCCAAATAGAAAGCCTTTTACACAGGCTGTTGGAGCAAAGTTCACTCAGGGAGGAGTGTACTGAAAGTAAGCTGCTGGAAACAGCTCAAACAGCTCCTGGTACAGGGCTAGATACTGCTTTCGAGCGTATTGCCCAAATAGAAAGCCTTTTTCATAGGCTGTTGGAGCAAAGTTCACTCAGGAAGGAGTGTACTGTAATCGAAGCTGCAGGAGCAGCTTAACAGCACCTGGCTCAGGGCTGATGGAATGCACCCTCAGGAATGAGGAGCGTGCTACGGGTCATGAGATTTCAGACCCCGACTCTGACGGTGAGGCTGTACAAGGCGATGAACGGCAGCTGCCAGATGTTACACCCCTGGCAGTAGCATTCGCTGCCCCGTCAGGGTCAGGAGAGCCATTAGGAGAAGAACTGGCCTCCTTAATAAATTACTTGGTTTACCATTAGCTGGAACAGCAGGAAATGGATGAGACTGCAAGAAGTAACTGTGGGTTGCTGAAAGCAGCAGCAGTGAATCAAATTATCTGGAATCAGTTGCAGAGAATATTAAAGCTGCTGGGTTCTGGAATAACTGCTTTTACCAGAATAGCAGGTAACAACCAAAAGATGACGAAGTTGCATCAGCAAGCACTGGGGTGGCTATGCAGCACCCACTTTGAGATCAATTATCTGAGGAAAGTGCTATACGGTCTACTATGAATCCGAAATTCGCAGCACTCTGCAAACCAAGTAATATACAATTACCCAACTTACTCTTTGGAGAGGATCTCGGGAGACGTATTAAAGAGTTGGAAGATGAAGCGAAAACAGGATTGATAAATACATCAATGGTTGCAAAGTCTGTAAAGAGGAAGTATCCTTTCAGACGTCATACGGATCCTAGATCAGGACCAAGTCGCACATCAACGCAGGGACGTAGCTGGCGGCCTGCAGCGGGAGTAAGGACAAGTGGTTGTGCTTCCGGGAGAATCCAGGGATCTCAAAATACTCAAATGACTCAAGAGGTAGGTGGACCTGGTTCTCAGGGGAACATACTAACCGGATTAAGTCCAAAAGTTGGAGGCAGATTACGTCTATTCTATAAACATTGGAAGAAGATTACTTCAGATGTGGTAATTCTGAATAATATACAAGGATTTCAAATTGAATTCAATCCAAATTATGATTTGCCTGTCCAGCATGTTCCTAGCAGAACTCTCCACTTTGCGAAGTAATGGAGGTTGCGTTTCAAAACCCTATATATAAAAGGTGTTATTAAAGAATCACTACCAAATTCACCAATTTGGGTCAAAAATATTCCCTCGATCAAAAAAGGATGGAGGATGTAGGATTATTATAGACTTGACAAGTCTGAATCCTTTTGTTCAGTGTTTGTTCACTTGCAAGATATGAAGTATTTTAAATTTACATGGATGAACCAATTAGGGCAGTTCAAAGCTCTGCCTAAAGGGTTAACGTTCCCTTCCAGAATATTTATAAAAATCAATTCTGGGGTTGCTGAGAGCCAGGGGCATGTACTAATGGCATACCTGGATGATGTCCTGATTATAGGAAGGACAAAAACAGTCAACAGAAGCATCGGTTGCAGTAATAAAATCAAACTTTTGAAAGTTTGGGGGTTTCTAAATTCATCCAAAGAAATCAAGGTTAAAAACATGTACCTCGATTAATTATTTGGGGTTCACAATTGATTTATCCCAAATGCAAATTACTTTGCCCAGTGAAAAAAGGGTGGAGTTGATTAAAGATTGCAGTAATCTGTTAAACGAGCAAAAAACCTCTAATCAGACAGGTGGCTCGAGTACTGGGAAAATTAGTAGATTCCCAGGAGTCCAGTATGGACCATTACATTATCAACAGCTGCAGAGAATTAAAGAACAGGCACTGAGAGTAAATGCTGGTCATTTTGATAGAACCATGCAAGTAACAACAAATGCTGTTTCTAAGCTGCAGTGGTGGATTCTACATGTCTCAAGCAGTTCAGGCAAAGTGCTGATTGAACAACCTTCCATGATATTACAAACTGATGCCAGTGCACTAGGATGGGGTGCAACTGACTTAACATGGAGCTGCGGGGGCAGATGGAATCAGGAAAAGTTAGTGTTACTGCAGACATGGGGAATTACCTATTTGGAGTTTTTAGGAGGTTTCTATGGACTCCAAGCTTATGTTTCTAACACAACTAAAAGGAAGGTTCAAGTTCAAATTAATAAACACAACAGTAGTTGCCTATATTAATGATATGGGTGGAATTAAGTCGGTGTCATGTGACAAAATGGTTAAATCAACTTCGATCTTGGTGTATTGAAAAGAACATTTGGTTTTCAGCTATCTATCTACTAGTAGAATGAACACGATAGCAGACACCTGGTCATGAAAAGTTCCATGATAATAAAGAATGGATGTTGAATCAAGAGGTATTCAATGATATAGTAATCAGATTTGGAATGACCGACATCGACTTGAATCATCAGTTATCGAGATATGTCTCATGGAAACCAGATCCAGGAGCAGTGGCGATTGATGCTTTCTCGCTACATTGGGGTGGTATGTTTTCATATATATTTCCACCTTTCTGCCTCATAAGCCAATGTTTGCTTAAAATCAGGCAAGATGCTGCTTCAAGGGTATTGGTAGCACCAGATTGGCCTATACAGCCATGGTATCTGTTGATATTAGAATTAACAACACAAATGTTGATGAAAGTCCCAAAAAGGAGTAATTTATTGCTGCACCCTGTAACAGGGTAACAACATCCATTATATCATCGTTAGGATTTGTTGATTTGCAGGTTTTAAGAATGCCTTTTCTGGGACGAGGACTGTCTGAGCATACTGTGGACATGCTTACGGCAGCCTGGAGGAAGAGCACTCAAAAACAGTACCTTTCTTATATTAAGAAATGGGAAGAGTTCTGTGTACAAAAGAATGTGCAATAAAGTACTGCAGATATTTCAAATGTTTAGAATTTCTGTCAAAACTTTATTATGATGAAGGTCTGAGTTGTAGTGCAATTAATTCAGCCAGAAGTGCATTGTCCTCATATTTGGTTCTGGATTCAGAAAGAAACTCAATTGGGTCACACCCAATTGTTTCCAGACTAATGAAAGGAATCTTTAATTCCAAACCACCGAAACCTAGGTACGTGACAATCTGGGATGTAAGTGTGGTACTGAAACTTCGTGAATGGTCATCAAGTGTGTCTTTACCTTTGGTCAAGCTCAGTATGAAAGTATTCATGCTTATGGCATGAGTGACAGCACAACGAGTGCAAACACTTGGAAAATTACAAATAGACAGTATGGAAGTAACTGAAGACAAGGTTACATTCTATATTTATGACCTACTAAAGTAAATTAGGCCAGGTGTGACAGGATTTAAATTATGCTAGCAGCATATCCAAATGATCCATGTCTCTGTATTAAGACATATTTATTACAATACATTGAGGTCACAAAGAATTTGACAATACGGAAACTGGGTTGTTGATCACACACAAGAAACCACACAAGAGAGTTTCAATACATACTATTTCCAGATGGATAAAATAAGTCTTAACAGCTGCTGGTATTAACACTTATGTTTTTACGTCTCACTCGCCTAGGGCAGCAGAAACGTCGGCGGCCAGGGCAAAAGACGGCCCCGTCGACCATATCCTCGCAGCCGCCGGGTGATCCAATGAGTTGATGTTTCAACATTTTTACCATCGGCCTATTGTTAATGCAGGGTTGTTTGCAGAAACTATTTTAAGTTCTGTGTAAATTCCTCTGGTTTAAAGGGGATCTGATTCATTTCATTATTGAAATGAATTACTGCATTTGTGGTACAAATGTTATTATGAATGCATGATTGATTATTCTCGTTCCGAGTCAATCTATGCAGTGAGAAGCCGGGATTGATCCACGGCATGAAATCACAAAGCTTTAAAATCTTCACGTAGTCACTCACGTGACTCCGAAGTAAAATAGTAAGATTAAACGAGAACTTACCTAAGTTTGAAGTTTGATCTTTATTTTATGAGGAGTTACGTAGGTGATTACGTGCCCACCACGACCCTACCCTCTATCATAAAGGTCAGATGGAAGTTCTTGTATTACTCGTTTTATTATGAGACTATATTACTTCGGTTGTTGTTTTTTGTGATTTCACACCGCTGCTTTGAAGATTGACGCGCAGGCGCACTGGTGGGGTTCTTCACGTAATCACCTACGTAACTCCTCATAAAATAAAGATCAAACTTCAAACTTAGGTAAGTTCTCGTTTAATCTTACTATTTTACTTGTTACATCCCCAAAATATTCCAGAAGATTTGTCAAACATGATTTCCCCTTCACAAATCCATGCTGACTTGGACCAATCCTGTTACTGCTATCCAATGAGCTGCTATTACATCTTTAATAATCAACTTCCCCACCACTGATGTCAGGCTAACTGGTCTATAATTCCATGCTTTCTCTCTCCCTCCTTTCTTGAAAAGTGGGATAACATTAGCTACCCTCCAATCCACAGGAACTGATTCAGAATCTATAGAACATTAGAAAATGATCAGCAATACATCCACGATTTATAGAGCCACTGCCTTGAGTACCTTGGGATGCAGACCATCAGGTCCTGGGGATTTATCAGCCTTCTGTCCCATCAGTCTACCAACACCATTTTCTGACTAAGGTGAATTTCCTTCAGTTCCTCCATCACCCTAGGTCCTCTGTCCCCGAGTACATCTGGATTGTTTATGTCTTCCTTAGTGAAGACAGAACCAAACTACATGTTCAATTCTTCTGCCATTTCCTTGTTCCCCATAATAAATTCACTTGTTTCTGTCTTCAAGGGACCCACATTTGTCTTAACTATTTTTTTCCTCTTCACATACCTAAAGAAGCTTTTACTATCCTCCTTTATATCTTGGTTGGCTTACCTTCGTACTTCATCTTTTCTCCCCGTATTGCCTTTTTAGTTACCTTTTGTTGATCTTTAAAGGTTTCCCAATCCTCTGGCTTCCAGCTCATCTTTGCTATGTTATGCATCTTCTCTTTTATTTTTATACTGTCCTTGGCTTCCCTTGTCAGCTACGGTCGGCTCTTACTCCCCTTAGAATCCTTCTTCCTCTTTAGAGTGAAATGATCCTGAATCTTCTGGATTATTCCCAGAAATACCTGCCATTGTTGTTCCACCATCATCCCTGCTAGGGTCCCTTTCCAATCAATCATGCCTCCATAGTCCCCTTTGTTCAACTGTAATACTGACACTTCCGATTTTACCTGCTCCCTCTCAAATTGTAGATTAAAACGTATCATGTTATGGTCACTTCCTCCTAATTGTTTCTTGACCTTGATGTACCTTTCTACAGTGAAATAATCCAATTCATCTGCTCAGACTGTGAGTTGTGGAAATGTAGGGAAATTTCATGAGATGGACAATGCCCAGCTTACTGCTCAATACACAAATGTGGCATAACATTTTGCTGAAGAAAGCCATCCTTATTGGACAGTAAGGAACCAAAACAAAAATATGGAGTTTGGATAAGCACATGAATGAAAATGAGATGGATGATCAAGGGCAGATGATGGTGTCATATGGACAGGAGATCACTTGAACAGTGGAAATGTTTATATCAGATTGAATCATTTTTGTCGAGAGTATTATAGCAAAATGTTATGTACTGAGTTGTGGTATAAAGGACAGAAAACAGAGGAGGAATAAACAGGGCATTTGTACTATCCTGTTTGTAGTGGTCATAGAAACAGAAAATAGGTGCAGTAGGCCATTTGGCCCTTCGAGCCAGCACCCCCCATCAAAATATGATCATGGCTGATAATCCAAAAACAGTACCATGTTCCTGCTTTTTCCCCATTTGGCCACTAAACATTTGCAGGTTAGGAGACTGTTACCAGCAGGGAAACATAGGAAATAGTAGCGGGCCCTCAGCTCATCACAGTTTATGTTCATGAATTAAATGAAAGGATAAAAGAGAAAAGAGTTAAACTGTGCAGATGATACAAGCTATATGGCAAAGTGAGTGAGGAGGATGCAAAGTGTCTAAAAAGTGATACGATAGGCAGATAAAGTATGGTGTTGGAACATGAGAGATTATGCACTTGAGGGGAAAGAATGTGAGACTGGTAGATAGAGCATAGAGGGATTTTGCTTTGCTTTTACATGAGACACAAAAATCAAACAGGTAACAGGAGTTAGAAAGGCAAATGGCATGTTAGCTTTTTTGGGTTGGATGTCTAAATCACAAACGCAAAAGATGGTACAGAACATTGGTGAGATCTCATTTGAACTATCTGCATTTTTTGGCCTCCATACAAAGAGAAGGAAATACTTGCTCAGGGTTCAGTGATGCATATTTTCACAAGATTGATTCCCAATGAGATGGCTGTCCAGTGAGGAGAGATTGAATAAGATCAGCTTATGTTCACTGGACTTTTGAAGAATGAGTGGTGATCTGATAGAGACAAATAAGATTCTGAAGATTGACAGGATAATTGCAGAGAAGCAAGTTAGTTTTAGTTTTAAGGGTCTGTCCCACTGTGGGGACCTAATGTGTGAGTTTAGAAGAGTTTGCGCTCGCCACAAACTCGCAACATGGTCGACACGTGTCCTAGGAGGTCACTGTAACTCTCCTTCATGCTCGAGAGAAGTTCCCGCATACTCGCGGCCTCAGTTTGGTCGAGGAGAATTTTTTAGTATGCTGAAAAATTGGCCGCGAGTAAAAATTGGTTGGCATGGAAAAAAATTGATATTTTTTCTCGTAGGTTTAGTCGAAGTAGGACGTAGTAGGTCGGCATGTTATTTGTAGGTAATCGAAGGCAATCGAAGGTAGTCGAAGGTAGTCGAAGGTGGTCGTCTTCACTCTCCACTATTCGGTCTCCAATTTTCCCGAGAGCTTTGGCGAGTAAATCATAGATAGTCGAAGCTAGTCTTCAACATAGTCGAAGGAGGTCGAAGGAGGTTGAAGGAGGTCTTCTACATGGTCATAGGAGGTCTTCTACATATTCATAGGAGGTTCTCTACATAGTCGAAGGAGGTCGTAGGAGGTGTTCTACTTTGGTGATACAACAAGACCATGACACTCTCTTAAACTCTCCTAAACTCGCAAATTAAGTCCCCCCAGTGGGACAGGCCCTTTAAAGATACAGTGTGGAAACAGGCCCTTCGGACCATCGAGCCCGCACCGACAAGCAATCCCCGCACATTAACATTACCCTACACACACTAGGGACAATTTACACTTATACCAAGCCAATTTACCTACAATCCTGTATGTCTTTGGTGTGTGGGAGGGAAACAAAGATCTCGGAGAAAACCCAAGCGGTCACGGGTAGAATGTACAAATTGTTTGCAGACAGCACCCGCAATTGGGATCGAACCCGTGTCACTGGCGCTGCAAGTGCTGTAAGGCAGCAACTCTACCACTGTGTCACCGTGCCACACAGGGAACAAGGTGATAGATTTGCGGTCAGAGCCTGGCCATTTAAAACTGAGGTGCGAAGAAGTTGAAGAGAAATTTCTCGTCCTTCAGAATGTTTTAAATCTTTGGAATTTCTACTTCAGAGAGCCGTGGTTGTTTAATCATCGAGTATGCACAATGCTGAACTTGGAAGCCTTTTTATGCGAACAAGCCACAAGCTGTTGGGATTGGGGCAGGAGGCATGTGGACTGAAGTTGAGGCTCAGTCATGATATTAAGTAGCGGAGCAGGCTTGAATGGCCTTCTGGACAACCCCTGCTATTTTCTATGTTCTTGCATTATGCCACTTCCACAAGAAGCCATTGATTGACAAAGTTGGTGAAGTATAATCATGACAATGTCACAATAGGAAAATGTAATGTGTGCTGTGAAAAACAAAGAAAAATACGCAATTTCAATGATAAAACAGCACGTACAGACAATCATTGAACATTTGCAGATGTGAACTGGAAGGCAGAGCTAAAGAATACTACAGTCATTAAGTGTAAGTACACAAAAGAGTGTTAACACATTTAGAGGACTGCAATATGTGGGCATGAAAGTAGTGGCAGATGTCAAACTGAGCAATTGCCCACCAAAGATAGTGACATTTAACCCTTGTGATTAAATTCAAAATGAGATAGGCATAATGTTGAAACTTCAATGCTAAAAATATATAGAAGGCAGGAAAATAGTGGCTGCAATCAATTTACAGAGTGGAACTGAGGAACTTCAGAAAGTATGGAGGTATGTAATTATCCAAAACATATAGTCACAGAGTCATACAGCATGGAAACAGGCTCTTTGGCCCAGCTGTAGAAACAAGGAACTGCAGATGCTGGTTTACCAAGGAAAAACATCAAATGCTGGACTAACTCAGCAGGTCAGACAGCATCCTTAAAAAACATGGATATGTGATGTTTTGGAGGGTTCCAACCCAAAACATCACCTATCCACGTACTTCAGGGATGCTGCCTGACCTGCTGAGTTACTCCAGCATTGTGTGTCTCTCCTTCGGCCCAATTCATTCATGCCGACATGATTACCCATCTAAGCTAAACCTGTTTGCCCATGTTTGGCCCATATCCCTCTAAACCTTTCCTATCCATGTAAAAGTACAATCAAGGGTAATAAAATGCAATTTCTGCTAATAATTAATCAATTGCTTGTGGCAATGCCTGCAGCTTATGTTATTAATTGTGTATCTGTGGTAGTATTCTCAATAAAGATACTAGGATTCCACGCACTCCATGATTTGAGTACAAACGGGCCTAGCATTTCAGTGCAGTGTGGAGGAGGTGTTGCAAAGTACGCATGGATGCATATTAGATGAGACATTTAACTGTCATGGTGTCCATTAAATGCTGTCTTACTACATGCCTCAACTACCTGATCTGGCAGCTATTTCCATTTACCCACCAACCTCTGTGAAAAAGTTGCTCCTCAGATTCCTCTTAAATCTTGCACATTTCACCTTAAACCTATGTCTGTTTTTTGATTCCCCTGTCCTGGGTAAAAGTACATTCACCTTATCTATTTCCTCATGATTTTATACACCTCAATAAGATCACCCTTCAGCCTCTTGTGCTCCAAGGAATTAAGTCCAAGGAAGCAAATCACCAAAATAGCATGAACTGTTCTGAAAGGTAAAATATATTATTAGCATATTTGCTATATGCTTTGGCTACAAACAAGTACATGTAGATGGAGTTTTCAAAGTTATGCACATTTAATACTTTCCTGGCAGAGATGTCTTTTGGGACAAAGACAGCTGTGGAAATTATTCAACACATTGCTACACTGGTGCAACATGCCTTTGAAGGAGTTAATGTTACAATAGAAACTTTGTTTTAGTCAGGATTTTACACCAGAAGCATGACGTATAATGGAAAAATACATGTTAAATATGGTGGAAGACTGAAGTAATATAACCTTGATATGTTGAAGTCATGGACACAGCAAAATTTGAAAATATATAGCAATTAAGTAGCTGGGAACATCAAGGAACAAGAAATCGCCAGTGTTAACTGTTGGATATTTAGGTTGGGTTCTTCTTACTTAAGATGTCATTAAACTGCAAAACAACCTTCATAAAAAGGTTTCAAATGGAACACAACTCACAACTAATGAAAGGAAACAATAGCTGTCAAGAGATATCATACTTGGTAAAGACAACTTTTGATGTTGAGATTCTTAAATGTTCCCAAAGCAATGAAGATGTTTCCAATTCAGAATGGCTAATGTGAAGATGTTCCCGATTCAGAATGATATACTGCTTATCGAATTTTGGATGAAATTTGGGAGCTGGGATGGGACTGGTGTTGAAGTATATTATCCTGTGCAAGATTTCTTTAACCTAGAAATGTTCCATTGCCAAACTGACAACCAGTGATGTTTATAAAGTCGGGAAGTCTGCCTGACTTTCATGTATTATGCTCTGATTACTTTCCTCAGGATTTTACTTCTGTGGTTGGGCATTGCAAATTGGGGTCATCTTATATTGCAAATGCTGTTTTCAGCCTTTTAAAATAAACTATGGAGTGCGGGGATGACTGGCAAGATGCGAGCTGCTGCAGAGAAAGCAGTGGCGAGTCACCTTCTTGAACTGATGCCGTACTTTTGCTTTCTACTTTTGCTTAAGTAGGGAGATTCAGCACTTAGTGAAGATGAATAAATGACAGTATATTTCCAAGGCAGTGTGTAATCTGGATGGAAACTAGCAGATGATGGAATTCCAATGCATCTATTGCCCTTGTACTTCATGGTAGAGACCACTGCCATAGGTGGAATGTTATAGCTTTGTGGAAGGCACACAACGTGGCAGTAGAGCACGGGAGTGGATGATGGGAATGTTTATGCTGGCTCTCATTTAACCAGCCTGCTCTGCCCTGGATGGTGGTGAGGTTCTTGAGTGTTATTGAGCTACCCACATTCAGACAAAAGGAGAATATTCCATTACACTCGACGTTGTGTCTTGTAGATGGCGGAAAGGCTCTAGGGAATCAGGTGAGGCAGTTACCATATGGGATTTAGCTTCCTGCTATGTAGTTTGTCCAGTTAAATACTAGTTCGAGGCTGACCCTGGGTGTTAATGTTGGCAAATAAAGTATCGGTAATGTTGTTGAATAACAATGGTCATTCCCTTGTTGGAGATGTTAGTTGCTTGGTTCATGTGCAGGGCAAAGACTATTTGCTACCTATTAACCCTGAATATTGTTTAGGTGGCAAGTAATCACAGATTGTTTGAGGAACACTGAATAGAATTGAATTTTACACAATCATCACTGAACGTGATTAGACCTTGGGCGGTCATGGTGGCGTAGTAGTCGAGTTGCTGCCTTACAGCGAATGCAGTGCCGGAGACCCGGGTTCGATCCTGACTACGGATGCTGTCTGTACGGAGTTTGTACGTTCTCTCCGTGATCTGCGTGGGTTTTGGAAACATAGAAACATAGAAACAGAAAATAGGTGCAGGAGGAGGCCATTCGGCCCTTCGAGCCAGCACCGCCATTCATTGTGATCATGGCTGATCGTCCCCTATCAATAACCTGTGCCTGCCTTCTCCCCATAGCCCTTGACTCCACTAGCCCCTAGAGCTCTATCTAACTCTCTCTTAAATCCATCCAGTGACTTGGCCTCCATTGCCCTCTGTGGCAGGTGAATTCCATAAATTCACAACTCAAATTTTCTCTGAGATCTTCGGTTTCCGCCCACACTCCAAAGACGTACAGGTTTGTAGGTTAATTGGCTCGGTAAATGTAAACATTGTCCCAAGTGGGTGTAGTGTTAATGTGCAGGGATCGCTGGTCGGCGCGGACCCGGTGGGCCGAAGGGCCTGTTTCCACACTGTATCTCTAAATTAAACTAAAACGCTGAATTCTGCTATTCGAGCAGTGATGTTTTGGAGCTGAGATGATTAACCTTCAATGAATGCAATCCTCTGCATGAAATATGGTTAGGTGATATTTTAGGTCGGGACCTTTCTTCATACTACCCCCTACAATCAGTCCGAAGAAGGGCCCGACCCAAAATGTCACCTATCCATGCTCTCCAGAGAAGCTGACTGATCCACTGAGGTTCTACAGCGCTATGTGTCTTCTGTTGGGGTTGCTCAGCACCATCTGATCTGCACCTATGCAGCTTCATTATGTTGACAACACAATATTTGATATTCCTGATACTGCATTTAGTCTGTCCAACACTCTCAGGGCTGGCTTGATGGAAATGGTAGAATGATGCATAATACATTTCTCTATTGAGAGTACATTCTTTTTTTACTTTCAGTGTTTTTCCAACTGGTGTTCAATATGGATGGGCCAAGGTAGTAATCTTTTGTTGAGGTAGAACAGCAGGCGATAATTAATTTTCAGAGACTGTTGGAGGTGAGAGCAGAATAGCTAATGTTCCTTTTGACCACTTTGATGCCAGACTTCCTCCTGGCTACAAATCATTACCACATGTCTCCACTAACCCCTCCAATTCCTCCCTTCTGTACCCTAACATGGTCAGCATCGATGAGCTATGCCAAAGGGTCTGTTTCTGTGCTGTACACCTCCGCAACTCTATGCAGGATGCAAAGGGCATTTGAAATACTTTCTTTTTGTATTTTCCAACCCAATTGGGTTTTGAAATTTGTATTTAGAGTACTGCTCAGCAACACTCAGAAAACATTCAGTCTTTACGAATAATTGGCTCACTCTGGTGATATCAGCCAGGAAGATCCCCATGAGACTAAGTCAGTACTCAGCATTGATACTGATGGTTTTCCCTTGTTTCCAAGCTGGAGAGGGGCCTTCTTTATTTTAATTAATGCTGCTGCAAATCTTGCCAGAAATGGATTTAAACAAAAAGCCGAAGAGCAGCTATGTGTAGTTTAATTTGGAACTACAACACTCATCCCCCCCCTGTTTTTGCCTGGCTGATGATGTGGAATGGTAAAAAAAAGACCAATTTTTTCCCTATTTATGAGTAAGTGCAAAAATGGCTGCAAGTAGGCGTATTGTTCATGGCTGCAAACATGGTTTGTTTGGTAGCCATGAATAATAAGTCTACTTTCTGTCTGTGTGCGTAAAATAGATATACAGAAATATGGATATTCAATTAATCAATTAATGGTTGCAATATTTTGTCAACTGGACAATGAGGCAAATAAAAAGGTAGTGGTGGAAAGTGGTCTTCCTGAGTGGTGATCCTGAAAAAACAAATTGGCAAGCTTTGCAGACTTTACAAAGAGAGTGATGGGACAGCAAATGTTGCCAATTTTTTCCTAATCTTCATGGACCAGGATCACTATAGCATTCTCCTAGGACAGATAAGGGGAAAAAAATAAACAAGCTCTCCATAACCCTTGGAGATCGACCATCGAAACAATGACCAAGGAACCACACTAACACCTTAGGTTAGCAAGTTCAACATGTCCGAAACAACCCTCACAAACTACTACAGATGCATCGCAGAAAGCATTTTATCGGGATGCATTATAGCATGGTTTGGGATCAGATCCATCCATGACCTTAAGAAATTGCAGAGTTGTGGACATAGCCCAGACCATCACGCAAACCAACCTCCCATTGACTCCATCTACACTTCACGCTGCCTTGGCAAGGCCATCAGCATAATCAAGGGGGTGGAAGATTGCAACCTTCACGTGGTCCGCCCTGTTTCGATGAATGCAATCAACCAGTCGCGCACAATCAAATAAGATCAAATAGAACAAGTTGTCCTACAACTTTAGGCTGTGCAAGCCATACGCAAGAAGAAGAAGAAGCATAATCCAAGGACCAGTCTAACCCTGGTCACTCTCTCTTCCCTCTCCCATCAGGCAAAAGGTAAAGAATTTTGAAAACGCATACCTATAGGTTCACAGTTTCTTCCCGGCTGTTATCTCACCAGCTAGAGTGCGGTCCTGACCTCCCATCTACCTCACTGGAGACCTTTGAACTATCTTTAATCGGACTTTATCTAGTACTAAATGATATACCCTTTATCCTATATCTGTATACAGTGGACTGCTTGATTGTAATCATGTATTGTCTTTTCAGTGACTGGATAGCACGCAACAAAGAAAGCTTTTCACTGTATCCCGGTGACAATAATAAACTAAACTAAATTAAACTAAGAATTTATAGGGGTGTGATTGTATATGACGGTACTAATCAAGGCACAAGTTGGCACCAGGTTGGCACCAACTCTTTGCTTACTGCCTCGGTGAAATCTACTTCAATCATTGCACTTTTATATGTATTTCTGATTGTGCTTATCAATAGTATGATTTTACTAGGTTGAATACAAAACTATGAATTTTGCTTAACCTAGGTATAAGCAACAATAATCATTGGAGGCCCAGGAGCGGTTGGAGCGGGAGGAGCAGCGTCCGGGCGATGAGTTTAAAAACGGAGCTCGGGTCTTTGTTTCACAGAGGCCCAGGAGCGGTTGGAGCGGGAGGAGGACCCACTCTGCAACGTTCCATCACACTTCAAAGGAAGTGGTCTGGAGGAAGCCGCTGATTGGTGGAAGCTAACTAGAGGAAGCAGATGATTGGGAGCAACCCCAGGTTTGCATTTCTGCTTTCTGGTTAAGGGTTCAGTGAGTTAAGGGTTCCGTGAGTTAAGGGTTCAGTGAGTTAAGGGTTCAGTGAGTTAAGGGTTCAGTGAGTTAAGGGTTCAGTGAGTTAAGGGTACAGTGAGTTAAGGGTTCAGTGAGTTAAGGGTACAGTGAGTTAAGGGTACAGCGAGTTAAGGGTACAGTGAGTTAAGGGTACAGTGAGTTAAGGGTTCAGTGAGTTAAGGGTACAGCGAGTTAAGGGTACAGTGCTTTTTAGTAAAGGTACAGTATAAAGGATTACGATTTATAAAGTGTGAGTGAGTTGATTTAATTTGGGGGTAAGCCATGTCAGTTGAGATTGGCCCCATGGTTTGCTCATCCTGCAACATGTGGGAGATCAGGGATATGGTCGGTGTCCCTGGTGACTACGTTTGCAGGAAGTGTGTACAGCTGCAGCTCCTGGCAGACCGCATTGAACGATTGGAGCTGCGGTTGGATTCATACTGGAGCATCCACGATGCTGAGAAAGTCGTGAATAGCATGTACAGTGAGTTGGTCACACCGCAGGTAAAAGTTAAGCGGACAGAAATGGAACGGGTGGCCACTAGCCAGCGTAGCAGTAGGCAGGTAGTGCAGGAGTCCGCTGCGGTCATCTCCCTCCTAAAGAGATATATCATTTTGGATACTGTTGGGGGAGATGGCTCATCAGGGGAAGGCAGCAGCAGCCAAGTTCATGGCACCGTGGGTGGCTCTGCGGCACAGGAGGGGAGGAAAAAGAGTGGAAGGGCTATAGTAATAGGGGATTCAATTGTAAGGGGAATAGATAGGCGTTTCTGCGGCCGCAAACGAGACTCCAGGATGCATGTTGCCTCCCTGGTGCAAGGGTCAGGGATGTCACTGAGCGGCTGCAGAACATTCTGGAGGGGGAGGGTGAACAGCCAGTTGTCAGTGCACATTGGCACCAACGATATAGATAAAAAACGGGATGAGGTCCTACAAGGAGCGAGAATTGGAAGAGCAAATATGTAAGGAGATAGCAGATATTAGTAGTAAGCACAAGGTAGTGATTGTGGGAGATTTCAATTTTCCACACATAGACTGGGAAACACATTCTGTAAAAGGGCTGGATGGTTTGGAGTTTGTAAAATGTGTGCAAGATAGTTTTTTGCAGCAATCCATAGAGGTACCTACTAGAGAAGGGGCAGTGCTGGACCTCCTGTTAGGAAATGAGACAGGGCAGGTGGCGGAGGTAGGCGTCGGGGAGCACTTCGGGTCCAGTGATCACAATACCATTAGTTTCAATATAATTATGGAGAGGATCAGAACTGGACCTAGGGTTGAGATTTTTGTTTGGAGAAAGGCTAACTTTGAGGAGATGCGAAAGGATTTAAAAGGAGTGAATTGGGACATGTTGTTTTATGGGAAGGATGTAGAAGAAAAATGGAGGACATTTAAGGGTGAAATTTTAAGAGTACAGAATCTTTATGTCCCTGTTCGGTTGAAAGGAAATAGTACAAAATGGAAAGAGCCATGGTTTTCAAGGGAAATTGGACACTTGGTTCGGAAAAAGAGAGAGATCTACAATGATTATAGGCAGCATGGAGTAAATGAGGTGCTTGAGGAGTATAAAGAATGTAAAAAGAATATTAAGAAAGAAATTAGAAAAGCTAAAAGAAGATATGAGGTTGCTTTGGCAAGTAAGGTGAAAGTAAATCCAAAGGGTTTCTACAGCTATATTAATAGCAAAAGGATAACAAGGAATAAAATTGGTCCATTAGAGAGTCAGAGTGGACAGCTATCTGCAGAGCCAAAAGAGATGGGAGAGATATTGAACAATTTCTTTTCTTCGGTATTCACCAAGGAGAAGGATATGGAATTATGTGAGGTAAGGGAAACAAGCAGAGTAGCAATGGAAACTATGAGATTCAAAGAAGAGGAGGTGCAGACACTTTTGAAGAATATGAAAACGGATAAGTCTCCAGGTCCTGACAGGATATTCCCTAGGACATTGAGGGAAGTTAGTGTAGAAATAGCAGGGGCTATGACAGAAATATTTCAAATGTCATTAGAAACGGGAATAGTGCCGGAGGATTGGCGTACTGCGCATGTTGTTCCGTTGTTTAAAAAGGGTTCGAAGAGTAAACCTAGCAATTATAGACCTGTTAGTTTGACGTCAGTGGTGGGCAAATTAATGGAAAGGATACTTAAAGATAATACATATAAGCATCTGGATAAGCAGGGTCTGATTAGGAACAGTCAACATGGATTTGTGCCTGGAAGGTCATGCTTGACTAATCTTCTTGAATTTTTCGAAGAGGTTACTTGGGAAATTGATGAGGGTAAAGCAGTGGATGTTGTCTATATGGAATTCAGTAAGGCCTTTGACAAGGTTCCTCATGGAAGGTTGGTTAAGAAGATTCAATTGTTGGGTATTAATGGTGGAGTAGCAAGATGGATTCAACAGTGGCTGAATGGGAGATGCCAGAGAGTAATGGTGGATGGCTGTTTGTCAGGTTGGAGGCCGGTGACTAGTGGGGTGCCTCAGGGGTCTGTGTTGGGTCCACTGTTGTTTGTCATGTACATCAATGACCTGGATGATGGTGTGGAAAATTGGATTAGTAAGTATGCAGATGATACTAAGATAGGTGGTGTTGTGGATTATGAAGTAGATTTTCAAAGTCTACAGAGAGATTTAGGCCATTTGGAAGAGTGGGCTGAAAGATGGCAGATGGAGTTTAATGCTGACAAATGTGAGGTGCTACATCTCGGCAGGACAAATCAAAATAGGACGTACACGGTAAATGGTAGCGAATTGAGGAATGCAGTTGAACAGAGGGATCTAGGAATAACTGTGCATAGTTCCCTGAAGGTGGAATCTCATGTAGATAGGGTGGTAAAGAAAGCTTTTGGTGTGCTGGCCTTTATAAATCAGAGCATTGAATATAGAAGTTGGGATGTAATGTTAAAATTGTACAAGGCATTGGTGAGGCCAATTCTGGAGTATGGAGTACAATTTTGGTCGCCTAATTATGGGAAGGATGTCAACAAAATAGAGAGAGTACAGAGGAGATTTACTAGAATGTTGCCTGGGTTTCAGCAACTAAGTTACAGAGAAAGGTTGAACAAGTTAGGTCTTTATTCTTTGGAGCGCAGAAGGTTAAGAGGGGACTTGATAGAGGTCTTTAAAATTATGAGCGGGTTAGACAGAGTGGACGTGGATAAGCTTTTCCCATTGAGAGTAGGGAAGATTCAAACAAGGGGACATGACTTGAGAATTAAGGGACAGAAGTTTAGGGGGAACATTAGGGGGAACTTCTTTACTCAGAGAGTGGTAGCTGTGTGGAATGAGCTTCCAGAGGAAGTGGTGGAGGCAGGTTCGATGTTATCCTTTAAAAATAGATTGGATGGGTATATGGACGGGAAAGGAATGGAGGGTTATGGTCTGAGTGCAGGTAGATGGGACTAGGGGGAAGTATTTATTTTTAATTAAAATTTTTTTTTTTTTAAATGTTCGGCATGGACTTGAAGGGCCGAGATGGCCTGTTTCCGTGCTGTTATGGTTATATGGTTATATGGTTATAAGGTGAATTTAGGGAGCTGGGAGATACACTTAAAAGTAGGACCTCAAAGGTAATAATCTCTGGATTACTACCAGTGCCACGTGCTAGTCAGAGTAGAAATAGGAGGATATTGCAGATGAATACGAGGCTTGAAAAATGGTGTAAGGGGGAGGGATTCAAATTTCTAGGGCATTGGAACCAGTTCTGGGGGAGGTGGGACCAGTACAAACAGGACGGTCTGCACCTGGGCTGGAATGGAACCAATGTCATTGGGGGAGTGTTTGCTAGTGCTGTCGGGGAGGATTTAAACTAATGTGGCAGGGGGGTGGGAGCATGAGCAGAGAGACAGAGGGTGTAAAACGAGGGTAGAAGCAATAGGTAGCAAGGTGAAAAGTAAAAGTGGCAGGCAGACAAATCCAGGTCAAAAATCAAAAAGTGCCACTTTTCAACATAATTGTATAAGGGGTAAGAGTGTTGTAAAAACAAACCTGAAGGCTTTGTGTCTCAATGCAAGGAGCATTCGTAATAAGGTGGATGAGTTGAATGTGCAGATAGTTATTCATGAATATGATATAGTTGGGATCACGGAGACATGGCTCCAGGGTGACCAAGGCTGGGAGCTGAACATCCAGGGATATTCAATATTCAGGACTGATAGACAGAAAGGGAAAGGAGGTGGGGTAGCGTTGCTGGTTAGAGAGGAGATTAACGCAATAGAAAGGAAAGACATTAGCTTGGAGGATGTGGAATCGATATGGGTAGAGCTGCGAAACACTAAGGGGCAGAAAACGCTAGTGGGAGTTGTGTACAGGCCACCTAACAGTAGTAGTGGAGTTGGGGATGGCATCAAACAAGAAATTAGAAATGCGTGCAACAAAGGTAAAACAGTTATAATGGGTGACTTCAATCTACATATAAATTGGGTGAATCAAATTGGCAGGGGTGCTGAGGAAGAGGATTTCTTGGAATGTATGCGGGATAGTTTTCTAAACCAACATGTAGAGGAACCAACGAGAGAGCAGGCTATTCTAGACTGGGTACACAAAAAAAAAAAAAAAAAAAGCTGGAGAAACTCAGCAGGTGCAGCAGCATCTATGGAGCGAAGGAAATAGGTAACGTTTCAGGCCGAAATGATTCTAGACTGGGTATTGAGTAATGAGGAAGGGTTAGTTAGCAGTCTTGTTGTGTGTGGCCCCTTGGGCAAGAGTGACCATAATATGGTTGAGTTCTTCATTAGGATGGAGAGTGACATTGTTAATTCAGAAACAAGGATTCTGAACTTAAAGAAAGGTAACTTTGAGGGTATGAGACGTGAATTGGCCAAGATAGACTGGCAATTGGTTCTTAAAGGGTTGACGGTGGATATGCAATGGAAGGCATTTAAAGACTGCATGGATGAACTACAACAATTGTTCATCCCAGTTTGGCAAAAGAATAAATCAGCGAAGGTAGTGCATCAGTGGATAACAAGGGATATCAGGGATAGTATCAAAACAAAAGATGAAGCATACAAATTAGCCAGAAAAAACAGCCTACCAGAGAACTGGGAGAAATTCAGTCCAGCAGAGGAGGACAAAGGACTTAATTAGGAAAGGGAAAATAGATTATTAAAGAAAACTGGCAGGGAACATAAAAACTGACTGCAAAAGTTTTTATAGATATGTGAAGAGAAAAAGATTAGTTAAAACAAATGTAGGTCCCTTGCAGTCAGAAACAGGTGAATTGATCATGGGGAACAAGGACATAGCAGACCAATTGAATAACTACTTTGGTTCTGTCTTCACTAAGGAAGACATAAATCCCATTGTGTAAAAGATTTGTCTGTAATAGAGGGATTAAACGAAGGGTTATTAACTATTGGAGATAAAAGCGATAGATTTCTTAATTTTAAATTTTGTTTTATTTGTTTCCAAGTTCTGATTGTACTATGTATAATTGGGTTTTTGTTATAATTTATGTTATTCAGTTTCATTGGTGAGAGGAAGATCGCTCCAATATTACCAGAGGAGCAGTCCTCTCTCTCCATTACAATCCAGTCCACTTGCTGGGCAGAGTTGTCCATCAGTTGGATCATATTTTTAATTGGGATAGACTAGGAATTAAAACGTTCGGTGACTTGTATGAAACTGGAAAATTACTATCATTCCAACAATTACAAATAAAATATAAACTGGGAAATAATCAATATTTTAAATATTTTCAAATATGTGACTATTTGAAAAAATATACAAAAGATCATTATGATATCCCAGCAGATGTATTGGATGAAGCAATGCAGATAAAAGCTGAATCAGCAAACTTAATATCATATTTGTATAATATTATCTTAAATGTAGAAATACCATCTACGGAAGGTATTAGAAGAGACTGGGAACAAGAATTAGCTATTAAAATCTCAAAGGAAAGGTGGAATGAACATTTATTAAACGTGCATAAATGTTCGATTAATGTAAGACACACTTTAATACAATTTAAAATTTTACATAGATTATATTATTCAAAAACTAAAATTAATACAATTTTCCCCAATGTATCATCCATTTGTGATAAATGTCAATCTCAAGAAGCTACTATAGGGCACTCATTTGTTTTTTGTACAAAAATTCAAAAATTTTGGATTGAAATTTTTGAAATCTTTACAAAATTATTTAAAATAAAACTGATACCAAAAGCAGAATGGATTATCTTCGGAACAACGGAAGATAGTCCTGAACTAAATGTGTTTCAAAAGAAATTAATAGATTACGGGTTAATAACTGGAAAAAAGTTAATCCTAAAATTCTGGAAAAACGCTCCAATACAAACTATAAACATGTGGATTTCAAATATGTTTGAAACATTACACCTAGAAGAGATAAGACTCCTCCTGGCAGGTAAACCAGATCACTTCCACCTGACGTGGTCTGCATTTATAGAATTATTACAAGTATAGGGTGCAAAAGTACTTTAAAAAAAAACTGAGGTCAGGTAAAGGGGGATGAAAGCTGGAGAGTTGGTATATCCCATTTGCGTGATGCTTATAACAAAGTATTTGTTTTTCTCTTTTTTCCTCTTTCTCTTTTTTTTCTTCTTTAGGGTCTTAAACCTTTCTTTTTAATTTCTTTTCTACAGGGTCTCTGTTCTTTCTTGTTGTCACATGTTTACACCTTCACTATTTTCCTTCACTTTCTCTTTTTTCTTAATCTCAACCTTTCCTTTTTTTCAGTGTAAAAAATGACGGAGTACATTAATTGTAATAAGATATACGTGATGAGTACGAATGTAACTGGTTGTAATGTAATGTACTTCTAATAAATAAAATTTTAAAAATAAAAAGGAAGACATAAATAATCTGCCGGAAATAGCAGGGGAGGATGGAGAAACTGAGTGAAATCCAGGTTAGTCGGGAAGTGGTGTTAGGTAAATTGAATGGATTAAAGGCCGATAAATCCCCAGGGCCAGATAGGCTGCATCCCAGAGTACTTAAGGAAGTAGCCCCGGAAATAGCGGATGCATTAGTGATAATTTTTCAAAACTCTTTAGATTGTGGAGTAGTTCCTGAGGATTGGAGGGTAGCAAACGTAACCCCACTTTTTAAAAAGGGAGGGAGAGAGAAAACGGGGAATTACAGACCAGTTTGTCTGACACGGTAGTGGGGAAAATGCTAGAGTCAGTTATTAAAGATGGGATAGCAGCACATTTGGAAAGTGGTGAATTCATTGGACAGTCAGCATGGATTTATGAAAGGTAAATCATGTCTGACGAATCTTAAAGAATTTTTCGAGGATGTAACTAGTAGAGTGGATAAGGGAGAACCAGTGGATGTGTTATATCTGGACTTTCAGAAGGCTTTCGACAAGGTCCCACATAAGAGATTAGTATGCAAACTTAAAGGACACGGTATTGGGGGTTCAGTATTGCTCTGGATAGAGAACTGGCTGGCAGACAGGAAGCAAAGAGTAGGAGTAAACGGGTCCTTTTCAGAATGGCAGGCAGTGACTAGTGGTGTACCGCAAGGCTCAGTGCTGGGACCCCAGCTATTTACAATATATATTAATGATTTGGACGAGGGAATTGAATGCAACATCTCCAAGTTTGCGGATGACACAAAGCTGGGGGGTAGTGTTAGCTGTGAGGAGGATGCTAGGAGGCTGCAAGGTGACTTGGATAGGTTGGGTGAGTGGGCAAATGCATGGCAGATACAGTATAATGTGGATAAATGTGAGGTTATCCACTTTGGTGGCAAGAACAGGAAAGTAGACTATTATCTGAATGGTGGCCGATTAGGAAAAGGGGAGATGCAACGAGACCTGGGTGTCATGGTACACCAGTCATTGAAAGTAGGCATGCAGGTGCAGCAGGCAGTGAAGAAAGCGAATGGTATGTTAGCATTCACAGCAAAAGGATTTGAGTATAGGAGCAGGGATGTTCTAGTGCAGTTGCACAGGGACTTGGTGAGACGACACCTGGAGTATTGTGTACAGTTTTGGTCTCCTAATCTGAGGAAAGACATTCTTGCCATAGAGGGAGTACAGAGAAGGTTCACCAGACTGATTCCTGGGATTGCAGGACTTTCATATGAAGAAAGACTGGATAGACTTGGCTTGTACTTGCTAGAATTTAGAAGATTGTGGGGATCTTATAGAAACTTGCAAAATTCTTAAGGGGTTGGACAGGCTAGATGCAGGAAGATTGTTCCCGATGTTGGGGAAGTCCAGAACAAGGGGTCACAGGTTAAGGATAAGGGGGAAGTCTTTTAGGACCGAGATGAGAAAAACATTTTTCACACAGAGAGTGGTGAATCTGTGGAATTCTCTGCCCCAGAAGGTAGTTGAGGCTAGTTCATTGGCTATATTTAATAATAATAATAATAGATTTTATTTTAAGGGCGCCTAATACCGAGGTCTCAAGGACACCTTACAATTTAAGAAACATATAAACATATAAATATATAATCAGAGTAAAATAAGTTATAAAGTCATCACCAATACATAAATTAAAAACAGAAATTTGATCCAAAAAAGACAACAACAAAATTCAGAAAAAACAACATGAAGGGAGAGCAGCGGCAGCCAAACTGCGCCAGCGTACACTCTCCCTTCCGATCGCCATGTTGGACATAGACTAACACAGACTAACACAGACACTTAACACTAAGAGGGAGTTAGATGTGGCCCTTGTGGCTAAAGGGATCAGGGGGTATGGAGAGAAGGCAGGTACAGGATACTGAGTTGGATGATCAGCCATGATCATATTGAATGGTGGTGCAGGCTCGAAGGGCCGAATGGCCTACCCCTGCACCTATTTTCTATGTCTATGTTTCTATGAATACACGGTCTAATTATGTGCGTTTGGGTCCAATTTTCAATAAAAATGTGCTATGATGTGCTAAACACCCCTAATCTTTAATGCTGTTAAAGTATGAATAAACTAGCACTTATTCATGCTTTAACCTCATTTACTCAATAGTTTTGTGCAAAAAAGTCTAACGTAGTGCCAGTTTGTTTCTTGTTTTCATTGAATACCCTCATGGTTAGGCTCCTAGTCTTAATGAAATAAAAAGCAATGAAGAAGTGTTCTATACTTCATCACATAAAGACTCTTCCAAGTCCTCAATAATAAAATCTACTCTTGTTTTACTCAAAGCATATTCCATTATCACTTCACAGTTGTGAATTATTTTGTGTTTACTACTGGAGGTCTTGCTAAGCATATGGAAATTGAATATGAGCTTTTACATTAAATTAAATAAGAGTTAATTTTTATTCTGGATCTCACAATGAAAACAGTTAGAAATTGATGCTCAAAAAACACAAGCTTTCAACTTTCTAGTGCCAGTCTAATCGAACAGTTGAGCAATTTTCCCTAGTGCATAGTTCCTAGAAATAAGATGTTGCCAAGACTTGATGGTCTGAACTGTATGTAGAGGCTGGGCAGACTTTATTCCTGGAAGCGCAGGAGCCTGAGGGGTGATCTTACAGAGGTGTATAAGATCACGAGGGGAATAGGTAGGGTGAATGCATGGAGTCTTTTACCTAGAGTAGGGGAATCAAGAATCAGTGGTCATAGGTGTAAGGTGAGACTGGGTAGGAATCTGAGGGACACAGTTTTCACACAGAGGGTGGCGGGTATCTGGAATGAGCTGCCAGAGGTGGCTGTTGAGGCAGATACTATAACAGCATTTAAAAGACTTTTGGAGAGGTATCTCGATAGGAAAGGTTGAGAGGGATATGGGACAAACACGGGGAGGTAAGTCTAGTGCAGAAGAAGCATCTTAGTTGGTATGGGCAAGTTGGGCCGAAGGGACTGTTTTGGTGCTGTATGACTCCACGACTCTGTCATAAAATATATTATTGGGGGAATTGGAAGGGCTTCAGGTAGGTCATTTTTTTCACACATTCCATTGTTTCTGAGTAATTGTGCATATGATTCTCAATAACTAAGTGGAGGAAATTGTCCATGAGTCAGACAGAAGAATCTGCATGGAAGGATATCTAAAATAACGGAGAAGGATTTAACTTTCCAGTCATGAGCTACCAAACTTCCATAACCTGTAAAAGCTCAGAACAACCCCTGGGTATTTGGAGCTCCCACCCACTGAAATACAAATCTTGGCCGTGCAATATACATGAGATTGGATGCAGCGATTGCTGTTTGCATGTCACTGGTGCTCAGTTGGATAAGAGCCAGCCGCAAGAAGGTTTGTGTAAGAGAGGAGCTGAACTGTCTCTCTAGGTTGCATTGAATCAGCCCGGGCCATTGTCACTCTTCCTTAACCCTCCTCAAGGTTGGCGTTTGTCCTGGCAGTCCCCTGGTGCACATCGGGGAAAGAATGTGCACAGATGAAAGACCCAGAAACCTCATCAGTATCAAATCATCAAACTGCAACTGTTGTATTGTAATAATACAATAAATCCATGTCTATATTGTAGCTGTTAATTATGTTAATAATGCAAATATACTTTGGACCTTTAATGATGTAAATTCTTAATAAGAAAGCATACCTTGGGAGTTGGAATTTTCTTAACTGGTTTTGTCTTGGATAGACGTTTAAGAGTGCCATAAAATCTTCTTTGATCTTCTGTGAGAACTGTAACTAAAGCCCCTTCTTTTCGTGACTGCATCAAAAGCAAAGGCAAATTCAGACAAAATCTTTACTTATTGCAGCACAGATTTTAGCTGTGATTACAACATTTTAACAAAGTGTTGTCTGTTTTAGTGAGACATACAATTTCTGTTGTGTTTTCTTTGACTTAACAGTACTCCCTCTGAGAATCAATGACAAAGAAATATATGCCTGTTTTCAATTACTGAATTATATATGACAACCCCTCGTTCAACCCCATTCCCAACTTCAACATAAATAAACAAACAATGCGGTCTATGAGTCTCGACTAAATAACATTAAATTTAATTGCAGCAGCTAAAGATCACGTTCAATAAAAAATAAACAAATAAGTTTGACTACATTATCTGATTCTAATAAACTTTGTTTTTAGCTCAGTGTACAATTGTGTTCATAAAGGAATTAGCAGGCATCACGCATGGTGAGATCTGGCTTGGGGATGAATGATGGAGGTAACTTTCATTTGTCTTGGGATGCGAACGGGACAGTAGACAGTCAATTCTGCCCGTTTCCCACCTATTTAAATCCCTGTTTGATTTTCTTGGAAGTATTTTTGCAAGGATTAAGGGAAGGTGCATGCCATTTTCATGCCTGTGGATGTGCTAAATGCCAAGTCTCCTGATGGCAAACAAAAACTGGCAGAGTTTATTGCCTTGGCAAGAATTGCAAGGAGCAGAGCATTTAAAGGGTTAACTGTACTGGATCTTGTCAGGGCCTTCTTATTGCACATTTTAATTTCCAGCTGGAACGTGGACTTTGGGGCCAGGCCCAGTACTTTTCAAACTTAATTTAACCATGAATCATACCTTTTTTCACAAAATAATGCATCAATTTAAGAACAGAGAACAGTACAGCAAAGCAAAAGGCCCTGAAGCCCATAATGAACATAAAGCCAAAACCAACGCATATCTGCCTGCAAATAATCCATGTCCCTCCATTTCATGTATATCCATGTGCCTATCCAAAAGTCCTCTTTTTGCCACTAGGTACTCACCACCCTCTGTGTAAAAACATACCCTGTACATATCCTTTAGAATTTGGCCCCTCACTAAACGATATCCTTTAGTATTTGATATTTCCATCCTGGGAAATAGATTCTGTCCACCCTATTATGCCTCTCACAATTTTTATACACTTCTTTCAGATCTCCCCTCAGCCTCTGGCGTTCCAGAGAAAACAATCAATGTCTGTCCAACCTCTCCTTGTAACTAATAATCTTTAATCCAGACATCATTCCGGTAAACCTCCTCTGCACCCTTTCCAAAGCCTCCACATCCTTCCTGTATAAGTTTGACCAGGAATGCTTGCAATATTCCAAACATAGCCTAACCAAAGGCCTCTATAGATGCATCAGGACTCCCTGACTCTTATACTCAATGCCCCGATTAATGAATGCAAGCATACCATATTCCTCCTTTACCACTATCTATGTGCTGCCACTTTCAGGAAAATATTTACTTGGACCCAAAGATCTCTTTATGGAAGGAAGCAGAGGCAGAGGGTGGAAGGTTGCTTCTCAGACTGGAGGCCTGTGACTAGTGGTATGCCTCAGGGTTCAGTTACAGGGCCCGTTACTGTTTGTTATCAATATCTATGATTTGGATGAGAACATACATGGCAAGATTAGCAAGTTTGCAGATACAAAAGTGGGTGGTTGTGCAGATAGTGAAGATGGTTGTGAAAAATTGCAGCAGGATTTTGATTGATTGGCCAGGTGGGCTGAGGAATGGTTGATGGAATTTAATACAGAGAAGTGTGAAGTGTTGCATTTTGGGAAGTCTAACATGGGCAAGACCTCCACAGTGAATGGTTGGACTCTGGGGAGTGTTGTAGAGCAGAGGGATCTGGGAGTGCAGGTGCATGGTTCCTTGAAGGTGGAGTCGCAGGTCGAACAGGTGGTCAAAAAGGCTTTTGGCAGATTGGCCTTCATCAGTCAGAGTTTTGAGTATAGAAATTGGGAGGTCATGTTGCAGTTGTATAAGACGCTGGTGAGGCTGCATTTAGAGTACTGTTTTCAATTCTGGGCACCATGCTATAGGAACGATGTCAAGCTGGAAAGGGTACAGAGAAGATTTACGAGGATGTTGCCAGGACTAGAAGGTCTGAGCTATAGGGAGAGATTGAGTAGGCTGGGACTTTATTCCTTGGTGCAGGATGAGGGGAGATCTTAAAGAGGTGCATAAAATCATGAAAGGAATAAATCAGAGTAGTTGAATCGAGGACCAGAGAACATAGTTTTAAGGTGAAGGGGAAAGATTTAATAGGAATATGAGGGGTAACTTTTTCACACAAAGCGTGGTGGGTGTATGGAACAAGCTGCCAGAGGAGGTAATTGAGGCAGGGACTATCCCAACATTTAAGAAACAGTTTGATAGGTATTTGGATAGGACAGGTTTGGAGGGATATGGACCAAACGCGGGCAGGTGGGACTCGCGTGTAGCTGGGACGTGTTGGCTGGTGTGGGCAAGCTGGGCCGAAGGACTTGTTTCCACACTGTATCACTCTATGACTCTATGACTCTATTCCTCTGTATATCAATGCTATTAAGGGCCTTGGCATTGATTGTATATTTTAACCTTACAGTGGACCTTCCAAAGTTCAATAACTTCCACTTTCTCAGATTAAACGCCACCCATCATTTCACCACTCATGAGTGTCGCTGATCAATATCCTGTTGCATACTTTGACAGCCTTTCTTATAGTATTGGGCAATTTGGTGTAATTTGCAAATTTACAGACCAACCCATCTACATTTATATCCAAATCATTTATACTGTATATATCTAAATCAACAGAGGTCCCAGCACAGATCTCTGCGAAATCCATTGGTCACAGACCTCCAGCCGGAATATTGTCCTTCTTCTACAATCCTTTGTCTTCTACCAGTGAAACAGTTCTGAATCTGTAACACCAAGTCATTGTTAATCATTTAGCACCTCAGCTACATCCCCTGACTCCTTGCACAAATTAATCCTTTACCCTTGAACAGTCCTACCTTCTCCCTGGTTACCCTCTTGATTTTAATGTAGGTGTAAAAAGCTTTCAGATTTTCTTTAAATTGACTCACCAAAGCCATTTCATGGCTCCTTTTAGCTATTCTAATCACCCACTTAGGTTCTTTGCTCCTTTCTTTATATTCCTCAAAAGCCCTGTTTGAGTCCATCCTCTTAAAATTTGCTTATGCGTCCTTCCTCTTTTTGACCTAATTTGCAAAGTTATTGTTATTTATAAAAATTATCAAATTTCCACCTCCTTCCCAGTAATTCTGCAGGTTCCCCCCCCCCCACTAAAAATTATCTGGTTTCATCATTGAATTGATAATTGAGTCATCTTCTGCTACCTTTTCTGGATGTGACTTCCAGGTTATAACTTCTCATTGAATTCTCTATGTCATATCACCATTATTTCTTTTACCATGCTCTTAAACATCCATTGGTCTTAACTCTTCTGCCAGTGGAAATAATTCCTTCTTTTCTTTGTCTAACTCTTCATTATTTCAACTACTTCTGCCAATTCATCTCATCACAGTGCCTGCTCAAGGGATGATAGTTCCAGCTTTTCCAGTCCACCCACATAAATCATACGACATACATATTTTTATTAAATCTTCTCTGTTCTACAGCTTTCAAATTATGTCTTCAATGCAGAGGCCAGAATTGGTTACAATACTCAAATTGTGTACATTACTCCTGCTTTCCCATTTCACCCTGGCTCCCATTTCCTTTCCCCTTAAAAAACCTCAATGGCCCAGAAATTTATCTTTATGCTTATTTATCTTTATTTATTTATCTATTTATCCATTTATCTATCTATCTATTTATTTATTCATTCAATTATCCATTTATTTATTTATATATGTTCCTATTTGTTTTTATTTATTTATCTATACATTGATTTGTGTATTTATCTGTCTCTCTGTGTCTCTCTGTGTCTCTGTCTATCTATCTGTCTATCTATCTGTCTATCTGTCTATCTGTCCATCTGTCCATCTACCTGTTTATTTATCTGTTTATTTCTTTATTAATCTATATATTTATTTATTTATCTACCTATTTATTTGTCCATTTATTTATTAATCTAGTTGTCACAGTATTCATTTATTTATTCAGTAACCTTATTAGTTTATCTATTTATCATTTGAATTAATTAATTAATTAATTGGTGTTGTTGGCAAGATCAGCAATTATTGCTCATCCCTGATTACCTTTGAATGGTAAGGCTAGCAAAGCCATTTCAGAGCAGACCATATTGATTTGTCTGGAGTCAGACAGTCCAGAACATATAAATAGGCAGATTTCCTTCCCTTGTTTTTTGTGTGTTTGCTGGGGAATATATTCTACAACATTTGTTCATCCTACAACATCTCCACTGCCAATAATTATCTCCATTTCTGACTATCCTTCCCACTCTACTGTCTCCACAGGTAGATTCACTTTCCAGACCTTCCATAGTCTTCACCTCACACTATATTTTAGTTTTAGTTTCGGAGATACAGCATGCAAACGGGCCCTGCAGCTCGCCAAGTCCGTACAGACCAGCAATCCCCATACACTAGTTCTATCCTGCAGATGAGGGACAATTTACAGAAGCTAAATAACCTATGTTAGTCTATGTCCAACATGGCGGCCAGAAGGGAGAGTGTACGCTGGCGCGGTTTGGCTGCCGCTGCTCTCCCTTCATGTTGTTTTTTCTGAATTTTGTTGTCTTTTTTGGATCAAATTTCTGTTTTTAATTTATGTATTGGTGATGTCTTTATAACTTATTTTACTCTGATTATATGTTTATATGTTTCTTAAATTGTAAGGTGTCCTAGAGACCTTGGTATTAGGCGCCCTTAAAATAAAATCTATTATTATTATTATTATGAACCTGCACATCTTTGGAGTGTGGGAGGAAAGTGGAGCAAATGAGAAAGCCCACATGGACACAGGGAGAATGTACAAACTCTCTGCAGACAAGCACCCACAGTCAGGATCGAATACGGGCCTCTGGCGCCGTGAGACAGCAACTCTACCTCTGCCCCACGGTGCCACCCATGACAGTTCTGTGATAATATGGTCCCAAAATATGCCTTTTGATGGAAGATTGTTGAGGAAAGAATTAGATGCACAATAGAATCATCGGGTCAAACAGCACATAAACAGGCCCTCGGCCCAACTTGCCCATGCCAATCAAGATGCCCATCTGCACTAGTCCCACATGCCCTTGTTTGGCCCATATCCCTCTAAACCATTTCTATTCATGTACCACTCCAAATGTCTTTTAAATGTTATAGACAATAGACAATAGACAATAGGCGCAGTAGGTCATTTGACCCTTCGAGCCATCACCGCCATTCAATGGGATCATGGATGATCATCCACAATCAGTACCCCATTCCTGCCTTCTCCCCATATCCTTGACTCTGCTATCTTTAATAGTACCTATATATAATAGTACCCGCCTCAACTACCTTCTCTGGCAGCTCGTTCCATGCAGCCACCACCTTCTTTGCGAAAAGTATAACAAGGCCTATCTACTCTACTCTTTGCAATGCATTTTGAGTAATAGAATTTTGAGGCAAAAGGTCTTTGCAAGAATCTTTCTGAAGGTCATGTCATAAGGTCATAAGTGATGAGCAGAATTAGGCCATTCAGCCCTTCAAGTCTACTCCTCCATTCAATCATCGCTGATCTATCTCTCTCTCCTAACCCCATTCTCCTGCCTTCTCCCCATAATCTCTGACACCTGTACGAATCAATCTATCTCTGCCTTAAATATATCCATTGACTTGGCTTCCACAGCCTTTTGAGGCAAAGAATTCCACAGATTCACCACCTTCTGACTAAAGAAATTCCTCCTCATCTCCCTCCCAAAGGAATGTTCTTTAATTTTGAGGCTACAACCTCTAGTCCTAGGCTCTCCCACTAGTGGAAACATCCTCTCCATATCCACGCTATCCAAGCCTTTCACTATTCTGTTCATTTCAATGAGGTCCCCCCTCACTCTTCTAAACTCCAGCGAGAACAGGCCCAGTGCAGTCAAATGCTCATCATATGTTACCCACTTAATCCTGGGCTCAATCTTGTAAACCTCCTCTGGAGCCAGCACATCTTTCCTCAGATATGGTGCCCAAAATTGCTCACAATACTCCAAATCCGTCCCGACCAGCGCCTTATAGAGCCTCAGCATTACATCCCTGTTTTTGTATTCTAGCCCTCTTGAAATAAATGTTTAATGCTGAGGAAAGTCTATCACAGCTCTTCAAGTGCTTTTTGGATTTGGTGAAGATAATGCAGAAAGAGAAAGAGTAGGACATTAAATGAGAACAGCAACCATTATATAGATGTTTGCAGATACCACAGTCAGTGGAAATTTGACAATCAATCTATTCATGTATAAATAAAATAACAATTATTAGTCTGCGTAGAAGAAAAATAAAATATACTTGTAGTACTCACCCTTTTATGCATGGTGTTGAAATTATCAATAATTATACCAATGAAAAGATTTAGAGTGAAAAATGTTCCAATGACAATAAAAGCTACAAAGTAGAAGAGGCAATATGGATTTGCACCCATTTCTGGTTGAAGGTCAATCTGCAGAAGATATTACAAATGCTCGTATTCATTGTCCAACAGAAACATTAAAATGTATATTTCATTCAGCATCAGGAGTCTATTCAGCACATTATGGTCAAAAATGGAATCTCCAGCCTAATCATATCTCCTTGTTCCAGATCCATATCCCTGCAGATACATTTCTTGAAGTGCACATCCAATTACTTTTTAAAAATGATAAGGGTTTTAAAAATGATAAATGTTCATCGCTTTTTCTGCGAGAATTTCTAGGCCCCTGCATTTCTTATGGTGATATATTTTTCTTTGTGCCACTTATTTCATCTATAATGGCAAACTATGCTAATTTCCTCAATTATTACTTTCTGCAGAAGCAGCATTGGTATATATCAATTAATTAGTTTACATGATCAGCATTTCAATCAAATGATACCTTTAAACATAAATGCAACACAACTAAATGCTAAATTAATCAATAAATGACACTGACGGTTCCTCAAATTAGGGACTAAATATGATTTACGACCGAAAAAGGAGCAGCGTGGTAGATCTAAGGGATCTTTCACTGGTGTGCATTGTATATGAAATGGACACTCTCTAATAATGTTTGTTAGAAGCAGCCTGTTGAAACATGAAGCTGTGTAGGAAGGAACCGCAGATGCTGGTTTAAACCGAAGATAGACACAAAAGGCTGGTAACTCAGCGGGACAGGCAGCATCTCTGGAGAGAGAAGGAATGGGTAACGTTTTGAGTCAAGACCCTTCCCCAGAACAAGAAGCTGGATTTAAATCCTGTGTGTACATTCTAATTAATAGTTTTTTTAATTTTAAAGTGGAGGTGTTAAATGGAAAATGTAGTAGAGATTACAATAGACAATAGACAATCTGTGCAGGAGCAGGTCTTGGCCCTTCGAGCCAGCACCGCCATTCAATGTGATCATGGCTGATCATCCCCAATCAGTACCCCGTTCCTGCCTTCTCCCCATATCCCCAATGGGACTCCTCTATTTTTAAGAGCCCTATCAATTACCATTGCTGGCAAAATACTACGCCAGTGGTTTTCACCTTCTTCCCTGTGAGTAGTCGTAAGTTTTTACAGATCTTTGCAGAATGTTCAATAATACAGGTTGTTCCTGATTTAAATCAGAAGAATGCATTCATGTCTGCTAATAAAGGAAGTCTGATTGCTTGCCAATGCCAATGCCTGCTTTCCTCAAATACGAGATATAAATGGGTCTTTGAAGTGCAGGTTATTATTAACATCTTTTGTCAATGTTTTTCCTAAGACCTATAAATCCGTTTCAATGATCTCAGTGGACCATCTCCATGGGCCTTGAGTAACTCATAGCTTGCTGCCATCTGACACGAGGCTGATGGAGATGCGATAAAGGGCTGCTGATTTTCTCTCCTTGTCACAGACAGTACATGAGTCTAATTGACAGCTCAAGCCAGTTGCCTGTAAATCAATTTCCTGCTTTCACAATGGTTCAACAAGTGGCTTTCTCTGGGCCACCTGGACAATTATTTTTACTGGTAGCTGACAAAGGAGACAAGGAGCAATTTCTTTAGCCAAAGGATGGTGAATCTGTACAATTCGTTGCCACAGATGGCTGTGGAGGACAAGTTATTGGGTAAATTAAAAGCGGAGATTGACAGATCCTTGATTAGTACGGGTGGCAGGGGTTATGTGGAGAAGGCAGGAGGATGGGGTTGAGTGGGAAAGATAGACCAGCCATGATTGAAGTAGACTCAATGGGCCTAATGGCCTAATTCTGCTCCTATGACATGAACTTTTGAAAGCCATATGTCGTGGTTGGATATGATGCACATCATTTTTCAGGGAGATGATCCTGCTCAGAGGATCCTCAGCTCTGAGTACATAGGTTTAAGGTGAAGGGGACAGATTTAATAGGAATCTCAGGGTACCTTTATCACACAAAGGGTGGTGGGTGTATGGAACGAGCTGCCAGAGGAGGTAGTTAAGGCTGGTACTATCGCAACAATTAAGAAACAATTAGATAGGTACATGGATAGGACAAGTTCAGAGCAATATGGACTAAATACAGGAAGGTGCGACTAGTGTAGGTGGGACATATTGGTCAGTTTGGGCAAATTGGGCCAAAGGGCCTGTTTCCACTCTGTATGACTCTATGACTCTATGATGGCTAAACTGATTGTGTTTGACATTATTATTTATTGAAACTGAAAGCAACTTCAGGGTTTCCAGACAGGCGTGTGTGAATGCCAGTACATGGAAGCTGCTGCTAGTGATCTGTGAGAGAGCAGGATCTATGCAGACCACCCATCCCCTTTGGCCAGGACTTACATAATCATGAATTAAGGAAATTTGGTCCCTGTCGATGAGAGAAATTCTGTCCTGATGAATATGCCTTGATTGCAGAATGGTACTTGGCAAGCAATCACCTGACCTTCAACGGGCACCACACCCCCTTGTACAAGTAGGAAATGAATGAGATTGGGTAACCGGAAGTGTGGCTTCGGAGTTCGACAGATAAATGAGATTCCTGAGGCAACAGCTGCAGCGGTAGCATGGTCCTGGGGATGGATGCAAGAACAATGGGGCCCAGAGACTGCAGCAGAGGTTTGGGGATCTGAAGGGGGGGGGGGGGTGGGGGGTGAACTAGAGGGTTGAAACAGAAATGTGAGGAGGTAGTGGGGTTGATAGGTGGTAATCGGGAAGGGATTTCCTTGAACACGTTTGACCTGATGCCATGAAACATCATGGAATCTGGATTTAATGTTGAGGACTCTCGAGCCAATTCTACCCACCTGAATGTGATTGTACTGCCAACCCTGCTAGGTTTGTCCTGTTGATGGGACAGGGTATATCTGGGGATTGTGAGGGTGAAAGATATGATCCTGTAAGTATGGGACCAGGTCAGATTTTTTCATGACTAGTCTGTAGCGAAGTTGTCCCAGTTTAGACACCATCGACCAAACATTTGTGAGGAGGAATCTGTAAGATTGACTTTGCTATGAGTAAAGTTGGATCTGGATTCAGTTCTGTGTGGTGCAGGTATGATACCAGCTTAAGGATAAGGGGAAAATCCTTTAAGACCGAGATGAGGAAAAACTTTTTCACACAGAGAGTGGTGAATCTCTGGAACTCTCTGCCACAGAGGGTAGTTGAGGCCAGTTCATTGGCTATATTTAAGAGGGAATTAGATGTGGCCCTTGTGGCTAAAGGGATCAGGGGGTATGGAGAGAAGGCAGGTACGGGATACTGAGTTGGATGATCAGCCATGATCGTATTGAATGGCGGTGCAGGCTCGAAGGGCCGAATGGCCTACTCCTGCACCTAATTTCTATGTATCTATGTATCTATGATACAAATGAATGATTTCACATAACTGTGACCAGGATAACACTAGAGATTAGTGATGTTGATATGTATTAACCACAGCAAGGTTGGTTCATATTGATCACAGGGACAAGCACATAAAAAAAATCCAAATTATATTATTAACAATTTAACATCCCTAGTTGGCAAGGTAGAATTCAAGCTCAACTTTTAGTTTAGTTTAGTTTAGTTTAGAGATACAGTGCAGAAACAGGCCCTTCAGCCCATTGAGTCCATGCTGACCAGCGATACCCGCACATTAACACTATCCTGCACACTAGGGACAAATTACAATTATACCAAGCCAATTAGCCTACAAACCTGTAAGCCTTTGGAGTGTGGAAGGATATCGGAGATCCCGGAGAAAAACCATGCTGGTCACAGGGAGAATGTACAAACTCCGTACAGACAGCTGCCATTGCCAGAATCTAACCCAGGTCTCTGGCGGTGTAAGGCAGCAACTCTACCGCTGCCCCACCGTGCTGACCAGATCATTAGTCCAAATGTAGTACTAATCTAGTACTTCATCCATTGAACCATCTAGCCGTGTTTTGTCAGAGATTCACTCCTCCTCTACTGACTGCAGCGTGCCTAGATTACATTGCAGTCAAAAGGAAATTGGATGATTTGACTGGAAATAAAGTTTATGAATTTATTTCACTATAAGATAACGTGAAAACATGATCATGATGCTAATATAATAAAAAGAGAAATATATATTACAAAGATCATTGGATTTTTTTTAATGCTTTCTTCATGAACGAACTGTTCCAGAGAAGAATAAGAAAACCTACCCCACGAGTATCAGCAGCATTTGCCATAATTTCCAACCAACCCTCGAATGTTGCCTGCAGATATAAAAGCAACAAAAAAACATTAACATCCAAGTAAGTATGCTAAAATTATAATTGAAGTTGATCATTATTGTAGAACTAAATTGTCATATTTTTTCTGATGAAGCTTCCCAAACAGTAATAATGGCCAAGATCATGCTGGACGTGGCCCCTTGCCTTGTTTTCATTGCCATATGGTACCTGCGGCCAGACTAAACCTCTGCAGCCTGCAGGTCCCTATGTACTTGCGGCCTTGCTGCCTGGACCATCGCTCAAAATGGAGTGGGCTGTCCACAAGCAGTGATTGTGTTAAATGTAACAAAAAGGAATTGCAGATGCTGGTTTATGCCATAGATAGACACAAAATAATTATTGAAACACAATTCTTGATCAGTACAGGTGTCAGGGGTAAAGGGGAGAAGGCAGGAGAAAGGGGTTAAGAGGGAAAGATAGATCAGCCATGATTGAATGGCAGAGTAGACATGATGGGCCAAATGGCCTAATACTGCTCCTGTGACATGAACGTGAAAATGGTGGAGTAACTCAATGGGTTAGGCAGCATCTCTGGAGAACATGGATAGGTGATTTTTCGGATTTTTCTGAAGAAAGGTCTCCTATCCATGTTCTCCAGAGATGTTTAGTTTAATTTAGAGATACAGGGCAGAAACAGGCCCTTCAGCCCACCGAATCCGCGCCGACCAGCAATTCCCACACATTAACATTATCCTACACACACGAGGGGCAATTTTACATTCATACCAAGCCAATTAACCTACAAGCCTGTACGTCTTTGGAGTGTGGGAGGAAACCGAAGATCTTGGAGAAAACCCACGTAGGTCATGGGGAGAACGTACAAACTCCGCACAGACAGCACCCGTAGTCAGGATTGAACCCAGGTCTCCGGCGCTGTAAGGCAGTAACTCCACCGCTGCACCACTGTGCTGCCCTCCAGCATTACTTCAGCAATTTGAGTCGATTTGGCAGTGATAGGCCATTGGCTGGTGGAACACAAGGCTCTTTCCGTTGGCCTTTTGCGTTCAATTATTTCTGAATGTTTCCGAAAATCAAAGACTTTTAAAGTAGCCAAAATAGATTTTAAGACATGTAGTTCTGCAATAACGCTACAGTTGCGTTCTTAAGAAACCTCGTGCTCATGAAAATCGTTATAAAAATACAGAAAAGTGGGTTCGCGGTTACGGCGTTTCAGACACGCAATAACAACTTTTCTTCCCCTGAGGGATTTTCAAAAAAGTTTTTTTAAATAACTGGGTGTATTTTTGGTAGTGTTAGCATAAAATACTAAAGGCTGTATGTTACATTGTTTAATAGAGTAATATTGTACAAGGGTGAATAGGACTGATCGCTAGTCTGTTTCAATGGCCTCCCATGGTGAAAGAAGCAGCTGCATTCTTAAGAGACAACCGTGTCTGATTACTGTGGGAGGTTACATGGAAAGTTTTTTTTCCAAAACAGCTTGTTTTCTGTTTCCCAATTTTCAAAGTAATTCTTAAATGATTCTCTAGTTCCTGATCAAAATTGTGTTATACCAACAATACAAATAGTGGTCCCTAATGCCCTGATTGTGTTATATCCAAAGGCTCATCTTTATCATATGGGCAAGTTTATCATATGGGCAAGTTATTTCTAAATAAGATGTTGCAGTGTTGTTTTCAGGTAATGGAGCTTTTTTTGTTGTTTTGCTTCAAAAAACACGAGAATCCAAGGCTTCAGTACTTTCAACCAAAACTGAGAAATAATGTGCAACCCTGGGTGTCAGGAGACAGGAGAATGGGGTTGAATTGAATATAATTGAATGGTGGAGTAGATTTGATGGGACGAATGGCCTAATTCTGCTCCTATGACTTATGAACTTATGAAAATGCTTCAGTCAGCAAAGCGTATTTCACCATTGCACCGTGGAAAATATAGCAAACAGCAACTTGACAAAAAAAAGACACAGTGCTGGAGTTACTTAGCAGGTCAGGCAGCATCTCTGGGGAACTGGAGAGGTAATGGTTTGAGTCGGGACCCCTCTTCAGACTGATTGTGGTGAGGGGAGGGGGAAAAAAGCTGCAAGACAGAAGGGGTAGGATAAAGCCTGGCAAGTGATAGATGGATACAGGTGAGGGGGGCGTTTGATAGGCAGGAGGCTGGACATAGGCCAGAGATGAAAAGACAAAAGAAGACAAATGGATAGAAGTGCTGCAAACTGTGAAGTCAGAGGAAAGAATATAGGTGGAAGGGGATGGGGAGGGGAGAAATGTTCATGTCCAGGTGGGGCACATGGAATGGGGAGGGGTGGGGGTGGATGGAAGGGGGTGGTGGTGGAAGGAGGGGGGAGGGGGGGTTGGGATGATGGGGCGGGGGAATATTTGTAGGGTAGTTATCTAAAATTGCAGAATTCAATGATCATACTGTGGGGTTGCAAGCTACTTAAATGGAATATGAGGTACTGTTTCTCCAGTTTGTATGTGGCCTCACTCTAGCAATGGAGGAGGCACAGGATAGAATGGTCAGTGTGGGAATGGAAAGGGGATTTTAAATGGGGTTAACGATCGAGAGGTCCACCAGGCCTTAGTGCAGCGGGCACGAGTTTGAAGAAATAATTGCTGACTCTATACTTGGACTCGCTGATGTAAAAGAGGCCCACATCGGGAACCATATGCAGTAGATGAGATTAGAGAAGGTGCACGTGAATCTCTGTATCACCTGGAAGGACTGCTGGGCTTCATGGATTGATGTGTGAGAGGAGGTATTGGGACAGGTGTTACATCTCCTGTGGTTGCAGTCGAAAGTACCTGGGGAGTTGTGGTTTAGTTTAGGAAGGAACTGTAGATGCTGGTTTAAACTGAAGATAGACACAAAGTGCTGGAGTAACTCAGCAGGACAGGCAGCATCTCTGGAGGGAAGGAATGGGTGACATTTCGGTTGAGACCCTTCTTCAGACTGACAGTCGGGGGGAAGGGGAAACGAGAGATATAGACAGTGATGTAGAGAGATAAAGAACAAATGAATGAAAGATATGCCAAAAAGTAACAATGTTAAACAATGATCGTTCTTACCGAACAAACAGCCAACAGTGGCCTGTTTCCTTTATGATCGTTACTTTTTTGCATATCTTTCATTCATTTGTTCTATATCTCTTTACATCACTGTCTATATCTTTTGTTTCCTTTTACCCTGACTCCAAGTACGAAGAAGGGTCTCGACCTGAAACATCACCCATTCCTTCTCCCCAGAGATACTGCCTGCCCCGCTGAGTTACTCCAGCACTTTGTGTCTATTATCGGTGGTTTAGTTTAGTTTAGTTTAGAGATGCAGCGTGGAAGCAGTCCCTTCGGCCCCTCCAGGTCTGCGCCGACCAACGATACCGGTATATTAGCACAATCCTACACACTGAGGACAATTTACCATTTACAAAAGCCAATTAACCTACAAACTTGTACGTCTTTGGAGTGCGGGAGGAAACTGGAGCACCCAGAGAAAACTCACGTGGTCACTGGCAGAACATACAAACTTTACCCAGCACCAGTAGTCAGGATTGAACCCAGGTCTCTGGCGCTTTAAGGCAGCAACTCCACCGCTACGCCACTGTGCCGCCCTTGTTTGTGTGGGAAGGAATGAGTGAACCAAGGAGTTGCGGAGGGAGTGGTCCTCTCCCCAGCTCTCTTCCCCTCCCCTACAATCAGTCTGAAGAAGGGTCCTGACCAAAATGTCACCTATCCATGTTCTCCAAAGATGCTGCTTGACACACTGTTACTCCAGCACTTTATGTCTTTTTTTGTAAACCAGCATCTGCAGTTCCTTGTTTTTCCAGCAATGTGATAATGTGCCTTTTCAATGACGTTAACATGAACAATCTCTCCCATGCCTCCATTGTCCCCACATTTGTCTCTAAAACTGGTCTCGCCAGCCATACTCAGGTTCACCAATGAAGACAGCGTCTCTGAAATCTAAAAGTTTAAAAGTCAACTGACGGTCTAGCATAGAACTAGAACTTGGGTGGCATGGTGGCAAAGTGGTAGAGTTGCTGCCTTACAGCGCTTGCAGCACCGGAGACATGGGTTTGATCCTGGCAACAGGTGCTGTATGTACGGAGTTTGTACGTTCTCCCCGTGACTGCCTGGGTTTTCTCTGAGATCTTCGGTTTTCTCCCACACTCCAAAGACGTACAGGTTTGTAGGTTAATTGGCTTGAGTTTGTATACTTGGTATAAGTGTAAATTATTCCCAGTGTGTGTAGGCTTATGTTAATGTGCAGGGATCGCTGGTCGGCACGGACGCGGTGGGCCTAAAGGCCTGTTTCCGTGCTGTATCTCTAAACTAAACTAATGTACCAGTGATCGATGCTCGGCCTGGACTCGGTTAGCCAAAGGGTTTGTTTCTATGCTCTAAACTAAATTAAACTAAACATTTTCATTCAGTATTGAGGGAGAGCTCCATAGTCCACTGTTTAGGTGAATGAGTGAAATAGCAGTAATGGCTGCAAGAAGGAACTCAAAGTTCTCCTGCCCCATTCTCACACTATCAAACAGATTAAGTGGCCATTTGCTATCTGTGGGCCTTGGCTGCATGTTTGCATATGAACCAACTGTGATTCACAGGTTGTGAAGAGGTTGAGAATGTGCAAAATCATGAAAAAAGAATCCAAATTAATTCAACAACCTTTCCTTTGGCAAATTATGTTAGAAAATCTCGAGTAGGGAATTATCACATCGCTCGAGCTTTACACCAGCTGGATTGTAAGTGAACCCAGATTTTTAAATAACATTGACTTCACTAAAAAATAGTTATTCATTGACTGTGAAAGGCTTTGGCAAAATTGATTATTTGAAATGATCTGCACAACTGTATGTAATGAAAATTGACTGTCCATTAAGCTTAAAAATGTCACCCATACAGCTCATAGATTCAAATATACATTTGTGAACCTGTAATGTCCACCTGTAACTTGCAGCTAACAGCTCATGACTCACTTGAAGAAGTTCAAAGTGGCTCTTGAACAAAATAAGTGTTATTAGTAATTACATATTCATGTTAGAAAGAAACACATTATCTTAAGCTACTATCATATAACCGGGCTATAAATTGTACTACTCTGTGAGTATTGTTTATGGTTCAATTTTTTAGTTGAGATACAGTGCGGAAACACTCTTTGTCCCACCGATTCTGTGCTGACCATCGATCCCCATACATTAGCACTATCCTGCACACTAGGGACAATTTACAATTCTTACCAAAGCCAATTAATCTACAAACCTGTACGTCTTTGGAGTGTGGGAGGAAACCAGATCACCCAGAGAAAACCCATGCGGTCACGAGGGGCACGTACAAACTCCATACAGACAGCAACTGTAGTCAAGATTGAACTTGGGTCTCTGGCACTGTACGACAGCAACTCTAGGTCGGCAGAGGAGCAACAGGTGAAGGAGCGAGTGCGGGGATTGGCTGCAGAAGTTAAAGCCTTGTTTAAGAAGGAACTGCAGATGCTGGAAAATCGAAGGTAGACTTCCTTCGAATAGAAGGTTCTCCGGGGAGGAGGCAGCGCTCCAGACTTTCCAAGCCGCTGAGGAATGTTCACCCGACGCCAGAGTTCCAGCTTCACGGCAAGAGGGCCTGAAAACATCGGACTGGATGCTAGGCCACAAATGGGCCCCGACCTCGGGTGGTCACAGAGGAAGAGGACTAAACTTTCTGGTGCTTTTCCCCACAGTGGAAAATTTTGATTCTGTTGTGGGGGGATGTTTGTGTTGAACTCTATAATGTGTTGTGTCAATTTTTCTTTTTTAAATCTTTTTCTATGGATGTACGGAAACTTATTATTTATTTTATGTAAAGCACTTTGGTTTCAACGCGAGTTGATTTAAAACGTGCTATATCAATAAAACGTACTTACTTACTTACTAGACAAAAATGCTGGAGAAACTCAGCGGGTGACAGAAACGTCGGATTTGGAATGGGAGGGGGAGTTGAAGTGCTGAGCCACCGGGAGATCAGGTTGGTTATTGCGAACCAAGCGGAGGTGTTGGGCGAAGCGATCGCCAAGCCTGCGCTTGGTCTCACCGATACGCAGCAGCTGAAACCTAGAGCAGCGGATGCAATAGATGAGGTTGGAGGAGGTGCAGGTGAACCTCTGCCGCACCTGGAAAGACTTGTTAAAGTTAAAGCCTTGGTGAGTTTTCAAGACCGGGTCATTTAAAAACCGGTCGGGGCCAGCCTGCAACACCATACCTTCAAGGTCGGCAGAGGTGTGGCAGGTGAAGGGACGAGTGCTGGGATTGGATGCAGAATCTAAATGAGCAAATTTGTAAATTAGCTAATTAGTAAAATTAGTTAATTGAACAGCTAATAAAAGTAGGTCTTGATGTAGGGGGAGTGGCCTTGTTGAGGTGAAGTGCTGTGGTGAGTAAAGTGCGAGTCTTTGGCTCAAGAGTCTTCTGCAAGGAGGCTACACTTATTCCGTGGTGTGTTTAATTTAAATATTTAAGCGTAATGGCAGGGACGCTAGTGCAGTGTGTTTGTTGCAGGATGTGGGAAGTCAGGGACACCGCTGGTGTGACTGACCACTACACCTGTGGGAACTGTGTCCAGATGCAGCTCCTCGAGGACCGAGTTAGGGAACTGGAGCAGCAGCTGGATGACCTGCGGTCCATCCGGGACAATGAAAGCTTCCTGGACAGGACCTACAGCCAGGTCATCACTCCAAGAGTTCAGGCGGTGCGACGGTTAGAGACGGAAAGAAGAGGATGAAACTAATGCAGGAGATTAGTGGAAGTTCCTCTTGCAAACAGGTATATGGGAGCTGTTGGGGCAGACGACGCTTCAAGTCCGAGCGGCGGGCAGGTCGGTGGCTCCAATCCTAGCAATGAGACTCGACCGGCAACAGCGACGTCGGGCAGAGCCACAGTGGTGGGTGACTCCATTGTACGCGGTGCGGACTGGAGATTCTGTGACTCAAGGATGGTCTGTTGCCTCCCTGGTGCCAGGGTCCAAGGTATAGAAACATAGAAACATAGAAAATAGGTGCAGGAGGAGGCCATTCGGCCCTTCGAGCCTGCCCCGCCATTCAACATGATCATGGCTGATCATCCAACTCAGTATCCTGTACCTGCCTTCTCTCCATACCTCCTGATCCCTTTAGCCACAAGGGCCACATCTAACTCCCTCTTAAATATAGCCAATGAACTGGCCTCAACTACCTTCTGTGGCAGAGAATTACAGAGATTCACCACTCTCTGTGTGAAAAATGTTTTTCTCATCTCGGTCCTAAAGGATTTCCCCCTAATCCTTAAACTGTGACCCCTTGTTCTGGACTTCCCCAACATCGGGAACAATCTTCCTGCATCTAGCCTGTCCAACCCCTTAAGAATTTTGTAAGTTTCTATAAGATCCCCCTCAATCTTCTAAATTCTAGCGAGTACAAGCCGAGTCTATCCAGTCTTTCTTCATATGAAAGTCCTGACATCCCAGGAATCAGTCTGGTGAACCTTCTCTGTACTCCCTCTATGGCAAGAATGTCTTTCCTCAGATTTGGAGACCAAAACTGTACGCAATACTCCAGGTGTGGTCTCACCAAGACCCTGTACAACTGCAGTAGAACCTCCCTGCTCCTATACTCAAATCCTTTTGCTATGAATGCTAACATACCATTTGCTTTCTTCACTGCTTGCTGCACCTGCATGCCTACTTTCAATGACTGGTGTACCATGACACCCAGGTCTCGTTGCATCTGCCCTTTTCCTAATCGGCCACCATTCAGATAATAGTCTACTTTCCTGTTTTTGCCTCCAAAATGGATAACCTCACATTTATCCACATTATACTGCATCTGCCATGCATTTGCCCACTCACCCAGCCTATCCAAGTCACCTTGCAGCCTCCTAGCATCCTCCTCACAGCTAACACTGCCCCCCAGCTTTGTGTCATCCGCAAACTTGGAGATGTTGCATTCAATTCCCTCGTCCAAATCATTAATATATATCATAAATAGCTGGGGTCCCAGCACTGAGCCTTGCGGTACCCCACTAGTCACTGCCTGCCATTCTGAAAAGGATCCGTTTACTCCTACTCTTTGCTTCCTGTCTGCCAGTCAGTTCTCTATCCAAATCAATACTGAACCCCTAATACAGTGTGCTTTAAGTTTGTATACTAATCTCTTATGTGGGACCTTGTCAAAAGCCTTCTGAAAGTCCAGATATAACACATCCACTGGTTCTCCCTTATCCACTCTACTAGTTACATCCTCGAAAAATTCTATAAGATTCGTCAGACATGATTTACCTTTCATAAATCCATGCTGACTTTGTCCAATGATTTCACCACTTTCCAAATGTGCTGCTATCCCATCTTTAATAACTGACTCTAGCAGTTTCCCCACTACCGATGTTAGACTAACTGGTCTGTAATTCCCCGATTTCTCTCTCCCTCCCTTTTTAAAAAGTGGGGTTACATTAGCTACCCTCCAATCCTCAGGAACTACTCCAGAATCTAAAGAGTTTTGAAAAATTATCACTAATGCATCCACTATTTCTGGGGCTACTTCCTTAAGTACTCTGGGATGCAGCCTATCTGGCCCTGGGGATTTATCAGCCTTTAATCCATTCAATTTACCTAACACCACTTCCCGGCTAACCTGGATTTCACTCAGTTCCTCCATCTCATTTGATCCCCGGTCCCCTGCTATTTCCGGCAGATTATTTATGTCTTCCTTAGTGAAGACAGAACCAAAGTAGTTATTCAATTGGTCTGCCATGTCCTTGTTCCCCATGATCAATTCACCTGTTTCTGACTGCAAGGGACCTACATTTGTTTTAACTAATCTTTTTCTCTTCACATATCTATAAAAACATTTGCAGTCAGTTTTTATGTTCCCTGCCAGTTTTCTTTCATAATCTATTTTCCCTTTCCTAATTAAGCCCTTTGTCCTCCTCTGCTGGACTCTGAATTTCTCCCAGTCATCTGGTAGGCTGCTTTTTCTGGGTAATTTGTACGCTTCATCTTTTGTTTTGATACTATCCCTGATTTCCCTTGTTATCCACTGATGTACTACCTTCCCTGATTTATTCTTTTGCCAAACTGGGATGAACAATTGTTGTAGTTCATCCATGCAGCCTTTAAATGCCTTCCATTGCATATCCACTGTCAACCCTTTAAGAATCAATTGCCAGTCTATCTTGGCCAATTCACGTCTCATACCCTCAAAGTTACCTTTCATTAAGTTCAGAACCCTTGTTTCTGAATTAATTATGTCACTCTCCATCCTAATGAAGAACTCAACCATATTATGGTCACTCTTGTATCTCAGACCGACTTCAGAACATCCTCGAGAGGGAAGGTGAGCAGCCAGAAGTGTTTGTGCATGTAGGCATGAAGGAGGTTCTGTAACGTGAATTTGGAAGAAGGCTGAAAAGCAGGACTTCTAGGGTGGTTATCTCTGGATTGCTTCCAGTACCTCGTGCTAGTGAGGGCAGGAACAGGGAGATAGGGGATCTAAATGTGTGCCTGAGGGGCTGGTGCAGGGAGCAGGGATTTAGATTTATAGACTACTGGGATCTCTTCTGGGGTAGGGGTGACCTGTGCATAAGGGACAGGTTACGCCTCAACTGGAGGGGGACCAACATTCTGGCAGGCAGGTTTGCTAGTGCTACACGTGTGGGTTGAAACTAAATAGTGGGGGGGGGGGGGGGGAGGAGGGGTTGACAAATTGGGAGTATATGGATGGACTTAAAGGGGAAGAGAGTACAAGAAAAGTTATGAAAGACACCCAAATTAATGTGACGGAAAGTTCAAGAAGGGATAAGAGAGTAAGGTCAGGTGAAATAGGAACCGGTGTGGGAGGGGAGGTGAATACCGAATTAAAAGTGTCATATATGAATGCGTGAAGTGTAAGAAATAAAGTGGATGAGCTTGAGGCTCAGTTAGAAATTGGTAAGTATGATGTTGTGGGAATTAGAGACATGGCTGCAAGAGGATCAGAGCTGGGAACTGAATATTCATGAGTACACGTCCTATTGAAAAGACAGACAGGTGGGCAGAGGGGGTGGGGTAATTTTGTTGGTAAGGAATTAAATTCAGTCCCATGCGAGAGGTGACATAGAATCAGAAGATGTAGTCATTGTGGAGATGTAGAGAAATTGTAAGGGATAAAATACCCTAATGAGAGTTATCTACAGACTCCCAAACAGTACCCTGGATATATGGTGCAAGTTGCATCGGGAATTAAAATTGGCATGTAACAAAGGTGGTTATGGGATATTTCAACATGCAGGCAGACTGGGAAAATCAGGTTGGTACTGGACCCCTAGAAAGGGAGTTTGTAGAGTGCCTCTGAGATGGATTCTTAGAGCAGCTTGTACTGGAGCCAACCAGGAAGAAGGCAATTCTGGATTTAGTGTTATGTAATGAACCGGATTTGATAAGGGAACTCCAGGTAAAGGAACCATTAGGAGGTAGTGATCACAATATGATAAGTTTTAATCTGCAATTTGAGAGGGAGAAGGTAAATTCAGAAGTGTCAGTATTGCAGTTGAACAAACAGGACTATGGAGGCATGAGGGAGGAGCTGGCCAAAGTTGACTGGAAAGGGAATAATCCAGAAGATGCAGGTTCATTTAATTCCAAAGAGGAAGAAAGATTCTAAGGGGAGTAAGAGGCGACCGTGACTGACAAGGGAAGTCAAGGACAGTATAAAAATAAAAGAGAAGACGTATAACATAGCAAAGATGAGCTGGAAGCCAGAGGATTGGGAAACTTTTAAAGATCAACAGAAGGTAACTAAAAAGGCAATACAGGGAGAAAAGATAGAGTACGAAGGTAGGCTAGCCAAGAATATAAAGGAGGATAGTACTAGCTTCTTTAGGTATGTGAAGAGGAAAAAATTAGTTCAGACAAATGTGGGCTCATGAAGACAGAAACAGGTGGATTTATTATGGGGAACAAGGAACTTAGGTTCTGTCTTCACTAAGGAAGACACAAACAATCTCCCAGATGTACTAGGGGACAGAGGACCTAGGGTGAAGGAAATTCACATTTGTCAGGAAATGTCGTTGGGTAGACTGATGGGCCTGAAGGCTGATAAACCATCAGGGCCTGATGGTCTGCACCCCAGGGTACTCAAGGAGGTGGCTCTTGAAATCGTGGACGCATTGGTGATCATTTTCCAATGTTCTATAGATTGTGGATCAGTTCATGTGGATTGGAGGGTAGCTAATGTTATCCCATTTTTTAAGAAAGGAGGGAGAGAGAAAGCAGGGAATTATAGACCAGTTAGCCTGACTGATGGTGGGGAAGATGCTGGAGTTGATTATTAAAGATGTAATAACAGTACATTTGGATAGCAGTAACAGGATCGGTCCAAGTCAGCATGGATTTACGAAGGGGAAATCATGCTTGACTAATCTTCTGGAATTTTTTGAGGATGTAACTAGGAAAATGGACAAGGGAGAGCCAGCGGATGTAGTGCACCTGGACTTTCAGAAAGCCTTTGATAAGGTCCCACACAGGAGATTAGTGGGCAAAATTAGAGCACATGGTATTGGGGGTAGGGTATTGATATGAATAGAAAATTGGTTGACAGACAGGAAACAAAGAGTAGGGATTAACAGGTCCCTTTCAGAATGGCAGTCAGTGACTAGTGGGGTGCCGCAAGGCTCGGTGCTGGGACCACAGCTGTTTACAATATACATTCATGATTTAGATGAAGGAATTAAAAGTAACATTAGCAAATTTGCAGATGACATAAAGCTGGGTGGCAGAGTGAACTGTGAAGAGGATGCTATGAGGATGCAGGGTGACTTGGACAGGTCGGGTGAGAGCGCAGATGCATGGCAGATGCAGTATAATTTGGATAACTGTGAGATTATCCATTTTGGTGGCAAGAACAGGAAGGCAGATTATTATCTGAATAGTGTCAGGTTAGGAAAAGGGGAAGTACAACGAGCCAGTGAAAAAAGCGAATGGCATGTTGGCCTTCATAATGAGAAGAGTTGAGTATAGGAGCAAAGAGGTCCTTCTGCAGTTGTACAGAGCCCTGGTGAGACCACACCTGGAGTATTGTGTGCAGTTTTGGTCTCCTAATTTGAGGAAGGTCATTCTTGCTATTAAGGGAGTGCAGCGTAGGTTCACCAGGTTAAATACCGGGATGGTGGGACTGTCATATGATGAAAGAATGGAAAGTCTGGGCTTGTATTCACTGGAATTTAGAAGGATGAGAGGATATCTTACAGAAACATATAAAATTATTAAGGGGTGGACACGCTAGATGCAGGAAACATGTTCCCAATGTTGGGGGAGTCCATAACCAGGGGCCACAGTTTAAGAATAAGGGGTAAGCCATTTAGAACTGAGATGAGGAAAACACGTTTTCACCCGGAGAGTTGTGAAATTGTGGAATTATCTGCCTCAGAAGGCAGTGGAGGCCGATTCACTGGATACATTCAAAAGAGAGTTAGATAGAGCTCTTAGGGCTAGCGGAATCAAGGGATATGTGGAGAAGGCAGGAACGGGGTACTGATTGTGGATGATCTGCCATGATCACATTGAATGGCGATGCTGGCTTGAAGGGCTGAATGGCTAACTCCTGTACCTATTGTCTATTGTCTATTATCAGGAAATGTTTTGAGAGGCTAGTTATTGAACACATTAAAACAGGTCTACCCAGTGGCCTTGACCCACTGCAGTTTGCCTACCGCCACAATAGGTCCATGGACAATGCCATCGCCTGAGCCCTGCACTCATCCCTTGAACACCTGGATAAGAGAGACACCTACGTCAGACTCCTATTCATAGACTACAACTCTGCCTTTAATACTATTAAACCATCCAAGCTTATCGCCAAACTCACGGGACTTGGTGTTGGCACTCGTCTCTGCAACTGGGTCCTCGGCATCATGAACAACATACCCCAATATGTGAGGATGGGGACAAATCCTCCTCCACGATAATCCTCATGACGGGGGCTCTGCAAGAATGCATTCTCAGCTCCCATCCTTGTGCACCCATGACTGCAGCCATGTACAAATCTAATTCAATTTTCAAATTGGAAGACGACACCGCTGTTGTGGACCGGTTAACGAATAATGTTGAGATGGAGTACAGGAAGGAGATTGCGAACATCATGTCCTGGTGTTGAGGCAACAACCTTTCTCTCAATATCAGCAAGACAAAAGAGATAGTGATTGACTTCAGGAAGCAAAGCGGTACACATACCCTAGTTTGCATTGAAGGTGCTGAAGTAGAGATAGTTCAAACCTTCAAATTCCCAGGAGTCAATATCACCAACAACTTCTCCTGGACCATTCATATTGAAGCAACGACCAAGAAAGCACTTAGAAGGTTTAGGAAGTTTGGCATGCCCCCTGCAACTCTCAACAACTTCTACAGATGCACCATAGAAAGTATTTTATCAGTTTTTATTTGCATTTATTTATCAGTTGCATCACAGTTTGGTTTGGGAGCAGCTCCATCCAAGATTGCAAGAAATTGCAGTGATTTCTGGACGCATCCCAGACCATCACACAAACCAACCTCCATCCTATTTACTCCATTTATAACTCATGCTGCCTTAGTAAGGCCAGCTGCATAATCAAGGATGAGTTGCACCCTGGCCACTCCCTCTTTTCCTCTCTCTCATCAGGTAAAAGCTACAGAAGTGTGAAAACGCACACCACCAGATTCAGAGACAGTTTCTTCCCAGCTGTTATCATGCAACTGAATCATCCTACGACAACCAGAGAGCAATGCTGAACTACTATCTACCTCATTGGTGACCCTCGGACTTTGCTTGCTTTACCTTTGAACTAAAGGTTATTCCCTTATGTGTCTATATAATGTAAATGGATCGATTGTAATCATGTATTGTCTTTCTGCTGACTGGATGGCACGCAACAAAAGCTTTTCACTGTACCTCTGTACAAGTGACAATAAACTATACTGAACTGAACAAAGTCAGCAAGAAGAATGAATTAGTTATCGACTTCAGGAAGTGTGGTGAGTACATGCCCCAATCAGCATCAATGATGCTGAAGTGGAAATGGTTGAGAGTTTCAAGTTCATTCGTGTTCATATTACCAACGATCTGTCATGGACCAACATATTGATGCAACAGCCAAGAAAGCACGCCAACGCCTCTACTTCATTTGGAGACTATGGAAATTTGGCGTATCTGCAATGACTTACAAACTTCCACAGATGCACCATAGAAAGCACATAGCCCGATTGCCTCACAGCTTGGGTTTGGCAGCAGTTCTGCCCAAAAGTGCAAGAAATTACAGACTGTTGTAGATGCAGCCCAGTCCATCCAACAGACCAGACTCTCCATTATTCACTCCTTCTCTACTTCATGCTGCCTTGGAAAGAAGCCAACATAATTAAAAACTTGGGTCATCCTGGTCATTCCTTATTCCGTGCTTCTCTGCTGAAGCTCTATAAAGCGCTGGCCAGGTCGCATTTGGAATATTGTGAGCAATTTTGGGCACCATTTCTGAGGAAGGATGGGCTGGCTCTGGAGAGGATCTAGAGAAGGTTTACAAGAATGATCCCAGGAATGAGTAGGTTAACCTATGATGAGCGTTTGACGGCACTGGGCCTAAACTTGCTGGAGTTTAGTAGCATGAGTGGGACCTCATTGAAACGTACAGAATAGTGAAAGGCTTGGATAGAGTGGATGTGGAGAGGATATTTCCTCCAGTGGGAGAGTCTAGGACTAGAGGTCTTAGCCTCCGAATTAAAGGACGTTCTTTTAGGAAGGAGATGATGAGGAATTTATTTTTAGAGGGTGGTGAATCTGTGGAGTTCTTTGCCACAGAAGAATGAGGCAAAGTCAGTGGATATATTCAAGATTCAAGAGGGTTTATTGTCATTAGAGCCGTATACACCGTACACAGTGCAATGAGATAGCGTTTCCCTAGAACCTCGGTGCTACATAGAACACAATTGGACAACATGCTACATATATAAATATACTACGCTATACACATGGTGCAAAAACTATTTAAGGCAGAGATAGATTCTTGATTAATATGGGTGTCAGAGGTTATGGGGAGAAGTCAAGAGAATGGTGTTAGGAGGGAAAGATAGATCAGCCATAATTGAATGGCGGAGTAGAATTGATGGACCGAATGGCCTAATTCTGCTCTTCTCACTTATGATCTTATTATCTTCCCCCTACTGCCATTGGGGAAAAAGGTACAGAAGCTTGAAAGCTACCATGAAACTCTGGTATAACGTCTTCCCTCCTGTTATCAGGCTTCTGAATGGTCCCTCCATAAGCTAGGGTAAACATAGAAACATAGAAAATAGGTGCAGGAAGAGGCCATTCGGCCCTTCGAGCCAGCACCGCCATGCATTGTGATCATGGTACTGTCCTATTTACCTCTATCCTGTTGTGGACATTGGACATTGTCAATGGAACTGTTGCGTTACAATGTCGAGAATTATATTCTTCACTCTGTGTCTTCCCCTTTGCTCTAACTATTGTAGTTCAGTTTAATTAATTTAATTTAGAGATACAGCGTGGAAACAGGCCTATTAACCTATTGGGGGCCAACCAACGATCACCCATACACTAGTTCTGTCCTAAACACCAAGGACAATTTACAGAAGCCAATTAACCTGCAAATCTGCACATCTTCAGAATGTAGAGGATTCACAGGGACAATGGTCACAAGGGTCACTCCATACAGATAGCATCTGTAGTGTCATCAAGGGTCACACTATACAGATAGCACCCGTAGGGTTGAACCTGGATCTCTGGCGCTGTCAGGTAGCAACTCTACCGGAGAGCCACTGTGCCACCCTTGCCTCTGTTTGACTCAATTATATTTGCGTGTGGTATTATCTGATCTCATTGGACTGCTCTGTTTTTCGACAAGTAAATTTGTGAAAATTCAGGACCAGTGCAGCCCCTGTGTGGTCTTCAAGAAGAACACAATCTTCTCCAGATTTACCAGCACTTGCGTTGGCAATTCCATGAACTGTTCACAAAGCCGGTTAGGGCTATGCAAGAACAGCAAAGGCATTCATTGAATGAGAAAGAATGTCTGCATGGAAGAAGACTGTATAGGACAGTCTAGTTTTTTAACTATTATACACAATCTTAATGAAATACTTTAATACGTTTGAATATTAATGTCAGAAATGTTGTTTGGAAAGTTTGTAAGCGTTGTGGTGAGTCTCAACTGCTGTCAAAATATTCAGTGGGCAGGCCGTGCTCAGATGCTAAGCTGGGCATTGCCAATAGCTCCCTGTGGGTGACCCATGAAGATAGATTTCTGCAGAACCTCCCAAGTCAGACAGTTTAATGAGGTTGTGACTGGTGTGCACAGTGGGATTTCTGGTCACTGGAAGAATGGAGCATTTTAACATTAATGGTATAGCTATTTATCAACAATGTTCATGAAAATAATAATTTTAATACTGTTAATTGACAGGGGCTACGCTTTATGATCAATTGGAGGGATAATGCTGGAATTTATATCATTAAGCAAGATATTATTAGGCCTGCTGGCAGGCAAATGTCAGAGAAGAGGATTAAGTTTAGAGGATAGAACAGTATTGAGCAGGAACGGGCCCTTCTGCCCACAATGTCTTAGTTGAAGGTTCCACTGTGTCTCTAAAAGGGAGGCAAGCTCTCGTGGAAGCTGAGAAGTGCTGAGCTTGAGGAGAGGCTTTGGAGAGGAAGCATGGCACGTTTTTATTTACACAGAGAATGGTGGATGTCTCAAATGCACTGCCAGGGGTGGTGGAGGCAATTATAGTGGTGCTAGACGTCTTTTAGATAGGCACATACATATGGTGGGAATGAAGGGGTATGCATCATATGTAGGCAGATGAGGTTAGTTTATTTTAGCATTATGTTCGCACAGACATTGTGGGCCAAAGGGCCTGTTTCATTGCCAAAATGCCACACCTCACATTTGATCAGATTAAATGTCCACCATTTTCTGCCCATACGTGCAACTGAACTAAATTCCGCTGTATCATTTAACAGACTTTCTCATTGTCTACAACTGCACCAATTTTGATGATATCTGCAAACTTACTGAACAACCCATCTGCATTTTCGTCCGTCATTTTTTACTTATTATAAACAACAGAGGTCCTAGCACCACTGGTCATGGACCTCCAGCCAGAATAACTCCCATCCACCACTACCCTCTAAAAGAGACACAAAGTGCTGGAGAATCTCAGCGGGTCTGGCGGCATCTCCACAGAATATGGATCGGCGATGTTTCGGTTCAGGACCCTTCTTCAGACTGTTCTCCATAAAATGCTGACTGACCTGCCGAGTAACTCCAATACCTTGTGTCTTTTTTTTGTAAACAAGCATCTGCAGTTCCTATCATCTACACCACCACCCTTTATCTTGTATGGTGAATTCAAACTACCAAGTCAGCATGTATCCTATACATAATCTTTCGGATCAACCTACCATAAGGGACTTTATCAAATGCCTTACAAAAATAATGATGACAAATCCCTGCCCTGGTATGGGTATGGGTTTATTATTTTCAAGTGTGGGAGATACTGTGAAAAAGTATTATTTGCATGCTATCCAGTCAAATCAAATCATACTATACATAAGTATAATCAAGCTCCACCACAAGTACGCAGGTAGTGCAAAGAGAAGAATACCTCCGCTCATTAATCACCTTCGTCACCGCCTTATTTTAAGAAACTCGCAGTATTAAAATAAGAGTTTAGCTATTCAGGTCAGAGATGAGAAGAAATTTGTGCAACTCTTTGTGATAACTCTTTGGAATTCAATGTCCAGGAGGTTCGGTGGATGGAGGATGTTCAAGGCTGGGTAATCAAGGGATATGGGGTTAGTACAGGATGGTGGCACTGAGGTGGAAGATCAATTATGATCTTACTGAATGCAGCAAAGGTTCATCAGATTGATTAATGGCAAGATAACTTCATCGTATTAGGAAAGATTAAACCTATTAAGTCTTAACTTTTCCCTGCATTTCATATTTCAGATTTCCTGACAACACAGAAGGAGGCTGTTTAGGTTCACTCAGTCCATACAGGATAACTGGGCAATTCCATTCCCTCACTATTTCTCCATGTAGCCTCTTCTCCTCCCATTCTTATTAGCTTTCCCCCAGAGTCTACCATTCACCTACACACTTTGGGCAATTTACAGTACCCAATTAACCAGCCGACTCACATCTTGGGAATGTGGGAAGAAACCAGCGCACTTTTTCTATGAATCATTGCATTCATATTCGGGGGGGGGCGGAGGGAAAAAAATTTGTGAATAGATCCTATATTGTTCCAGGGTTGTTGCACTAAACAAATAATACACCAGTTACCTAATCACAATTGATGTATATTCCCTATCAAATATCTCCACTAAATTTATATACACTGTAATTTAAGGTATATATGAAGGAACATTTAGCAAATATATTCTTGTTTACTTACCACCTGCAGGAGGGCCATGTAGGCTGCCAATACATTATCAAAGTTAATCTTGGGGTTGACCCACTGGTATCCAATGTCCTCATTTGCTTCACATTCCGATCGATTATTGACAATATTCAGGGGAAGACGCTCATTGTTTTCATCCACACATTGAAAGAAAGTTCCACCAAAGATCTGAACTCCGACAATGCCAAATATCAGCCAGAATATGAGGCAAACAAACATCACGTTTGAAATCGATGGGATTGAAGCAACCAGGGCATTAACCACAAGCTGCAAGACAAAATAATTAAACTGCTGACTCTGCAGACCAAATACATTGGACAAGATTAACAGCAATTCCTTGTTGTGCAAAGTTATCCGTGAAATAATAATGCCATGCTCTATGGAAATTCAAGATAACAGTAGCTTAGATCTTAAAATAATCAGATTTTGTGATAATTTCCACAAATACTTTGATAGAAGCACTGACAAAAATGTCGGACGGAAGCCTATATTTGTCAGATTATCTTAAAGGGATCTAATAGGGAATTCAAAATCCTTTGCCTAGGGGGAGCTGGTAGAACAGGAGTTAAAATTAGAGCTGAATACGTATGGTCCTGAAACTCACTTGTAAACATTGTAAGAGCTGTTCTTTGGCAGATGAGTCTCCTATATTGAGCATCCTGAAGCTATTCTAATGGCCTCTTGGGGAGATGGTCTGGCACAGACATTCAACTATTCTACCTCTGTCTACTCCAATGTTCACTCTGCTTGGTAACACAGAAAGTTATTCGGGGAGGAAGATAGACTGTTCCAATGGAGAAAACTGCAGCGTGGGAGGGATGGTTGAGGGAGGGATGGTTGAGGGAGGGGGTGGGGGGGGGATTTCTACCAGGTGAGACATTTAGGAACATTCTACCTGAGTTAACGGTTGAAGGTAGGATTAATAACAGAACGGCAAGGCTTAGTAAAAGGCAGTGTGGCCCCTGTGTTTATGGGCTCAGTTCTCTGGAATATACAGTGGCTTGCAAAAGTTTTCATACCCCTTGAACTTTTCCACATTTTGTCACGTTACAACCACAAACATAAATGTATTTTATTGGGATTTTATGTGATAGACCAACACAAAGTGGTGCATAATTGTGGAAGGAAAATGATACATGGTTTTCAAATTTTTTTACAAATAAAAAACTGAAAAGTGTGGCGTGCAAAAGTATTCAGCCCCCCTGAGTCAATACTTTGTAGAACCACCTTTCGCTGCAATTACAGCTGCAAGTCTTTTGGGGTATGTCTCTACCAGCTTTGCACATCTAGAGACTGAAATTTTTGCTCATTCTTCTTTGCAAAATAGCTCGAGCTCAGTCAGATTGGATGGAGAGCGTCTGTGAACAGCAATTTTCAAGTCTTGCCAGAGATTCTCAATTGGATTTAGGTCTGGACCTTGACTGGGCCATTCTAACACATGAATATGCTTTGATCTAAACCATTCCATTGTAGTTCTGGCTGTATGTTTAGGGTCGTTGTCCTGCTGGAAGGTGAACCTCTGCCCCAGTCTCAAGTCTTTTGCAGACTCTAACAGGTTTTCTTCCAAGATTGCCCTGTATTTGGCTCCATCCATCTTCCCATCAACTCTGACCAGCTTCCCTGTCCCTGCTGAAGAAAAGCATCCCCACAGCATGATGCTACCACCACCATGTTTCACAGTGGGGATGGTGTGTTCAGGGTGATGTGCAGTGTTAGTTTTCCGCCACACATAGCGTTTTGCATTTAGGCCAGAAACTTCAATTTTGGTCTCATCTGACCAGAGCACCTTCCTCCACATGTTTGCTGTGTCCCCCACATGGCTTGTGGCAAACTGCAAACGGGACTTCTTATGGCTTTTTTTCAACAATGGCTTTCTTCTTGCCACTCTTCCTTAAAGGCCCAATTTGTGGAGTGCACGACTAATAGTTGTCCTGTGGACAGATTCTCCCACCTGAGCTGTGGATCTCTGCAGCTCCTCCAGAGTTACCATGGGCCTCTTGGCTGCTTCTTTGATCAATGCTCTCCTTGCCCGGCCTGTCAGTTTAGGTGGACGGCCATGTCTTGGTAGGTTTGCAGTTGTGCCATACTCTTTCCATTTTCGGATGATGGATTGAACAGCGCTCCGTGAGATGTTCAAAGCTTGGGATATTTTTTTATAACCTAACCCTGCTTTAAACTTCTCCACAACTTTATCCCTGGCCTGTTGATGGGAAGATGGATGGAGCCAAATACAGGGCTTTGTGATGCTGTTTGTTCACTAATGTTCTCTAACAAACCTCTGAGGCCTTCACAGAACAGCTGTATTTATACTGAGATTAGATTACACACAAGTGGACTCTATTTACTAATTAGGTGACTTCTGAAGCCAATTGGTTGCACTGGATTTTATTTAGGGGTATCAGAGTAAAGGGGGATGAATACTTTTGCACGCCACACTTTTCAGTTTTTTATTTGTAAAAAAATTTGAGATACTTTTGAATTTGAATACTTTTGCACGCCACACTTTTCAGTTTTTTATTTGTAAAAAAATTTGAAAACCATGTATCATTTTCCTTCCACTTCACAATTATGCGCCACTTTGTGTTGGTCTATCATATAAAATCCCCATAAAATACATTTACGTTTGTGGTTGTAACGTGACAAAATGTGGAAAAGTTCAAGGGGTATGAATACTTTTGCAAGCCACTGTATGCCAAACTACCCTTCTGCTCTGAAAGAAATCTGTTGAATCAGCATCAGATATAATGAGGAGCTGAAAAGGATGGGAGGAATCTGATCAAAATCTAATCGCTTTTTCAGTCCTTATTTGTGGGAAGGATTAGGCAGGCTATTTTTCCACTAATTTATCAAGTCCCACAACTAGCTTATGGGTCTTATAGAGGCAAGATCTGTGGGTCTTTATGTGAATGTTTAGGACATATTGATACCGGAAATTACAAATTTGCTGTAGAAGGAGAAGTTAAACTGATGAGACGTGTAATCTGCTGACTTTAGAAGAATGAGAGGTGAGGTTCGTAAGTCATAGGAACAAAATTAGGCTGTTTGGCCCATCGAGTCTACTCTGTCATTCAATTATGATTGATCTATCTTTCCCGTTCAACCCCATTCTACTACCTTCTCCCCTTAACCTTTAACACCCTTACTAATGAAGAACCTGTCAATCTCCACTTTGATCTCACTGAAGTATGTACATTTCATGCAGAGTTTGTTGGGGTAGATGTGGAATTGATGTTTCCCTTGGTTTAGGTGTTTACAACTAAAGGTCACATTCTCTTAAAAGCATAGATTCATCGAGTCCTAGAGCCATACAGCATGGAAACAGACCCCTTGGCCCAAATTCCCAATTCCCACCAAATGTTGTTACAGTATCTGCCTCAGCTACCTCCTCTGGGAACTCATTCCATATACTTATCATCCTCTGTTGCCCCTCGGATTCCTATTAATTCTTACTTCTCTCACATTAAACTAATGTCCTCTGGTTCTTGATTCCCCTACTCCTGGTAAAAGAGTCTGCATCTACTCTATCTATTCCCCTCATGATCTAATCCACACAATGTTCTTGTGAATATTTTTGCATTCTTAATCTTGCCCTTATATATATTAATGCTATATTTAATCCATTCTTTTACGGTCAGAGTCTGCATTTGATATCATGCAATTAAAAACTCGACATGATGTTCTTAAGCATTGTTATGTGTTTAAATGTTCTCAGTTACCTGGCTGATCAAGAAGCTCTCATTGTTCATGAGAATCAAATCTATCAATTAATTATGGTTAAGATAATGAGACATGAAATTTGGAATTCTATTTTGGCATTTTTTAGGAAATTGTTAATCTGTTCTTAAATTGATAATGTGCAATCCTTCACTCATATTTGTAGCTTCATCATAAAAAACAAAGCAAATTTCTGCTGCTATATCTTTCATCTGTATTCCAAACATATTTACTTCTGATTAATCCCATAGTTGGGGCTATGATGTCACCAATGCAATGTGACAAGCCAGAGTGGAAATAATTTAACTTTCATTCTTAAGAACCCACAAGAGTGCTATAAGCTCGTGCTTATCTCTCCTACAAAGCCAAGCATGCACGAATCAGATGTTAGCTCGGAGAGGTAAAGCAGAGCCAACATCGAACATTACTTCATGTCCCTCAGCTTGATATATTTCCTTGTAAATTAGATTTTTAAAATTGTTTTCCCAGGAATTTACATTGGCAGAACATCTGCTACAACAACATCTGGATTTTGTATATTCCTTAATGCCTATTCCCAGAGCGGAGTTTAAATCTTGAACCTTTCTTCATATTTGCTTTTTGTAACATCCAGTTCTCGCCCTTTGATTATAAGTTGTTTCTTATGTGCTTATGAGTTAGAATTTGTTAACCTTCAACCCTTATGTGTGCTGTTGTTTAAGCATGTGTTGAACTATCAGATTTTGGAACTTATTACAGAGCACACACCCAAGGGTCAGCTATGTTGAAGTATTCTAGTTAATGCATAAACTGTAGTGCATGTAAGTATAAGTGTAACGTATCCTTTGACTTTGATGCTGTTTGTTGAGAGTTACTCCCTCCAGTTTAAACGATTGAGTCCTAAGCCCACCAAGTCTGTCTTAACCATCAAGCCATCAATTATACTAATCCTGCACCTCCTCACGCTCTTACGTCCAAATTCAAGTTCAGGTTTATTGTCACATCCACGAGTATGGCAAGGCAAAGATACAATAAAAACCCTTGTTTGCAGCGGCATGGCAAGCACATACAACCACACAAAAAACAAATTATACATAAATGCATTAAATCCCTCCAGATTCTGCAACTCACCTACGCAATAGGAGCAATCTACAATGGCCAATTAACCTACTGATCCACAAGTCTTTAGGACATGGGTGGAAACTGGAGCACCCAGAGAAAACCCATGGAGTTACAATAAAAGTGTGTAAGAAGGGCCTGCAGATGCTGGTTTACACCAAAGTTACACACAAAATACTGGAGTAACTCAACGGGTCAGGCAGCATTACTGGAAAAAAAAATTAGGTGACATTTCGGATTGAGACCCTTCATCAGACTGTCACAAAGAGAACATTGAGTCACTACACAGACAGTACTGGAGGATAAGATCAAACCTGGGTTATTGGAGCTTAGGTCAAGAGTCAATAGAGTTTTTAAGTGTAATATGTCCCAAATGGGAACAATTAAATTCTTACTTGCAACAGCACAATAGCCATGTTACTGTGACATTGATAGCTCTATCTCTTTATTTTGTTATGCTAGCAGCAACAAATTGAGTTCATAGAAATTGTATTGGCACTAAGTTTGGGATGTTGCTGCTTAATGAAGTGAATTAAATAGCATGACTCGACAAGTGAAGCCCTCATTTTTCATGACATTAGTGAAATTATAGACAGAAACTATTGGCTGTGAAGCTCCTGTGGATGCTACTACCGTGTAACTGAGGGAAAGAACCGCAAAAGAAAGAAACAAACCTGTCAGAGATTTAGGATAGGATGACGATTCAGGAAAAATAGGTTGGTCCTGACCAAGTGAACGTCGGTCCATTATGAGCAGCTTGTGTCAAAGGCAGTGACTTGGTCAACACATTATAATGGGAATATTCACGAACCTTAATTGGGGTGGGGGGGGGGGGGGGTGCATAAACTGAACAGCGTGACAGAGCCAGTTCAAAGATGTTTTAAGACTTCAGTCAACTTTGATTTACTGCAATTGATATATTTTAAAACATGATGGAGAGCATTGATTCCAGCAAATGCTATGGGTCATCCCAGTTGTCCTGCACTCCTGAACAAGATGCACCTCAAACAAAGCTTCCCAATTGTCATCCATTCAGTCTACTCCCAAATATCGGCGGAGTGATGCAAAGTGAGATCGAAGTGCGACTCGAATGGCACTACTCACCAATAACTCTGCACACTGATGTCTAGTGTATATTTCCTTCAGGACAATTCAGCTGCACACCTCATCATAGCTTGGTACATAACCTTTAACGGAAGAGCTGAATTCCAGAGGTAGGATGAGAGTAACTACATTTAATGTGAAACCAGCATTTGGCCATGGATGGAAATGAAAACCCCTGGTCAATGGATACTGAGGAAAATATCTGAATGGTTGGAAACTGAATTTGCAATAAAGAAGGTTGTGGAGGCAATGGTTTTTGGAAACAAATCATTGCATGGGGGCGCCGCATGACGGCAGCCTCGCCAACAGTCTGTCTGGCTTTTTGTCTTTTTTTTTGTTATTTGTATAGTGTCTTAAAAGTTTATGTTAATGTTCTCTGGTTTGTTTTATGTGGGGGGTGGGGGAGGGGGTCGGAGGAAACTTTTTTTTCAATCTAGTACCTTGCCGGAAATGCGATTGTTTTCCGGATCGTATCTCCGGTCACTCTGCGGCCTAACATCATGGAGCTGGAGGCCTTACTCGGGACTGACTGTGAGCCCCACCGCTGGGTCATGGACTTACCATCGGAGCCGATCCCTTGCCTGGGATCGACGCTCCAACCGCGGTCTGCGGATTTCACTAATGAGGAGCTCGCAGTCTTGGGTAGAGACCGATGTCGGGAAGCTCCAAATGACGCAGAAGGTTTCGACCAGCCCCGATCCGGGGTCAGATCGCCCATGTGGGGGAGCTAAGATTCCCCCCCCCCTCCCGATGCAGGAGCTTGATCACCCCGACGCGAGGGCCCGTTCGCCAGCTAAGGGAGCCAAGATCATCCCGTCAATGGAACGCTAGAGGCCCCCGACCGTGGGAGAACAAAGAAGGGAAGAGATTGAACTTTTTTTCGCCTTCCATCACAGTGAGGAATGTGGAGGAGTCAATGTGGTGGATGTTTATGTTAAAATGTATTTTGTGTGTTCTGTTGCTTTTTATTGGTATGACTGTATGGCAAATGAAATTCCTTGTATGTTGCAAAACACACTTGGCTAATAAAGTATGATTATGATGATACTTATGATACAGTCCAAGGATATCATTGCAGGTATTCCTCAGGGCAGAGTGTTTGGTCTAAACACTTTGAACTGCTTCATCAATGACCTTACTTCCATTATAACATAGGAAAGGAAAATGTTTGTTGATGATTGCACAATGCTCAATTCAATTTGAGGCTCCTCAGCAGATGAAGCAGCCCATGCCTGCATGCAAGTGCATTCCAGACACCATTCAAGCGTGGGCTGTTAAATGGAAGCAGCATTCATCCCACAAATGTGCCGGGAAATGATCATATCCAACAAGCGAGAATACAACCACCCACCTTGATGATCACAGTCAATACCATCAACACCCTACAGGTCCCCATCAACACCCTACAGGTCCCCAACTCATAAATATTGTGTTTACAAGAACGGGTCAGTGACTGGGTATCCTGCAGATCCTGTCTCTTGTCCTGATTCAAAGCCTTTCTTTCACTTACAAAGCACGTGCGAGGGAATACTCTCCATTTTCATAGAGTGCAGAGCCAATAACACTCAAGATGCTTGACACCATCCAAGCCAAAGCTAATCTTTGATTTGTACTCCATCCATCAAACCAATTGTTAAGGTGGTCTACCATTGGTGCAAATAAGCTTCAATTACCAAGTCGGTTCCAGCAGTACCACCTTAACCCCCTACCTCCACTACTAATGTCAAGGGCTTCACGTGCACAGGAACATCATCATTTGCATGGTCCCCATCAAATCGCACACTATCCTACTTTGGAAGTGTATCGCCACTTCTCATTGTCACTGGGCCTTAATCCTGGAACTTGCAGCCAACAGCAATGTAGGAATTCCTTCATGAGGATCACAGTGGTTAAAGAAAACAGCTCCCCAGCACCTTGTCAGAGTCAGTTCAGGACGATAATTAATTGCTGGCCTTGCCAGGGACTAAACCCAGAGAAATTAGTTTTAAAAATAGCTATAATGCTCGATTAAAACATAAATTGAGTTGGATGCTTTAACAGAGATTTGCATTGCCATGTGGAGCCATTTCAAAAGCTTTGAAGATCCTAGGATGGATGTCAGATCGGTATGTAATTACTAAGTCAGTCCAGTAGTCTAAAGCCAGTTTGCTTCAAGATGGACATAAAACAATCATGGCAGAGTTGAAAGATTGGAGATGATCCAGAAAAAGATACATTTGTGACTTCAAAGGGACAGCAGGAAACAGAAGAGTGTGGGAGTTGCAGATGCAGATGAACAAAGATGGAGAGCCTTAAGAACCTAACTATTACAGATTGTCGAAATGAGTTATTGGTATCAGGTAATGTACTAAATACAATGTATAATTTTCACTATTGTAACTACTGCCAGGAGCTATTGGTATACGTGAAAAGTTATATATATTTGAACAGTTTTGAGTGTGCAGATGAAGATTCAAGAAGACAGTGGTTTAGAATATGTATTGCAATATATTCACAATTATAAAGACAATTCTGCGGAAGAGGTAAATGCATAACAAATATGAGAAGAGATGAGTATGAGGTTTATCTGGAGAATTGAGCTACTGAATTTGGTAGTGAATGGAGTGAATATTTCAGGGATGTAAAGTACTAGCGCCGAAGAGAGAGGAAGCTAAGAAATTGAGTGAAGTTATATTAATTTTACAAACCTATCATATTGTAAATATTTAACTGTAACATTTCATGTAGAAATATACAATTAATGGCAAGATCCATATCAAGATATCTGAATTGTTCTTGCTGCCAGTTTGCAGTATGATTGTGCCTGGTATAGTAATATTTTTACTGAACTGTATACAAAAGAGGACTTTCACTGTACCTTGGTGAGTGTGACAATAAAGAACCATTGAACCATTTACGGGCACAGCGGCTACATCTAATCATAAAACCATAAGACATAGGAGCAGAATTAGGCCATTCGGCCCTTTGTGTTTACTCCACCATTCAAACTTTTGTAACTTTGTTGGCGCTAGAAAAGCAGCGACACTTATGTACTGCCTTGGTGAAGTCTGCTGTATGATTTTATCGGGTTGTATGCAAACTAAAGCATTTCACGGTACCTCGGTACATGTGACAATAAAATATAATTGAATCATTGAATCCTTGAATCATTGAATGAATCAGATCTTAAACAGCATTAATGGACAGAGGGATCTTGTATCCGTCTGTATATCAAATACTGGAGGGCATAGTTTTAAGGTGAAAAAGGCAAAGTTTATAAAGAGACGTATGGACCAAATTTTTAACACAGTGCGTGAAAAACGCCTGGAATGTGTTGCCAGTGATGGTGGTGGTACAATGGTGGCACGTAAAAAAAATTTGGATGGGCACATGGATATCCAGGGAATGGAGGGATATGAATAATGTGCAGGCAGATAAGAGTTGATCTTGGCATCATGTTCGGCACCAACATTGTGGGCTGAAGGATCTGTTGCGGTGCTGTACTGTGTTCTATGTATGTTCTACAACAGTTAATAGTTTCTATGGGTTTGATACTTTACAAAAGGGGAAGCAGTGTGGTGTGCAAGGTATAAGTGTATCTTTAATAAATGGATGTGTGTCAGTTTGTTTTGCTTTGAAGCATCATTGAATCAGGCACTGTTTCGTTGAGTTCCCTCGAATAAGAGATGAGGGCAAAAGTGACTGCAGATGCTGAAATCTGGAACAAAACAAAACAATATTGGAAGAAGTCAGCAGGTTAGGTAGCATCTCTGGAGGTAAATGGTGTATGTCAATGTTTTGGGTTGAGACCTTGCATCAAGACTGAAAGGGAAGAAGAAATATTGCAAATACAAAGCAGGCCAAGGTTGTTTGTGAGTGGGGTGGGTTGGATAGAGGCTGGTTGATGATAGGTGCACCCAGATGCAGAGGGGGTGATGGGCAGACAAAAGCAGCTGGGGAGAGCGGGTGGTTTTGAGACTGGTAGTTGATAGATGGAAACAGATGGGGAAGGGACAATGGATGAATGGAAGCAGGTGGAGGAAAGCAAATGGGAGAGGTGATCATCACACAAACCAACCTCCCTTCCATTGACTCCATTTATACCTCACGCTGCCTCGGCAAGGCCAGCAGCATAATCAAGGATGAGTTGCACCCTGGCCACTCCCACCTCCCCCTCCCATCGGCCAAAAGATATAGAAGTGTGAAAACGCACACCTCTAGATTTGGGGACAGTTTCTTCCCAGCTGTTATCAGGCAACTGAATAATTCTACCACAACTAGAGAGCTGTTCTGAACTACTATCTACCCCATTAGTGACCCTCGGACTATCTTTGATCGGACTTTACTGGCTTTACCTGGCACTAAACGTTATTCCCTTATCATGTATCTATACACTGTAAATGGCTTGCTTGTATTCTCTTTCTGCTGACTGGCTAGCACACAACAAAAGCTTTTCACTGTACCTTAGTACACGTGAAAATAAACTAAACTAAAACTGAAACAAAAAAAGAGAGATGAAAACTAAGTGTCAGTGGGAGGTATAGCTGCAGGATGTTTGGGTTACTTGATATTCATAGTATCCTTTCCTCTCCCGCACCGACCTATTTGTCCTTGGCCTTCTCCATTACTACAAACTCAAATTGGAAGAACATCCCGAGGGCATATGCTTTGTGGCATTATCCCAAATATAGTCCATGGCGACACAATCAATGTATAACAACAAAGCATTTCCAATGTTATTTTATTAATTCCCCAGCCATCACTATTGTTAAGGAATAAAAGACAAATATTACATTATATAGCATTTTGCCCCTCGTAAAATAAAATGCACAGTTTGGATGCAGCACAAGTGACTTTGGTGTTAAGGGTTGGGTTCCTAGGAAATGTACTATATTGCAACTTTCTGTATTGCAAAATTGCATCACCTGTGCATGAGGCAGGAAATGCAAGTATGTGAGTTACACAAGCAACATTTTGTATTTGTTTATTTATTTACTTATTTTCACATAAAATGTACGAGAGCTATTTTTTATACTGCACCTCAGATTTTTATTGTTGATTTGTGAATTCTGTAAGGATGAGTTTCTGTTATCCAAACTTCTGTAATGCATAAGTCACCCGTAGTCCAATTGTAGGCAAACCAAACTGTTGAACGCACATTTGGAGTGGTGCAGCGGTAGAGTTGCTGCCCTACAGCGCCAGAGACCCGGGTTCAACTATGGGTGCTGTCTGTCCAGAGTTTATATTTTCTCCCTCGACCTTGTGGGATTTCTCTGGGCTCTCTGGTTTCCTCACACATTCCAAAAACTTACAGATTTGTAGGTTAATTGGCTGCTGTAAATTGTCCCCAGTCTGTAGGATGTGAAACTGGAATAACATAACTAGAGTATGGGTGATCATTGGTCAGCACGGATTCAGTGGGCCAAAGGGCATCTTTCCATGCTGTATCTCTGATCTAATCTAAACTAAACTAAACTAAACAACTAAACCTCCATGTTTCTTATTATATGGACCAGAATTCCATATCCATTTAGCATCTTCAAAGATTTATGCACTCTCTAAACTGGCACTCCATTTAGAGTTTTACCCTATTCCTACCAAAAAGATTCCTTTTACGCTTCACTCTGCTGAATTTCATGTCTGGTGTCTTTCAATTCTACCAACCTGAGAATCAGATGGTTGACAGTTTCAAGTTTCCTGGCATCCATATCACCTGCAATTCAATCTGGTCCCTTCACACTGATGCGGCGATCAAGCGAGTGCATCAGTGTATTTACTTTCTTTGGCACCTGAGAATATTTAACAGGTCCCTGAGGTTTCTCCCGATCTTCTACTGATGCTCAGAATAAAATATTCTAATGGGATGAATCTCAGCCTGGTATGGTAACTGCTCTGCTCATAATTGCCTGAATCTGCAGAGGATGGTGAATAAGCCCAGTCCATCACAGGCTTGCCCATCATTTCCTTCCATCCAGTTCATCTTCATGGTGTGTAGTATCAGGAAGGATGGAATTATCGTCACGCATGTCTGCCACCCTGGTCTTTCCCTTTTCTCTCTTCCTCTTGGAGAAGATACAGAGGCTTAAAAGCCTAGATGTTCATACTGAAGAATGGTTTCTTCCGCACTGCTATCAGACTCCTGAACCAATCCTTCTTTCACACTCCCTACAGGTGCTACCACATACTCTGACTCTTAAATCTACCTCATTTGGTTATTGAGTTATTGCATTTTAGTCTTTTTTTGGGGGGTACTTCAGATTGTACGACAATATTTGCACCATTCTGCTATTTTGCATTCATCATTTTATTTATTGGTGTACTTATTGTTTGCTCTGAGCTTCATGCAGACTATGAATATGATCAGCCATGATCATATTGAATGGCGGTGCAGGCTCGAAGGGCCGAATGACCTACTCCTGCACCTATTTTCTATGTTGCTATGTTTCTATGTTTCATTGCACCCTGGTGCACATGACAATAAACTAGTCTGAATCTAATCTAAAATAAATTCCTAATTGCCATTAAAAGTGATGGCGAGCTGTCTGGAGCTGCTGCAGTCCCTGTGTTAAGGTATTCAAGTTAAATAGCAAGCTCCTGGATTTTGATCGATCATTGAAGAATCAACAATATGCAGAGGAGATCCTGAAAATGTTGGCGTTCCGATGTATCTCCTTTGCTTTTCCTTCGAGGCAGTAATGTTTCCATCTTTCGAGAATGCTGCTGAAGTGGCCTCATTAACAATTAACACTGCAGCCACAACGTGAATTGCGGTAGTGAAATAATGAGACTGTTTTTATGATGGATGTTTAGTTTAGATACAGTTTAGAAATACAGCATGGAAACAGGCCCTTCGGCCCACCGGGTCTACGCCGACCATTGATCACCCCTACTCTAGTTCTATGTTAGAACACTTTCACATCCTACATACCCGGGGCAATTAACAAGCACATCTTTGGAATGTGGCAGGAAACAGGAGCACCCGGAGAAAACCCATGCGGTCACATGGAGAACGTACAAACTCCACACAGTAGCATCCCAGGTCAGGATCAAACCTAGTTTCTCACGCTGTGATGCAGCCGCTCTACCACTACACCACTGTGATGACAATCAAGTGGATTGGCATTCACATTTACCATTCGAAACACCATGGTGCACTTTCAAGCAAAGACAGGGATCCTTGCACATTGTCCAAGACAATATTTGTTCCCTAACCAACAGTACCAAATGTGTTTGTTTATAGAACTTGTGACTACAATATATGTCTTTACAACAATAATAAATAATTGACTCCATGGCTTTGGGATGTCATGATTTTAAAAAGACAGTAAAAACAAAAAATTGTTTTATATAGGACCTTTCCTGACCTCAGAACGGTCTAAAGTCAATTGCGTCCTTTGTGAAGTGGATATGCAGGAAACATGTTAATGCTTAGTATGGGCATGGTACTCCAGGTTTAGTTTAGTTTAGTTTATTGTCACATGTACCGAGGTGCAGTGACTCTGACTTTAAAGCTATTATGTTTGACATTTCCACCCTGGGGACAAGGTCCTGACTGTATCCTATCTATGCCTTTCATACTTTTATATTCTTCCATCACGTTTCACCTCAACCATTTTGTACATGTCTTTGTCATGGAACTTCAACTTTCACATGGAGAAATAAGAATGCTAGTCTCATTGTTCATTAAGGCACCTCACATTAAGGCACCTCACATGATCTTTAACGCATCTTTTTTTCCAGTGTCCTGATTCAAAATCATTAGGAAGCAAGGTTTTCATTAACATTGATGATGATGCTACAATGAGTAATAAATTCTCAATTGCTGTAGCTGTTGTTAAACTAAAACTAACTGCACAAACAGCTCATAAACCTCAATAGATTTCTTCCATTGCACAGAATAATTACTAAACATGAGTCAATGGTAAACTGTGGTTACACAAAAGGAAAAAACATTTGTAAAACTGAGAGACTTTGTGGTTGTATGAAGTGTTTGAGCACATTACTCTGTGCTGGCATTTGACCATGATTTTCCACAGATGGGAAGAAGATTTTGCTATTGTTGGTGTATTTATTAACACATGTGTAAAGAATGCAGTTATGATTTTGCTGCACATCACAAAAGGACAAAATCTTATCTTAGCCCGAATGACCTCTTTATTGCCAGAAGGGTGCACATATGTATGGCTGACTTGCAGGGAGGGAGGGGTAATATGAAACCCAATCCATCCAATGTTAATGGACAAACAGTGGGAGATTTTGAAAAAGATGACTGAACAATATACTTATTGAAAAGTAATTTTGGATTACATGATTAGAATTAGGGTAACATGCACGCCGGCTTAATATTTTAGATTCAAAGAGCCAACCTATGGAAAGGCACAGAAACAGGCTTTTTAGCCCAACTTGCCCAAGCTGAGAAAGATGGAAGGCCCAGCTTGCCTGCTGCAGATTGAGGAACCGCCGGTAATGCTGGCTCACCTGCCGCGAGTCGAGGACTGCCCGGAAGGTTGAAGAAGAGGGAGTCGGTGATGGCAGTCGACAGGAGCAAGGCGATCACCTCTTCATAGGTAAACATAAAATGTGGAGTAACTCTGCGGGACAGGCAGCATCTCTGTAGAGCAGGAATGGGTGACTTTTCGGGTCGAGACCCTTCTTCAGACTGATCACCTCTTCATGACAGAAGGCCGCCCCTGGCGTGCCGCAGCCATACCTGTCAGCTGGCCTGGCTCGCCCAGAAAGGAGGGAGTCGGACAGTGGGATGGTAAGCAGACCAGCTGTGGGAGGGAGTGCAGTGCTTAGATGGTGGAGTGGGCGCCGCTCCAAGAGGCTGACGCATAGCCCGGGCACAACCTGCAGCGGCACGGAGCAGTGGAGTAGCGGTGAAGGACACCAATGGCTATGCTTGGCCAGGCCATCGAGACAGTGGGCCTTCATGGTCAGGCCAAGAAACCTGCACTTACAACAACTGGGACATAAAAATTGTACCAAAAATTGGTGACGCTGTATACCGACTCAGTGTACTACTGCTATACACTTGTAATGTATCTGAGATGCTTATCTAAGAGGTAATTAAGTGCTTAAGTATAGTGATACGTACTGATCTGTATGTAACAATGAATTTCATTGAACCTCAGTACAGGTGACAATAATGAACCATTGAACCATTGAACCATTGAACCATTGAATCCCCGTCTGAACTAGTCCCATTTGCTTGCATTTGGCGCATATCCCTCTAAATGCTTCCTATTCATTTACCTGTCCAATTGTCATTTAAATGCTTTTATATGATATGCCCTAACTACCTCTTAGACAATAGACAATAGACAATCGGTGCAGGAGTAGGCCATTCGGCCCTTCGAACCAGCACTGCCATTCAATGTGATCATGGCTGATCATCCCCAATCAGTACCCGGTTCCTGCCTTCTCCCCATATCCCCTGGCTCTGCTATCTTTAAGAACCTTATCTAGCTCTCTCTTGAAAGTATCCAGAGGACCAGCCTCCACCGCCCTCTGAGGCAGAAAATTCCATAGACTCACAACTCTCTGTGTGAAAAAAGTGTTTCCTCATCTCCGTACTAAATGGCTTACCCCTTATTCTTAAACTGTGGCCCCTGACTCCCCCAACATCGGGAACATGTTTCCTGCCTCTATCGTGTCCAAACCCTTAATAATCTTATATGTTTCAATAAGATTCCCTCTCATCCTTCTAAACTCCAGAGTATACAAACACAGCCGCTCCATTCTCTCAGCATATGACAGTCCTGTCATCCCGGGAATTAACCTTGTAAACCTACGCTATACTCCCTCAATAGCAAGAATGTTCTTCCTCAAATTAGGGGACCAAAACTGCACATAATACTCCAGGTGTGGTCTCACCACGGCCCTATACAACTGCAGAAGGACCTCTTTGCTTCTATACTTAATTTGTCTTGTTATGAAGGCCAACATGCCATTCGCTTTCTTCACTGCCTGTTCCAGCTTGTTCCATATACCTGTACCCTCTGAGTGTAAAACTTGGCAACAATCTCAAAAATCTTCTCTGCACAGTTTTCCGTTTAATGACATCCTTCCTCTAGCAGGGTAACCAAAACTGAGCATAATTTCTTCAAAACCTTCACTGAAGCAAATGTAATTGGCTGTACTCTCAAAGGCTGCGGGATGTTTTAAATAAAAATAAGGTCATAAGGTCATAAGTGATAGGAATAGAAATAGGCCATTCAACCCGTCAAGTCTACTCTGCCATTCATTCATGGGTGATCTTTCCCTCCTAACTCCATTCTCTTGCCTTCTCCCCATAACTATGACACATGTACTAATCAAGAATCTATCTATCTCTGCTTTATAAATATCCACTGACTTGGCTTCCACAGCCTTCTGTGGCTAATAATTCCACAGACTCACCACCCTCTGACAAAGTGAATTCCTCCTCATCTCCTTCTTAAAAGAACATCCTTTAATTATTTAGTCCTTTAGTCCTTTAACATCCTCTCCACATCCACTCTATCCAAGCCTTTCACTATTCTGTATGCTTCAATGAGGTCCCCTCTCATTCTTCTAAACTCCAACGAGTATAGGCCCAGTGCTGACAAACGCTCATCATTGTTTATCCTACTCATTCCTGGGATCATTCTTCTAAACCTCCTCTGGACCCTTTCCAGAGCCAGAGTTCCGATAACGTACTCAAAATTGCTCACAATATTCCAAATGCGGCCTTACCAGCACCTTATAGAGCCTCAACATTACATCCCTGTTTTGGTATACACGCCCTCTTGAAATAAATGCTAGCATTGAGTTTGCTTTCTTTGCTACTGATTCGACTTGCAGATTAACTTTTTGGGAAACCTGCACCAGCTCTCCCAAGTCCCTTTGCACTTCTGATTTCTGGATTCTCTCCCCACTTAGAAAATAGTCTAGTCTTTATTCCTACTACCAAAATGCATATCTCCACACTTAGCTGCATGATATTCCATCTGTCACTTATCTGCTCACTCTCCCAATCTGTCCAAGTCCTTCTGCAAAGTCCCTGCTTTCCCTACACTACCTGCTCCTCCACCTATTTTCGTATCATTCGCAAACTTGGTCCCCTCGTCCAAATTGATAATGTACAATGTGAAGAGTAGTGACCCCAGCATCAATCCCTGCTGGCAGCCAACTTGCAGCCTAATTGGTCAGTAATTAGGAAGATTTGCTCTACATTGAGGTGATATAGTTTAGTTTAGTTTAGAGATACAATGCAGAAACAGACTCTTTGTCCAGCGACCAGCGATCCCTGTACACTAACACTATCCTACACTCTTGGGACAATTTACAACTTTGCAGAACCCAATTAGCCTACAGACAATTAGTCTGTTTTTGGGGTGTGGGAGGAAACTGGAGCTTCCTGGAGAGAACCCACGCAGGTCACAGGGAGAACATACAAGCTCCACACAGACAACACCTGTAGTCAGAATCAATCCCGGGTCTATGACGCTGTAAGGCACCAACTCTACTACTGCACCACCGTGCCCCCCTATGTTCATCATTCTTTGGAAATCTTTGGAAATCTATTGGTATCTAATTTATTGGCCATACTCAAATATATAAAAATCTTTTAAAGTCACTGTAAAATCAAAGTAGTTGGCTCTAAACAAAGTATGGGGAAAACTCAAAAATTATAATAAAGATTCCTTTGTTAAGTATAACAGATTTAAGACATCTAAATGAAATCACATGAAATTGATGCTTCATTTCAGAGGTATCATCTTTCACACTAATAGTTGAAACTGTGCAAACTGAGGAAAAAAATGATAAATGAAGGAATCAAAAATAATTTTTCCTCTAAAGCCTTCCAAGCATATATGTGGAGTCCATATAAAGGATCCTGAATTTAATTAATGAGATACATTCATCATGAAAAAACAGAGATTATGCCAAATTTATAAAAATATAGGCCAAGCTGCAATTTTCAAACTGGACCCTGTTTAGGTAGGGAAGAACATTGTATCAAACATGAATGAATTATACCATCCAAGCTTATCACCAAACTCGCAGGACTTGGGGACAGCACTCATCTCTGCAACTGGAGCCTCGACTTCCTGACAAACAGGCCCTAATCAGTGAGGATAGGGGACAAATCATCCTCCACAATCCTCACCATGCATGGATGCAAGGATGCGTTCTCAGACCCCTTTTTTACTTGTACACCCACGGCTGCGCAGCCATGTACAAATCTAATTCCAATTTTCAAATATGTAGACGACATCACTATTGTTGGCCGGATATCAAATAATGACGAGACGGAGTACGGGAAGGAGATTGAGAACCTCGTGTCGTGGTGTTGAGACAACAACCTTCCTCTCAACACCAGTAAGACAAAGGAGATAATGATTGACTTCAGGAAGCAAAGCAGTACACATACCCCAGTTTGCATTAACGGTGCCGAAGTAGAGATGGTCAAAAACGTCATATTCCTCGGAGTCAATATCGCCAACAACGTTTCCTGGACCACCCATATTGAACGCCTCTACTTCCTTAGAAAGCTTAGACAGTTTGGCATGTCCACTACAACTCTCATCAACTTCTACAGATGCACATTTTATCAGGATGCAACATGGCTTGGTTTGGGACCGTAAGAAATTGCAGCGAATTGTGGACGCAGCCCAGACCATCACACAAACCAACCTCCCTTCTAATGACTCCATTTATACCTCACGCTGCTTCGGCAAGGCCAGCAGCATAATCAAGGATAAGTCGCACCCTGGCCACTCCCCCTTCTCCCCTCTGCACACCAACAGATTCGAGGACAGTTTCTTCCCAGCTGTATCAGGCGACTGTATCATCCTACTACAATCAGAGAGCAGTGCTGAACTACTCTTTACTTCTTTGATGTCCCTCGGATAATCCTTGATCGGACTTTGCTGGCTTTACCTTGCACTAAACGTTATTCCTTTATCATGTATCTATACACTGTAAATGGATTGATTGTAATCATGTATTGTCTTTCTGCTGACTGGTTAGCACGCAACAGAAAGCTTTTAACTGTACCTCGGTACACGTGACAATAAACTAAACTGAACTGATGTGTTGCATCAGGGGACAAGACTCCTGAAAACTAGGCTTCAGCTCAGTGGTAGTTCTCTTAACTCTAGGACGCAAAGACATTATTCAAACCCGATGTCAGCAACCCAATGACATTATCCCTTTTAATTTTCCAGTGTAGTGGCTCAATATTGAATGAATTGAACGTCAGGCTCGTTCAAAACAGATGGTCAATATGATCATATCTGTTTTGGGCTATCGCCCGGGAGGAATTTGGGCCTCAGTATATTTATGTAATTATGCCTTATATAAGCATTATAACTTAATACCTTTAATAACTATAATTATAACTTTAAATTATTTAAACGTTGCACACGATTAATATAAAAACAAACACTACCAACCCTCATTCCTTCCCAACGAGAAATAGCTCGTAAAGGCCTCAAAGCACGTAATGTCCTGAGAGATCGCAGTGATTTGAAAGCTTGAATGCTGCTGCCTAGCATACTGAGCCAACCAATCTACAAGGAGAAAAATAATGAGAATATAATTAATTATTTACATGATTTATTATGTTTATATAAAATCGGCTTATGAAAACAAATTCAATTGTTATTTTGTAATTTGTTTCCCAATTTTGAGGTTATTATGGAATTTCTTTTTGTGGTTTTTATCATGCAGAAAATACAGATCAGAATAATGAAGACCAATACATAGAATGCAGAGCAAAAGACGGCTCAGTGCAGGAACAGTGCCTTCAGCCTGGCGCCATTGGAAAAACGCTGTGGCTATCTATCCCTTTATACATTACTCATAATTTTCTAGACTTGATTAATAGACAATAGACAATAGACAATAGGTACAGGAGTAGGCCATTCGGCCCTCCGAGCCAGCACCGCCATTCAATGTGATCATGGCTGATCATCCACAATCAGTACCCCGTTCCTGCCTTCTCTCCATATCCCTTAACTCCGCTATTCCTTAAGCACTATCTAACTCTCTCTTGAAAGCATCCAGACTTCTCAGCCTCCACCGCCCTCTGAGGCAGAGAATTCCACACACTCACAACTCTCTGTGTGAAAAAGCACTCACTACTCTCTGTGTGAAGAAGCACTCGCAACTCTCTGTGTGAAAATTAACTCATCCCTCAGCCTCCAACATTTGGAGAAAACAATCCAATTTTGTCCATTCTCTCCTTATATCTAATACCCGTTAATCCAGGCAACATTCTGGTGATCCTCTTTTGCATATTCTCCAAAGCCTTCACATCTTTCCATTCATGCAGCAGCGACCAAAACCACAAACAATACTCCAAGTGTGGCCTAACCAAAGGTTTCTACAGCTGCATCATTACCTGCCAACTTCTATTCTCAATATTTGACCAATATAGGCAAGCATGCCACACGCCTTCTTTACCACCCCATCTACTTGTGTTCTCACTTTCCGAGAGCTATTGACGCACCCCACAACTCGTCTCCACATCAATATTCCATTCCATTTACTGTATCCTTTCCTCTTATGTTTGACCTCCTAAAGTACAACATTCCATACTTATCCACCTTAAATTCCACCTGCCTTTTCACCACTCATATTTCCAACTGATCTACATTCTATTGTGCCCTTTGATAACGTTTCGCACTAAACCCAACTCTGTCAATTTTCATGTAATCTGCAAACTTACATTTTGTTCACCCACATTTTCATCCAAACCGATTATATATAATGTAAACAACAGAGGTCCCAGCACTGATCCCTATGAAAACACCACTGGTTACCAACATCCAGTCAGAATAACACCCCTCCAATAGCACCCTTTAGGCAAGAAAATATTGAACCCATTCTGCAAGTCTCCAGGAATCCTATGTGCATAAACCCCATGGACCAATCTACCATGATGGACCTGTTGAATGTTTTACTAAAGTCCATGTAGGCAACATTTGCAGTCTTACCATAATTTTCATTACCTCCTCAAAACAACTCAATCATGTTTGAAAGACATTACCTCCTGTGCATAAAGCCATGTTGCCTATTCTTTTAAGTCCATACTTTTTCAGATGTGAGAAAGCCCTATCCCTAAGAATCTTCTCCAATGATTTCCCTACTACTGATGTAAGGGTCACCACCCCCTTAATTGTCTGATTTGTCATAAAACATAGAACAGCACAGCACAAAAATAGGCCACTCGGCCCACAATGTATGTGCTGATCATGATGCCAAGACTAGCTCTTACGTGCTAGCACATAATCCATACCTCTCCATTCCCCTGCATATCCAAATATCTATCCAAAATTCTCTTAAATGTCGCTATTGTTTCAGCAAGTGCTCTTAAGCTGCTATCTATAGGTTTGTGGGCTATGTTGATCTTGGAAAATGTTCTTATTTTTCAATGAGCGACCATCCAATTTCCAAAATACAGCGACTGTGTTGACTGAGTAAAGGAAAAAAGCAGTAAACCTTTTACATGAAATCAAAAAACGAGTAAAGAATAAAAAGATCTAACAGAAAATCACTGCTACTCTTCACAGGGGAACTAGAGTTTTGCATGGGGAGGGAATTAATGGAGAAGAGATTGTTTAATCTCGGAAAGTGTACACATCTTCAATGTTATATCTTATAATTTAATGGTCATGTTCCTCATCGTGAAATTTCACTCTAAAAGTGACACAACAGCATGTAGCAATAACCACAAGGAATATATATATTGCAACATTGAATAACAAACTGGCAGATAAGTATCATAATGGACCAATCCCAATTTTTCAAATGCCACATCAACAATACAAAGAGTAAAGGCTCTGTCTCACGGTGTTGCGGTCATCGGCGGTGAAGCGCGGCTTCGCCGGTAGAGGGGACCCGCATGGCAACGTCGAGAGCGCCGAGCCTATGCCACGGGAGCCGCACGGATGCTGCACGGGGCCGAGTGATTTAAATACGGCTGGTCCACGAGCTTGCGGTAAGTAGAAAAAGGGCGGGCCGACTGCGATGACGTCATTTTGGATATGCGGGGCTGTGGCGGCGGCCGTCCTGATCGCAGCGCTGTAGCGGTGGCTGTGGCGGCGGCCGTGCCGCACCCGTGACTCACACGTGACTCACTAGCGGCGGCTGTGGCGGCGGCTGTGCTGATCGCGGCGCTGTAGCGGTGGCTGTGGCGGCGGCCGTGCCGCACACGTGCCTCACTAGCGGAGGCTGTGGCGGTGCAAGTTCGACGCACGGCGCTCGGGCCACACTGGCGGCGGCTGTGGCGGCGGCCGTGCCGCACTCGTGCCTCACTGGCGGAGGCTGTGCGGTAGGGACATATTTTGAACAGTGTTGGTTTTATTTTAGCACCGTGCGGTGTTGGGAACAACGCAGCACGGCCCCGGAATTGTGCGTTTGACCGAGTGCGCGGTCTATGGCGGCCCAGGAGCGGTGGATTCTTCCTGTTTCGCCGCCAATGACCGCAGACTCGTGAGACAGGCCTTTAAAGGAATGTTAATTCCACCTCGTTGGGTAAAGATAGTGAAGACTCTTGTCTTGTTAGGAATCACAGTTCATTGTACATGAGTCTAAATAGTGCCTACTAATAGGACAGTTTGAACTGAACACGATTCTTCCCTCACCTAACATTTGTATACATGCAATTCCCAGTAGGAGTCCAAGAACACAGTGAGTATGGGAACTCCAACTAAGTTTCCTTCCTCCCTTATACCAAAGAATGTTGAAGGACGATCCCAATATTCGGTGCTTTTAGGACACTAAATGATGGACTTAAACAAACCATAGAATATTTAAGATATATAAGATAGAATGTTTTTGCTGGAAACTGGGTTAGAGTGAACTTTGCTTGGACTTTATTTCCGTGATTCCAGTGCAATGAATATTTGTTGTTGCTTGGTCCAGTGGAGAGAGGGAGTGGTGCCAGTCAGAGCAAATAGCCCTCTTCAGGGATAGAGAGGATATTGGTGAACAAGTTATATTGTTCAGTTTATAGGTGTCAGGAATTGCCCTCAGTCAGGAAGTAAGGCATACCGCTGAGATATTTTCAGAAACGCAAAGCGATAGTTCCACAATAGAAGTATTGCAGCTAAATTAAGTGATAAAAGCATATTTTAAAAAATATGTTTCCAATCAAAATAATTTGTCTGGTGTTTACAATTCTGTTTACTTTGAATAAGACATCTGCTTGTAATGAGATAATTCACTGCTGTAGCTACACGACTAATCCACAGATGTATATCAGGTGTTTATAAAAAGATGTTACTCCAGCAGTTTCCATACATCTTACATTTGTTAAAAAACACACATTGCCCTTTGAACATTAATATCATCTGAATAAACAACTATGCTACATATTGAGAAATAGTGTGCAGATGTTCTCTAATTATTACAAGCCTGAGAACAGAATCAAAATCCTATTCTTTACGAACAATTTGTCAAGTAACCAAAGCAAGATTAACGTTTGCAAAATCACTTTTGAAACAGCATTAAAAATTAAAACAATGGACAAAAACTTACCACTACAAGAAAGAAATCAAGTAACGTCCATACATTTGTAAAATAATCCGTTAAGCCAAGTCCCAGGACCTTAACAATCATTTCAAAATTGAAAAAGAAGGCATAAAAGTAATCCAGATACTGCAGTGCCAGCTGGACTTTTGCATCTTTTGCAAATATTTGTCATCCAATGTCTACAAGGAAAAAAAAATATTCTGAAATATATTAACTTTATAACTTGAATTGTTTCAGTACAAATTTTTCTTTGGGCATTTCAGTTCAAAGTGAAGAGAATTCTGGAAATCTGAAATAAAAGCAGTAAATGTTGGAAATAACCAGCGCATTGGGCAGAATTTGCAGAATTGGAAACATCAGCAATGCTTAAAAGATGGCAGGTGTGCTCAAATATTAACAGGGAGGAAGTCTAATGTTACAGGGTGAAGTCCAGGATCCTGCTCCATTTGAGTGCTGGCCCTGCAATATATTTTCCACCAGTGGGCTTGTTCTATTTAAAAAATAAATGTTATTCTTATTTTTAACAGTTCCAACCTTTCGAATAGTTGAGAATATAAAAAATGTTAGTGACAGCTTTGACACCTGTTGAGATAGGGACACGACCTCAGGTACTTGCAGGTACTATCGCAATGTTTCCAGGTTCTATCGCAACATTTAAGAAACATGTAGACAAAGGACAAAGACAAAGGACATTTATTGTTACATATACACAGATACATGTGTAGGGTTAGAGGGATATGGGCCAAAAACAGATAGGTGGGACTAGTGTAGATGGGGCATATTGGTCAACGTGGGCAAGTTGGGCCGAATGGCCTGTTTCCATGCTGTATCGCTCTATCACCTCTCTGGGTGTCAATGCCACTTCAGAGGAGCAGTTGGCCACTTGCCAGACTCTGAGCTCAGACCTTGGAGCTCAGACCTTGAGCTCTGCTGGTCCTGGCAGAATAGCTGAGTCTCCTGGAGAATATTATGCGCATAATCACACTGGAAGATGCACCACAGTCCAAGAGCAGGTGGCAAGTGAGTTCAAGTGGCTCTTTGGCCCAACATTTCATTACTGAATGTTAATCTGCAGTACAATGGACTGGAACTTGCTCAGAAAGGTTCCACGCTACAATATCGGTATTTACCACTGTAAGTGTGTCAGGGACACTATACCAATGCATATATTCTGAATTTGCTAGATATACCCTGTTGCAGTCCAATAATGGAATCCAACTCGGTAAATCTGCTTGCTGAGCCTGTGCCAGATTAGACATAGTGCAAGAACAGCAAGTCAATTTATTTCACTAACAGATGTGAGATGTAGGGGGCAAGCTGATTTATTGTGAATACATTAAGTTCGTTTTTTAATATAAAATCCTTTAAAAACTTTCAGATGTTTTTTTTTAAAAGTATTTATAATTGTTCAGTTTTTTTTTATTAGTTTATGTATAGGCATACTAATACATTCCAGTTTGAGCAGGAACTGAATGTTGCATGTTTGAAGGGTGAAAAACCCACTGTCCTGTTGAGATTTTCAGTCCTTCCTTAATACCAGCCAAGCTTAGGTGACACCACTGGCTTACTTGATCTCCCCTAAATGCATTACCTCACATATTGTCAGGCCATCAATTTTTTACTGCTGCCTGCTCTTCGTGAGATGTATATTGTTTATGTATATAGATGTATATAGATGTTTTCGAGAGAGAGTTAGATTTAGCTCTTAGGGCCGAAGGAATCAAGGGATATGGGGAAAAGCAGGAACGGGGTACTGATTTTGGATGATCAGCCATGATCATATTGAATGGCGGTGCTGGCTCGAAGAGCCGAATGACCTACCCCTGTACCTATTTTACTATGTTTCTATGTTTCTATCATAACAATCAAGGGACCTAGGACCGCATGCTGCACAAACCCACTGCTTCTGATCATTACTTGTTTTTCTGCCATTCAGTCAATTTTCTGCTTTCTCTTTGATCAGGTGGCCTTGCACTTTCCTGTTTGATGCACCATATGGGACTTTGTCAACTGTTTTGCCAAAGTGTGTGTAGAATGCATCACAAACATTGACCTCAACAATACTTGTTACCTTCTGAAAATATTAAAGTCACACACAACCTTCCCTTTGGCATGCTGTTTATTCATATTGTTTTCATTAATTTCAAACTGCTGATGTTCAAATGACTGGCCTACATGCATGTTTTATACCATTCATACTTTTTAAATAACAATACACAGAAGTGGACTTCTGGTCCATGAGCACCATGTCTGCAGCTGAAAAGCACTGACAAATGATGGTTGGAGCCTGTTATTTCCTCCTTTGTTTTTCTTAAGAGCCTGGGATGCATCTTAAACTTACCTGAATCTTTATTAGATTTTTTAAGTTTTAGAGCACTTAATTATCTCCTTTCTCTCTCAGTGATTATTGTGCATACATCTTAATTGGCAGGTGATAGAAAGTGACGATGCCTTGTGAGTTACACAGCATGGAAACAGGCACTTCGACCCAACTCGCCCATACTGACCAAGATACCCCATCCAAGCTAGTCCCATATGCCTCTGTCTGGTCCAGAGCCTTCTAAATCTTTACTAATTTTGTCCCTGTCCAAATATCTTTTAAATGTTGTTATTGTACCTGCCTCAACTACTTCTTCTAGCAGCTTGTTCCATAAACGCGTCACCCTCCGTGTGAAAATTTGCTCCTCGGGTTCCAATTAAATCTTTTTCCTCTCATCTTAAATCTATACGCTCTACTTCTTGATTCCCTTACCCAGAGAAAAAAACAGATTTGTGCATTCACAATTCTCCAAGAGGTTGTAGGGATGTTCCAATGCACACATGGGCAGATTAAGTAAATGTAAGATGACATGGCAGAATAGAATATCACCTACATTGGTTGGAGATGTAAAATGGCAGAGCATTTTTTAAATTGATGATAAATGAGCCAGTGTTGGACTTCAGAGGGATCTGAGTATCTCTGAATATTAACTATTGGAAGTTCACATGCAGGCATAGCAAACAATTAGGAATTCAGAATGCTGGCCATTATTTTTGAAAAGGATTTAAATACAAGAATAGAGCTGATTTATTGCAATTGCACAGGGCTCTGGAGAGATTCTTACCTGGAATATTGTGTGCAGATATGGTCTCCCTCTCTGAGGTCATAAGGTCATTAGTGATAGGAGCAGAATTAGGCCATTAGGCCCATCAAGTCCACTCTGCCATTCAGTCATGGCTGATCTATCTCTCCCTCCTAACCCCATTCTCCTGCCTTCTCCCTATAACCTCTGACACCCGTACTAATCAAGAATCTATCTATCTCTGCCTTAAAAATATCCATTGACTGAGGAAGGAGAAACCCATGATAGAGTGCAGTGAAAGTTCAGCTGATTGATTGCTGAGACATGTGAATAGTTATGAGGAGAGATTAAAAGGACTGAGTCTCTGTGCTCTCCAGAGTTTAGAAGAAGGATTGGTAATATTATTGAAATATGCAAATTATTAGAAGGCTTAACAGGATAGATGCAATAATGATATTTCCGCTGGCTGGCATGTCTGAAACATTCTCAAAATAAGAAGTCAGCTGGAACCGATGACCCAAGAGTACTGTGGAAGGATCTGCATCAGGCAAACTGGAGGGGTTAAGAGTCACCAGTTTCTGAAGAAAGACATGTTGGGGAATAAAGGCTGGCCTTGCAAGTAATGCTCGTATCCAGCAAATGAATGAACAGAAACAAAAAATGAATGTTGCCTCCTCAAAGCAACATGAGGTTTGTCAGTGGCACCACGTGCCATTGGTATACCTGCAGTTCTGGGGAACCATCATGTTTTTGTTGCCTTCTGGTAAGGAAAAAGGAAATGCATTCCTCATTTAGAACTATAGGTAACATGAACTATCTGAATGCCGTGGTGTGCTGAGATTCCAATATGTTGCAGATATCCCCGCATCTGGTTAGAAAGTTTTTTTTAGTTTAGTTTAGCTTAGAGATACAGCCCCTTTGGCTCACCGAGTCCGCATCGACCAGCGATCCCCGCACATTAACACTATCCTACACACACTAGGGCCAATTTACACATAAACCAAGCCAATTAACCTACATTCCTGTTCGTCTTTGGAGTGTGGGAGGAAACCCAAGATCTCAGAGGAAACCCACGCGGTCACTGTGAGGATGTGCAAACGCAGTACAGAGAGCACCTGTCGCCGGGATCGAACCCGGGTCTCTGGCGCTGCAAGCGTAGTAAACAGCAACTCTACTGCTGTGCCACCAAAGGTGCAGACTCCATTCTAAACTGATAATGACAATGACAATGACAATCATGATTTTTGCTGTTATTGTTGCAATAGTTATGGTGAATTTTCAATGATGGTTGGATTAATGGGAAGGGATAAAATGCATGGTTTAATGATGGCTAATTGCTGCTGAAATTTGAATGGATGTGAGGAATGAAATGATGGAGCATATGGCTGGAAAGAGTAAAAGGCTGTGGAAGGGCTGCAGGGTGGCATAAATCACAGCGTTCTCTGTGCATTCACGCTAAACACTTCCTGACCTCCAAATTCCTCGTCTACATTGTCTTGTTAAATATAGCTGAGATTGAGTCATCTTCAGCAGTCCGGCATTGTGAAGCGGCTTCATACATTCTTGCCTCAATTTAGTTTAAACTGGAAAAAAGCACACAGCAGTAGCTCTCACATTTTGCGAAGAAATCCCATTCCCAGCTATAAACTCTTCTTCATATTAATATTGAGGCCAGTAGAACATAACAAAATAAAAAGGGAGGCACCAGGTTAGAGTTGAAAGAATAATAATACAACACACATGCAAAATTAAACTGCAAAATGAAATCAGAAAAGGGTTCTGAAGCAGACACACCTCACTGATACTGACAGTTTAGATTATGACAAATAATTATTGATTACAATCAATTAAAAACAATTGACTTGCACAGCCACCTCCTTTTAGTGTAAGTTCTGATTTTTTTTATTCCCATACAATTTTAAAAAAAAAGTGGATTTATATTGAGGGAGGATCTTTATAAATCCATGCATCTGCATGCCAGGCAGAGCTCAGTCCAAAGCTCATCTTTCGCCAAGACACTTCCAAACTATGCATCATTTGTGAACTATTTAGAAATTATTAAAGTAGGGAATAGGGAAAAATAAAATAATCTTATAAAAGTGGGAATAAATTGTTGGAATATTTCATTTAAAAGCAGCAAATTATACAGCCAGAAAAGAATGGCAGAAAGGCAAAGAAATCTTGAACAAAGAATTGCCTTAGCTATATATCTTTAGTTTTACAGACAACTTGTGCCAAAATAAACTTAAATATTTTACATGCTTGGTAAAAGACACTGTAAATGAATGTGACTCAGATCTTTGGGGGTACATGTCATATGATGGCTGACATTGTAGAATTTAGAAAAGGCAAATTTATTTCCAGTACATTCATTGTAGACATTAGTTGAACAAAGAAAGAGGTAAAATTAGGGAAAAGACAATTAGAATAAAGAATTATATTTAAGAATGAAATTTGAATTCAAGCTTTGCTAATAAATTAAATTTGCAGTTGAGGAATGAGAAATTGAATTAAATAGCAATGAAATAGGCAACTAACTACTTGATGAGATTTATTTTTAGTTTAGTTTAGTTTATTATTGCCACGTGTACCAAGCTTTTGTTTGCGTGCCATCCATTCATGTTATATTGGAGGTTTTGGAAATATATTCAAAGCTTTTTTAATGAGATTTAAGAAAAAAACGTTTATAAGAAGTCTTTCAGCAATATAATGGACCATTTGGGAACAACGTGACGAAAGAAGCAGAACATGTCTTTTAATATGTCAGTGCTTTACATAAATGGAAGTGTGTAAAACAGGCTTAAGTCTGATTTATCAGGGAATTAATTTATAGTCTTGGCTGGTGGGAATTTGAATTGACACCAGCATGAAATATATTGTTGCAGCTCTTGTTAAAGTCCATACAGTTTGGCTGGTTTATATTGTGAAAGACAGGCCAACCCACGGTTGGCACAGGATGCAAATCGGTTTCCAAATATCAGCACAAACTGGGCATTGTTCAAAGGGCTGCTCATGTTTGTTTGCTACCAACAGTGATTGGCAGTCAGATATCAAACAGCTGGTTGTTTGTCTTCTTCAAAGATACAAATACAATGACAAGACTGCCTGCGAGGAGCCAACAGACATGTGTATGAATAGTTATGCCTGTAAGGACAATACAATTTGAAGAATCTGTTTGTAATCTTTGTAGAAAAATGTTGCTTTGATGTGCATTTTGAAAACAGCCAGGTACGCCTGATTGTCTTTCGAAAATTCAGCCAACTGACAAAAAACAACAACTATGGCCTGGAAATAGTGTATTTGTGTGCTCCGTGATGGAACTTTATCTGAAAATTATGTATGAATGTGATCAGGTACTTACTGCATCTTTAATAACATTTGCCAAATTAATTCCAGGTTCTCCATGTGTTTGAGGTACTGATGCATGGAATTGAGCAGACGCACACGGTGGCATTCTGCAGCAGCAATACATGTATGAATGCTACTTCCGCAAACAAATAAATGCAGATGCTGGTATTTATAGAAAAACTTCACAAAGAGCTGGAGTAACTCAGCAGGTCGGACTCTAAAGAAGGGTCCCGACCTGGAAAGTTGCCTGTCCATCTTCTCCAGAGATGCTGCCTGACCCGCTAAACTGCTTTGCGTCTTTTATTAACCAAAACTCTATCGTGCCCATGTGATCTGCTGACAATGTGGGTCAGACATGCAGAAACAAGCCTTCATAATGAATGTGAGGTGTTACTGAAAGGGAGGCGTACATGAGTAATCCTAAATACATTACAACAATTGTACTTTTCATTGAAAATGGTCGACACTGGAACAAGCAGCTGTTGGGTAACTCTTAAACTAGAAACTTGCCCCTTGTATGGGTCTCCCTTGGCCCCAGGACTGCCATATGCTGGCCTAATCATTGTCTGTTTCTGGTGTCCCCAACCAGCCATCTCCCCAACCATCCACCAACCACCCCCAACCCCCACTGACCATGACTCTTACCCAATGTCCTGATCCAAAATTTGTGGACTAAAATATTTCTGAATGTGCCATAAAGCTAACCCCAGACCTCTCTACATTATGATTCTATACCCCTCAAATTGTGGCCAACGTGTGATCATTCAAACACTCCACAATGAGGGAGAAAAGACCTCGGGCTTTGCGTGCAATAGGATTGTGTGGCAGCATATCCTTGTACAACACAATCGTTGTTGCACCATACCTCACTTGTACAGGGATTCTTTTTTTATTACAGGTCAGGTAATTCACGATCATCTCCTAATGCCAGCCTACACAGTTCTTTCTGTTGGAATTTTAAACACTAATGGAGGATCACAACACAGAGACCTCTGCCCAGCTGGTCTGTTCTGGAACAATCTGTGTGTACCTCAAACTAGTGGTGAACTCTTCAACCCACCTTCCAAATAATTACCTCTTCCCTTCCCCCCCCCCCACCCCCACCCCCAACACCTCCACACTCTGTATTCTTCATTGCTATCTCCTATATTTTTTATATGTATTATTTTAATATGTTTTTGCTACCTCTTCTCCGTAGTCATGGACTCACTCTGGTATCATACCAAAGAACAATTATTTCTTAGTGAATGTTGAAATGGTATTTGATAAAGGGGCAACACAACAAAACCTGTGTCCTCATCTGATATCGACACAGACACTTTACATTATGGACAGAGATTACATGTACAGCACTAATTATTTTTGCCCCTCCTTGGATTATGTGCACAGGGAATGATTGTGATGACATTATGATTGCCCAATAATGACTAGCAAACTTAGGACTCAACAGTAATCATCCTTGTAGTTCATATGGCTCAGGTTCATGTGCACACCACAACTACTGTACCAATGGAACACCAGGGAAGAACATTGAATTCTCAACACATCAGGAACATCTTGCAAATGAATGACTTGATTTTCTTTGGTGTTTTCTTAAGAACAACAGATAATTATTAGTTGAATTGAAAATACCAAAGAGCTAAGATTTTTTGGGGGCTGACAATTAGGATTTCATTTCAATAATAAAAAGGCATTTTAAGATTAGTTGAGCATTTGCATTTAAAATATGAACAAGCAGTTAATTAGATGACAGATGAAAGCAGAACAGATTGCCAGAAAATGCAAGCATAAAGGAGTTTTACATCTAAACAAGAGCATGGCATTGAGATATCTTGGTGACCTCTTATTGATGAACGTTGAAGAATGGCATTGTAATAAAAACATATTTTCAATATATTAATACTTACCAGGGTCATTGTACTCAGAAGTATGACAAACAATACACTTCCATCAAACACTCGATTATTCACCACTTTGAACATTAGTGTCCTCAGGGCCAGAAAGAGTTCTGCTAAGAACGTAGTCCTAACCGCATTACAACAAGTGCACTTTTCATTGCAAATGGCTGGCCAGCAGGGCTGCATTATCTTTAGCTCTGCTTTGGGTTCATCATCCTCAACTTCTTCCATAGAGCATGGAGATTTTTCATCCGCTACTTTATTGTCTTCACAAAAAGACTTGTCATTCTCTTGCTTTGAGATTTCTGGACTACCCATGGTGTCAGGTGAAGGGGCTTGTTCACTTTCCATTTCTTGCTGCATTTCCTCCAATGTCTCCAGCTAATGTGTGAAAAAAAAGTGTCAGACATAAGATACCACAAATGGGGGAATCTTGAGCAAAGAGAAAACATATTGCGAGAGGAATTCAACGAGTCAGTCATCAACCGTGGAGGGAAGCGGTATTTTGGGTCGGGATTCTTCTTCATAAAGATAGCTGGCAGAAAGACCAGATTTCCTCAAATCAAGACCAGTTTTTTACAAGCTCTCTCCACTCTAGCCCATGAATTTAAAAAATGGGTACCCTCAGAAGGGTCTGTCCATTTTCCTCCACAGATGCTGCCTGACCCATTCAGTTCTTCCAGCACTTTTTTTTTGCTGAAAATTGTATCAAACAACTTTGACTGAAAACTTTTGAATATCACGCTTAAATGCTTATTTAAAAAAAAATCTTAATTCAATATCTTAATTCATGGAGTCTATGAATAAGTTTATACCTAGATAAAAATGGAAAATAATTGTAGTGCTCGGCAAATTATGAAGCAGGAATGGGAAGAGAGAAAATGTGTTAACATTTCAAGTCAATTACATTTTAGTAGAACAGTGACATAAGAGATCAATAGTCCAAAATGTTGAAATCTCAAAAATTGTAAGTCTAGGTTGGGTGGAAAGATAACATTTCAAAAATCCCAAATCTCAGAGGGTGGTGGGTGCTTGGAACATACTTCCAGGTGTGGCAGTGGAGGCAGATATGAAAGTAGCATATAAGAATCTTAGAGAGGCACATGGATATGTAGGGAATGGAGGGATATAAATCATGAGTTTAGCAGACAGATGAGATTAGTTTATCTTGGCATCATGTCTGGCTGGAAGGTCAGGAAGTGTTTAGAATGAATGCACAGAGAGCACCTTGTGATTTATTTCACCCTGCAGCCCTTCCGCAGCCTTTTACTCTTTCCAGTCATAGACTCCATCATTTCACTCCTCACATCCATTCAAATTTCAGCAGCAACCAGCCATCATTAACTATGCATTTTATCCTTTTCCCATTAATCCAACCGTCATTGTAAATTCACTACAATTATTATAACCTGCCAGTAGAAAGATGAGGATGTTGTTGGGCCAATGGGTCTGTTCCTGTGCTTTATTGTTGTATGTTCTATGTTATCTATTTTTAGTCCAACCATCAGGCATCCACCACATGCTCACAAAGGATGGGTTGCACAGTCAAGTATTTCAAAGAGGCTATTTGTTTCAAATTTACTCTATTTTCTCAATCAATCAGGAATCTCAAATCCAACTTTAAGGAAGCAAGAACTGCTGCCTTTGCAGCTTGTGGACCATGAGAAGTCTGAGAGCTATTTTTTACAACAGCCCACAGTAGCCTACCTCTTCGCTGGAATTGGATGACTCCCAAGATTAATTACCCTCACAATGATGAACACCATGCAAATAAGATAACTGCTACCTTCTTGTAATGTTTTCATGTGCTTTTAAACAAAGGCTTCTTCTGTGATCTCAATCTTGAGGAATGTCTAAAATCTTGGACCCATCTTAAAATCTGGCTCACAGATGCCATTTTTATATGCTTAACACATCCCCCCCCCCCGCCCCTCCACCTCCCCGACTTCCTCTCCCCAATATTCATATTCAAAATCCATTGGAATTTTCCTTTTACTGATCTGGTGCCCTTTATGTTTGAGTTTCCCTTGAAAATAAATTATGAATATCCTTTGAAAATAAACTAATGGAGGGAAGGAAAGCAATCCTTAGGCTTCAGAAGTCACATCCTCAACTGTAGATTTTACAGGATTGATGCCGATGCTGGTTCGCATCTATGTTGAACATCTTGTGGTGGATTGTTGGGTGTATCTGCAGCACAGATTGCAAGCCTGTATTCCGTTCCAATGTCTGTATGACGCCTAATTCTCAGAATGGTGAAATTACTTGATGGGAATGCAACACAGGCCAATACACTAGCTGTATGCCAGAGTTGTGGCCGTCATCAGCTCTAAGGTTTAGAATACACAGTCTAATGTCTCTTGCATCTGACTTAAACTCGACCTGTCCTTGTCCCAGGAAAGAACATTCAACATTCAACAAAAACAATCATGGAAGTCAGGTGTAACGCACAACTACTGTATTGCACATTTAGCACAGGTGGCCAAGGGTGAATTTCTCTTCCACTCCATAGAAAACGTCTGCCGTATTTATGTAAATTTAACTGCATTTTTAAATATTATTCCCAGGAATAAAACATTTTGGGATATTTCTAAGAAACATGTTAGAACGCTGAATTCTTTTATTTTATTATTTTAAGAGTCCATTTCAAAATAATTAAATTAATTGAAATAAAATGACCTTCAAACTTTCAGCCCAGATGCGAAACAGATTGTTTTGTGAGCAAGAAATTAAATGGCACATATTTCTTTAAGGATCCCTCCCTGCTTTGTCTTTCTAGCTATTTTCTATTCAGAAGACAGTGACCTTGGGTGAGGAGTCTCCCATTCTTGTTACAAGAGGAAAGATTGGGACAATAGGCTTGCACATTAGGTATTTCCCTGTGGCTATCCTTAAAATTCTATCATTGAAAGCCTCAACTAAACACATGCCAGCTGAGTCTCTTTAAATGTTTTCAAAAGGCTTGAAACCTTTCCAAGGATAAAGATATCATGAAGGGGATTAATTATTTTATGCCCGGAGGAAGCTGAAGATTCTATAGTTTATTTATATCTTTGATTCTAAAAGGTCTAGCATTGAAATAGCCTTCCAGCCCTGCCCCAACCATGAAAATGATCCCATCCGTGCTATTTGAGATGAAGTTTATGGTTTACTACATAAATAAAGAGAGTAATTCCTCGTGACTTGTTCATTGGGGAAGCAGCCATTATGAAAATTTGGCCCCAATGACCATAAGGCTAAATACTAAGTTCCTATAATGTATTGTAATACCATCAATACGGCTGATCCATTTTCGTACTTCCGCCCACCGACAGCTGGATCGCACACGGCACTGACAGTAGGCACTTCATTTTTGCTTGGCATAGCAGGCACACCACCTTGGGAGAATGATTGCAATGCTGTTGGTTCAACAATACTTGACAACGTAGTTTCCTTTTGGATGTCTGCATAAAGGAATAAATAATTTCAAATGATGCAGGTAGAAAGCAAAATCATACTTTGCATATTGCAGATATGATTAGTTTGAACACATGCATAGCAGAAGCTGAATTTGTCATATTGCATGTTAAAAATAAAGTCTTTGCCATGCATCTATCAATGCTAAATTTTTTCATTTTAAAATAGCATTATATTTTCATTTATTCAAGTCACCCTGTAGTGGCAGATTTTTATATCGTTCAAGAGATTACTCCCTCTAACCGCTAAATGAACTACATGGTTAAGGGGAATGTCTTTATACGCATGCAAGCTCTCCATCGGGAAACTTCAGAGATTCTTCACAGATAAATCCTCAAAACACAGTTCTTTGATTAATAAATTCTTTATTGTTGATGAAAAACAATAAGATACATCCAAACTTCTTCCGACTCGTACACTATAATCTTCATCGAACTCCAGCTTATCACTTTAAAGGTTAGAAAACTCCTCGAGTCTCCGTTACGCTTCGCATGATCTCCGTTACACTTTGCATGGTCAAAGGGTAAACCTTCCCCATGTTGGTCCTAAACTAAACTGAAAACGAAGCTCTACGCAAGAAACCTAGTTCCAAACATGCCCTAAAATACGTCATAAATCCCACCCACGTCGCAGCAGCCTCTGCAGTCCGTCTGTCTTTTTTTTTTTTTTTTCCGTTTGAGTTTCGTTTATAGTGGGTTTTTTAACTGGGTATGTGTGGGGGGGGGCGGGGGGTGGGGTTGGGGAAACTTTTAAAATCTTTTCCCTGCACGGGAGACCAGACCTTTCGCTGTCGGGTCTCCGTTGTCGTTGGGGCCTAGCACCGTGGAGCGGCCTCCAACGGAACGACCTGGGGCTCCAGTCGCGGAGCCGGCGGACTTACTCACCATCGCGGAGCTGGCCGAGTTCGGAACGGGAGGAGCTGTGGTGGCGCGTGGCTGCGACCCGACCCCGGAGATTCGGAGGCACCAGCCGCCGGCCCGGTGGACGGTGACATCGGGAGCTCGCGGGGCCCTGGTGGGTGACCGCTTTTCGGTGCTCCCGCAACGGCAACTTCTCCCGCCCGAGTAGCGGGGTTGAAGATGACCTGGAGCGGGGTCTTACATCGCCCGGTGCGGCTTTAAATGGCCGCGGGACTTGCTAGCGCTACCGGGGGCTCCAACATCAAGACTCGACGCGTGGCCTTGCATCGCCCGGCGCGTCTTAAGTGGCCGCGGGATTTATTAACCATCGCCCGCCGGGGGCTTTGACTTTGACATCGGGAGGAGAATGGGGAGTGCAGGGGAGAGATAAGACTTTGCCTTCCATCACAGTGAGGAGGAGATTCGCTGTCATGGATGTTTGTGTAAATTGTGTTGTGTCTTGGTTCTTTTTACTTGTTTGTATGACTGCAGAAACCAAATTTCGTTTGAGCTTAGGTTCAAATGACAACAAATAAATTGTATCATTGTATCATTGTATTGTATTGTATTGTATGTATCATAATGGCCTGTCTAAAATTTAAAGACACATGCCATACTTAATGACACAAATCAAGCCAAATGGCCACTACATACCGGCCCCTAATTGTTCCGAGTATATAACGAGGCAATTATTAATAAACATCAAAAAAGTAGCTGTGAAGGCTTAACATATATCAAAAACAAAAAGTCAGGGAATTGAACCCCGTGGCTCCCTGTCGGTGAATTGAACCCCGATCTCCCACGTGACAGGCGGGGATATTAACCACTATACTAATGAGAAAGAAAATAGCATGCACTATATATCCGCAATCAGAATTCTTCATCGACTCTTCCATCTTCATTTCCGCCTTCTAGAAGCAAGCATAACTTGATTATTAATCTTATTAAAACACTGGTTTTAGTTTAAAGTCGTACCGTGCACACCAAACCCTTAAATTTAGGCCTGATACCCAGTATATAGTCCAAAACATAACAGTCCAAAGCTTTGATAGCATGAAACGTCTTCCTCCATGTCCGACAACTCATGGATATGTTGTAGCAGTAATGTTGAAGTATGAAAATCCTTCACAAGAATAACAGGATTTTTAACAATAACGTTCACCGTCAGGTTTGATTTTATTTCCGGATCATTAGCAGAGATTTCAAATTCCAGCTCAAGCTTTGGCCGTTCTCTGTCTGGCTTACAGAGAGACTTTAGTTCATTGCTCAATTTCTTTTCGCTTAAGAAGCGGTTCGCTGTCAGTTCTCTGGAAACTTCATTCGCAGGATTTTCTTTTGTGATAACATATTTCAATTGTACAACATTAGTAATTCCCAATGCTCTTTCCATTGGCAGATTGTCTCTGTCCAAATCCAACTCACTGGTTTCTTTGGCTCTATCATCTAGTGGAATGCTTTCACAATTGTCACTGATCCATGTGGAAAGTGTGAATCCTCCCTTATTGCAAAGGGAAGTCAGATGTTCTACTGGTTGAATTGCTTCCTGCTCAGTAGACATGGATTTTAAGTAATCATCCTTGCAGAAATTATTCTCCAAAGAGTTTCTTACTTTAAGAAATTTAGTATTCTCGCCAAATTTGCGTTTCAAAGTCTGATTGCGTTGCTCCGCCATACGACGATTATTCGGCAGATTAACAGTTTCTTGTTTGAAAGGTAAGTCCAGACAATAGTGTCTGTCAATCTTTACTGGGTAGTTCATAATATCCATGAACTTCAACTCTTCATTCGACATCTCTTCAGATTCCTTGCTGGTACTTTCCTTGAAGTCATGATTGTATGGCTTCATCACCGGCTTTTCTAATTTATCAGTAGATATTTGATTAGCAGCAATGGTCGGATAGTTCTTCTGATTCTCGTTTTCATTGTTCCTTTTCAAGGAGCCATAGATAACCCATCCAAGTCGGGTTTTCGTAGCAAACGGTCCATCACCATGGCTCCTAACAATCTGTATAGGTTCCAATGCCTTCAAAACATTCGTTCCGATAAGTAGATCAACACTAGAATTAATTTCAGATATCTTGACATCCTTCAGGTAAGGCCATTGTTTCAAGTCTTCATGTCTTGGTATATTTTGAGGACCAACAGGCATAGTTCCATGTGTAAACACTTCAGATATTGGTATAAAGTTATCTTCATCGAAACTGGATATCTCCATACTTGTATTGTAATGACTCCTGCTCTCTTTATCTTTAGTCATGGCCACTACGTAATCGAATCTTAGTCTCTTTTCCTGTAATGTTCAGCCTTCTCGTCAGGTTTTCTGTGCAAAAGGTAGTCAAACTTCCGTGATCCAGGAAAGCATATGTTTGCAACACTGTATTCGTCTTACTATTCCTTACCTGTACTGGTAAGATAGAAAAATACAAGCTTTAACCCCGGCCCCAATATGAGCAGTTACTTGAGGCGAGGGTATGGCTTCTTCTTCTGTTCCGTTTGCTCTGGTTCATCTTCTTCTATTTGCTCTGATAGCTCTTCATCTAATTGTTCCAGTTCTTCTTCTTCCCAATACTCTAGTAGCTCTTCTTCAGTGTGAAGTGCTTTGGGATGATATTGCCTGCACTTATAACAAATCATAGGACTCTCACAGTCTCTCACCATATGTCCTTTTTTCAAACATCCAAACAGATTCCCTTCTCTTTCAAGAAATCCATCTTTTCTTCATATTCTTTCATCTTGAATCTTTGACACCATCTTATGGTGTGACCAACTTCATCACATAACAAACAAAATACTATTTGCTTGCTAGTAGATACATTTCCTTTCATTCTATCAGTCTTTTCCACAGGTCTGGTTGTGAGAGCAAAACTACTTCTCATAGGTTCTGATATTTCTTCAGTTTTGGTAAAGGTAGTACCTTTGTTAGTTGCAATTGGTTTATAATCTTCAATAGTCCCGTAGTGTGGCTCTAACATGTACCGTACTTCCCTTTCTAAGAATTCCCTTTCTAAGACTCTTAAATATAGCGGAGTAGAGGATATGGGAAGAAGGCAGGAACGGGGTACTGATTGGGGATGATCAGTGAATGGCGGTGCTGGCTTGAAGGGCCGAATGGCCTACTCCTGCACCTATTGTCTATTGTCTATTGTCTATTGTCTATTGTCTATTGTAATTCCACGAGGTCTGGTAGCCTGGCTACTTGCTTCCTTTCATCCATTATTCCGCCTGCTTCATATCTCCACATTTCTCTCATTCTTCTGGGCAATTTGCTAATGATGATTCAAGTACTACTCGCAAGATTCATTTCCTCCATGTGGCCGAGATTTTCCATCGAGTTGCAACAACCTCTCATAAATATTGCATATTTACTCAATGCCTTCCCATTTTCTGGCTTGATTTCTTTCCAAGCATGAGCCTTCTCCATGTATGCGTTAGCAATCCTCTGTTCATTGCCAAAATATTCTTTAAGTAATCTTCTCGCCTTTTTATAGCCATGGCTGCCTGGCTCAATTTGACAACTTTCTACCAGTAACTGAACATCTCCGCTTGTGTACTTCACCAGAAATCGTAAGCGCTCCTTTTCATCCGTAACTTTTGTTTCTAATACTTCTTCTAATGCCCTTACGAAGGCTTCATACCGCAAAGGATCTCCATCATACGTAGGAATTTCTGCTGGTGGTAGAATGAGAGAGGTGTTTTGTCGAGCTATGATCTGGTTGAATTCAAGATTCAAGATTCAAGATTCAAGAGAGTTTATTGTCACGTGTCCCAGATAGGACAATGAAATTCTTGCTTTGCTTCAGCACAACAGAATATGGTAGGCATGAATACAGAACTGATCAGTGTGTCCATATACCATTATATAAATATATACACACATGAATAAATAAACAGATAAAGTGCAAATAAACAGATAATGGGCTATTAATGTCCAGAGTTTTGTTTGAGTTGAGTTTAATAGCCTGATGGCTGTGGGGAAGTAGCTATTCCTGAACCTGGACGTTGCAGTCTTCAGGCTCCTGTACCTTCTACCTGAAGGTAGCGGGGAGATGAGTGTGTGGCCAGGATGGTGTGGGTCCTTGATGATGCTGCCAGTCTATTTGAGGCAGCGACTGTGGTAGGGAGGTCAGAGCCGATGATGGACTGGGCAGTGTTTACTACTTTTTGTAGTCTTTTCCGCTCCTGGGCACTCAAGTTGCCGAACCAAGCCACGATGCAACCGGTCAGCATGCTCTCTACTGTGCACCTGTAGAAGTTAGAGAGAGTCCTCCTTGACATATCGACTCACCGTAATCTTCTCAGGAAGTAGAGGCGCTGATGTGCTTTCTTTATAATTGCACCAGTTTGCCTTTTCACCAATGCCAATAATCCATCCTGATAACCTTGGCTTGGCTCCACCTGTTGATAAACAGGCCTCTTGCTTGAGCCTGTGCACCAGGCCTCGGAAAAGCGAGGTCCGCCATTGGTTTGTCCCGAGCATCCACAGACGCTCCATTAATAGTTTGTTTCGATCTAGCACTCATTAGCTGAGATGAAGTTTCACCCATCTTCCTCTGTTCCAATGGGTTTTCAAAGCCAAGACATCCAGTGGACATCGATTGTGGAATTGATCCAACTGCTGAATCAATTGGAGTAGTTTTTTCTCTTTAACGAAACGTTAAGGGGATGTTTTGAATGTACTGACTGGGACCTCTTCCTCGACGCATCCGGCAACAACATCGACGTGTACACTGACGTGGTGACGTCATACGTCCGCTACTGTGAAGAACTGTGCGTCCCCTACAAAACTGTCACAATACCCAGTAATGGAAAACCCTGGTTCAACAAGGACATACAACTTCTTCGCAAAAAGAAAAATGCAGCCTACACCAATGGAAACATTGATCAATACAAAATAGCAAAATATGAACAGGTCTGCAATACGGAAGGCAAAATTAGCTTATTCAAAGAAATTGGAACAACAATTTAAAACTCAGAATTCAAGAGAAGTCTGGAAAAATCTACAGAAGATGACGGACTACAAAAAACGTCCTGTTCCCATCTCAGATGAGGATCCGGACTTACCGGAAAAATTGAACACTTTTTATGCACGCTTTGATAATGTCACCCCGCCATCCATGCCTCCCCCCCCACCTAACTCAGCACCATTCACCATCTCTGAGGAGGTGGTGAGGGCGGCCTTCAAAAATCTTAATAAAAGAAAAGCGGCAGGGCCAGACGACCTCAGCCCCGCTGCTCTTAACCACTGTGCAGCTCAGCTGGCTCCTGTGTTCACCTCCATCTTTAACACTTCCCTCAGCCAATGTAGAGTCCCGCAGTGTTTTAAAGCATCCATTATCATCCCTGTGCCCAAGTCCTCCAAGGTGAGCTGTCTGAACGATTTTAGACCTGTTGCACTAACATCAGTTGCCATGAAGGCCTTTGAGCACATAGTCCTCACCCATCTGAAAACATACACTGTCCCCATCATGGACCCTTTTCAATTTGCATACAGCGCCAACCGGTCTGTGGAGGATGCTATCAACCTAGCTCTTCACTACTCCCTACATCATTTGGAATCACCGAACACTTATGCACGCAACCTGTTTATAGATTTTAGCTCGGCCTTTAATACTATACACCCAATTAAACTCTACAATAAACTGTTGGACATGGGCATTCACCTAGCCATGTGCCATTGGATTTTACATTTTCTTACAAACAGACAACAAAGAGTCAAGGTGGGTGAAAAACTCTCCAGCCCTCTGACTATCAATACAGGAGCCCCTCAAGGGTGCGTTCTGTCACCTCAGCTCACGACACGACACGACAATAATTGGCCTCATCTCAGACAACAATGAATCACAATACCATCAAACAGTGGACAGCGCAGTCAAATGGTGCGCAGAAAACAACCTCCAGCTTAACACCTCAAAAACCTTAGAAACCATCATAGATTTCAGACGCAAACAAAACCTCAAACCCGCGGTCCATGTCAACTCCCATCCCATAACCTCCACGAACTTATTTAAGTTTCTGGGCACCTATATCTGCAATAATCTAAAATGGCACATCAATGCTGACCACATCATTAAGAAAGGACAACAACGCCTATACTTCCTCAGACAGCTCAAGAAGTTCAGAGTCCACAAACACCTCCTGGTACGCTTCTATCAATCCATCATTGAAAGCATCATCACCTCCTCAATCACAGTCTGGTACGGAAACACTGACAGTCACTCACTACACAGAATACAGCGCATTGTCTCCAAGGCCTCTAGGATCATCAACTCTCCCCTCCCCTCAATCCATTCCATTTACCTCCAACGTACCTCAAAACGGGCAACAAAGATCATCTCGGACCCCTCCCATCCAGCAAACCACCTTTTCCAGTCTATCCCTTCAGGGAGGCGCCTTAGGTCACTTGCTACAAAATCCACCCGTTTTAAAAACAGTTTCTTCCCCTCAGCAATAAGAACACTTAATTCCCTCCAATAACTTAATAACTTTTTGACTTTGATGTATACAGTGTCTTGTCTATGGTTTTTGTCTGTTCTTTTGCACTATGTATTGTTGGTGAGATTTGTGATTTGTGATGTGCTTTATTATTATTGTTGTTAGTGTTAATGTGCTAAAGCAGTGTACCATCATGTACCGAACCCAATTACCACCAACCCTGGTCGTGTGGCAAATAAAGTTTCTATTCTATTCTATTCTATTCTTGGACCAGAGCTCATCGTCTTCGATGATCTAGAGCTGCATCTTGAACCCTTTCTTTCCAATATCTCCTTCTTTGATTTGGCCACCACCATCTTTGTGTCTAGTTCCAGTTGTTCCTTTCGTTGCCTCATCTCTTCTTCTTCTTCTCGTCTTATCTCTTCTTCCTCTGATCGTTCAGTTGTCTTATCTCTTCTTCTTGTCGCTCAATATCATGTTTCATCTTCAAGGGATCCGCTTCTATTGAGAGAGAGGCTAGATCAGCTTTAACTCCCAATCGAGCAGAAACCCTTGATGCCGAACTGGCTGTAGAACCAGATTTATGTCTTGATCCTCGTGGAGATACTTTCGAGATATTATCTCGTGGTGTAATTTCATCTTCCATTCTGGCACCTTGTTGCTTCGCAGGAACCGGTATTCAGGCCAAACCCTCTTCCGAGATCTTAGCCAAATCTTCTGTCCCACTCTCTGGGACTGGTATTCACCCCCCTGGTCAGAGGTATCCTTTGACAATGTAGCGGCAGATTTTCATATCATTCAAGAGATTACTCCCTCTAGCCACTGAATGGACTACATGGTTAAGGGAAATGTCTTTATACGTATGCAAGCTCTCCATCGGGGACCTTCAGAACTTCTTCACAGCTTATTGCTTTAAAGGTTAGAAAACTCCTCGTGTCTTCGTTACACTTCGCATGATCTCCGTTACGCTTCGCATGGTCAAAGGGTAAACCTTCCCGCTGGTCCTAAACTAAATTTCAGATAACCACTCCTCTGCCTCATCCATGAAACCATTGAATATCTTCACATTATCTTCCCACCACTGGGTATGTCTTCTGCGTTCTTCCAAAGATGGCTGTGAACACAACAACACACTCTGTTTCTTTCCAAACTCTTTGCAGAGGTTCCATAGTTGGCTCATATTAGATTTCACTTTGATCGCGTTCCGTACTGATCCATTAATTTCTCTGTTTCTCAATTAATCTGGTAACCTGTTTCCATAATTTGTTTCTCTCCTTCTCGGTTTCTTTCAAGTAGGCAGCATGTGTATTATCTGTTTCTTCTCGATACATGAGTTCTCTGTAACTTTCAATTGACTCGTTAATTTGTTGCCATATCGAGTTTTCCTCCTTCTTAGTTTCTCTCAGGCAGGCAGGTTGCCTTTGATTAAGTTTGACTTTGCCACCTTGTGGTTCCTCAGGCATGGCTCTTTCTTCATCTTCTGGTTCCATGACTTTAAAGAGGTCTTGGCATATCGCCAAGTCTTTAAATTGAATGAACAAAGTATTTTCTGAATTCTGCTCCAACTTTGTGTAAACATCGAGTGGCTATTTTGAAAATAATTTCCTCAAAACAATAACAAACTGATATTGTAGACAACATCTCATCAACATCCATGGGCTTAAAGCTGACGATAGTTTGAAAGGAATGCGTGTTATCAAGAGTTCAAAACAATCCAAGGTCATACTGGCTGGAATCTCCATACTTTCTGGCTCTTCTTACGAAGCCTTTTAAAATTAAAGCTTTTCAGCTTCAAAATGCAAAGAATAATAGTTGATTTTACTCACAATTTCTGTGATGATGTCTTCAGATAAGTCTCGTAGCTGTCGATAGACCTCATGGCCTTCTCTGGCCGAGATCTATTGTCTTCAGTTCCTTGGCTGGAACTGGTATTGTCTTCAGTTCCTCGGCAGGAACCGGTATTCTGGCCAAACCCTCTTCCGAGATCTTAGCCAAATCTTCTGTCCCACACTCTGGGACTGGTATTCACCCCCCTGGTCAGAGGTATCCTTTGACTTAATGTAGCGGCAGATTTTTATATCATTCAAGAGATTACTCCCTCTAGCCACTGAATGGACTACATGGTTAAGGGAAATGTCTTTATACGTATGCAAGCTCTCCGTCGGGGACCTTCAGAACTTCTTCACAGCTTATCGCTTTAAAGGTTAGAAAACTCCTCGTGTCTCCGTTACACTTCGCATGATCTCCGTTACACTTCGCATGGTCAAAGGGTAAACCTTCTCCATGCTGGTCCTAAACTAAATTTCAGATAACCACTCTAAACTAAACTGAAAAGGGGCAGGCTAAAATTTAAAGACACATGCCATAGTTAATGACACATAAAATAAGCCAAATGGCCACTGCACTCCCTCTGCTGCTGCCACCACTGGATGCAGATTGAAAAAATAATACTGTGCCTCGAAATAGGTCTAAGTTCCATGCGATTTCTTAGTTGTACAATAGATTTTTGACAATACCTGCACTACAATAATGATTGCAAAATAATAATATTTATTCCGCATTAATACGGAATATCCAGACTTAATATCCAGACTTAATGGAATGGGTCGGTGGTTGGTTACAGCTGAGATTTTCAACCTCAGCTATGTCATCATTGGAAGACGCCAAGTAGAAAGTTCAACGTATTCCAGTGAAAGGAATAAAGATTAGACAAGTGCTGCAGTTATTACTCTTGGTGCATAGAAAAAAAAAAGACATTGGAGACTTGGAGAAATGATGAGTCATCCAATCTATGTTCAGTCTACTTTCATTAACCTTTGTGCCAAATCATACAACAAAGACATTGGGCCACAATGTCTGTGCCGAACATAGTGCCGAGACCATCTCTTATCTACCTGCACATAATGCATATTCCTTAATTCCCTGCATATCCATATGCCTATCCAAAAATCTCTTTAATGGCAATATTATGTCGGTCTCAACCACCATCCCTGGCAGCACGTTGCAGGCACTCACCACCCTCTATGTAAAAAAGTTGCCCTGCACACCTCCTTTAATCTTTGATCCTCTCACCTTCAGTTATATCCTCTAATATTAGATTTTTTTCCATCCTGGAAAATCAAATTTTATACATTTATATTAATTATAATAATTAATATATATTTTTCATAATTTTATATATTCCTATCAGGTCCCCCCTGGCATTTCAGATGCAAACAATCTTCATCAAGGCTCCTACAATCTCTTCTCTTGCCTCTCTCAATAACATGGGATAAATCCCATCAGGTCCTATTATCCACCTTAATTATCTTATCCCACCAGCTTAACTCAAACTGCCCTTGCATATAAGTATTCTCTATACTGATCTCATTGTCCTCCGTGTTCTTCTCCTTGGTGGAAAACAAATACAAAGTACTTGTTCATTACCTTGCCTACATCCCCAGACTCGAGGCACAAATTCCCTCCTTTATCCTTGAGCATTCCTTCCGTCTCTCTGGTTACCCTTTTATTTTTAATATAGGTATAAAAGGCTTTGGGATTTTACTTACCAAAGACATTTCCTGGGCCCTTTTGGCCCTTCTAATCACCTGCTTGCAGCCTTTCCTCCTTTCTTTATATTCCTGAAAGGCCCTGTATGATTTTATCCTGTTAAACCTTGAATGTGCTCCTTTTTTCTTTTTTTTTAAACCAAATTCCTATCATTTTCTGATTCCAGGACAACAATAATAACAACAACAATAATATAGGCCTGAAAGTTACCATCAAACACTATTAGAAAGTACTCAATAAAGTGTGAATCATTGAGTTAAATCTTTAGAATAAATACATTTGTTGGCCCCTATTCTGAGAATTTTTTCTGCTATTTCATATTTAATGCTAATTAATATTGGTTCAATTGGAAAGAAGTATATATGCAATCAAGATGCGACTCACTAGTCTCACCAACACTGATTGTTCAACATTTGTATTATAATAAACATATTGAAAATACACCGGGCTGCCATGGTGGCACAGCGTTAGAGTTGCTGCCTTACAGCGTCGGAGACCCGGGTTCGATCCCGACTACGGGTGCTGTCTGAGCGGCGTTTGTACGTTCTCCCTGTGACCTCGTTGGTTTTCTCCGAGATCTTCGGTTTCCTCCCACACTCCAAAGACTTACAGGTTTGTATGTTAATTGGCTTGCTGTAAGTATAAATTGACCTTAGTGTGTGTAGGATAGTTTTAATGTGCAGGGATCACTGGTCGGTGTGGACCCGGTGGGCCAAAGGGCCTGTTTCCGCGCTGTATCTCTAAACTAAACATTTGCTATACTACTGCTGAATCTGCAAGAAGTTTAAAAATAAAGAGAGTGGAATTTAATTTATGCAAAAGAAAATGACGATATCTTAAGTTTTCACGCTCTTACTTATGCTGTGCCCCATGTCGCAGTTTGCTAAAGGCACTTCGTTGGAAGGATGAACAGTATCTGCTTCTTTAGATTTGTTTTTCTCATCTGGTCCTATTTTACCCAAAAATGGTTTATTTGCTTTCCGACTTGATATCAAAAGTAGGAAGTTCTTGACATAATCTTTATATGGTGATCCCTTTTCCTCTTTTTTGTTTGCAGTCAGAGTATCTCCAGAAAAGAAATTGAGGAGGAGTGCCAAGAACAAGTTTAACACCTGCAGATAGTACAGAAGAAATGTTAAAGTATTATTTGTGGTTTAATCGATAAAAAGCATATTCAAACATATTTGAGATTAATTAACTGATATTTAGATCAAGATAATCTGGCAACCAATAATTTTCTTACTTAATATAATACTGGATATCTTCAATAACTAAAATAGTTAATAGAGATTATTTTATTTGTCATTGATTGAAATATGTTATTGAAGCTAACCCAGATATTAAGTTCAGTGAAAAAATTCTCTAAGACTTAAACCCCTGTTACACTGCGAGCTGACCCACGAGGTACCAGGAGTTTAAAACAAATTTAACTCGTGGTAATCACGTACAATTAACGTAGCGGGAACGTCGGAACTCGTGAACGCAACTTAGCGACTCGTGGCGCTAACGGCAGGTACCCGTGAAACTTGTTAACTCTTGAAAAAGTTCAAACATGTTTGAACTTTTCCACGAGTAAAATGTACTCTTGAGGTTAAAATTTGAAACATTTCAACTCGTTGTAAGAACGTAGTGGCCCGTGCGTTTACCTTTGTGACTCGTGATTCTACCGTGGGAACTCATTTTAGAAACAATAATCAGGGACAGAAATATCAGTTACTTAGACTTTTTAAAGACAAATTCTGCTTAACAAAGTAAAAGTTATTGATAAGGTGACAGAGTGGGTTGAAAAGAAAAAAATGCTTGAAGTTTATATATAGATTTTGTGTATTTGGGACTGAGCTCACTACCTTAAGACAAACCAGTATTGAGGAACAGCGTGAGAACATTTGATGACACTTCATGGCAGCCTAATCTGAGGTTTGCCAGTCACGTCCAGAAGCCATTTCTACCAGTGCTGTTGAAGAAGACACGGTTGTGTTCACCTCTCCTGCACCCCTGTTCCGTAGGACAACACCAACTCTTTCATTATGCGGATGTTAAAGGCTGGGTTTTATTCTCAAGCCATGATGCCAGATTCCCGATCTCTTTACTGAACTTTACTGAATCAAAGGGTTCTATATGAGGTGCTGCCTCAAAAAGGCAGCCAGCATTGTCATGGACCCACACTACCCTGGCCATGCTCTCATTTCATTCCTGCTGAGCAGAAGGTATAGGAATCTGAAAACCATGACCTCCAGGTTCAAGAACAGTTTCTTCCCAACAACCATCGGGCTCTTGAACGCTACAAATGCTAACTAAACTATGAACTACAAACTGCCTTGGTTGCACTAAGGACTTTGGGATTTTTGCAATAATACTGGATTTTTTAATATATATTTTCTTTGTTTAGTATATTATCTATGAGTATTGTGTTTACTGGCCTGTTATGCTGCTCAAGTGGGAACTCTTTAACAGCGGGCAGGCAGCATCTCTGGAGGGAAGGAATGGGTGATGGGATGACATTTCCAAATTGGGGGAGGGGGGGGTGAGGGGGGTGGGGTGGAGGAGAGGGGGTGGAGAGTGGAGGGAGAGGAGGGGGAGACAGATGGGGGTGTCTTCATTCACTGGCTGCGGGTGCCTGTCACTGAAACAGGTAGGTGAGATTTCACATCCACCTTGTGTGTGTGTGTCTCTCTCTCCCTCCCTCCCTCTCACACAGGCTGAGAGACTCTGCCTCTGTGAGTGTACGTCCCTTTCTCCCCCTCTCCCTGGGCTCTATATGCTCATTGTTTCCTATGAGAGACTTTGAAAAATAAGAATCACATTTCACACATTGATTTTATGACTTTTAATTCTTAACATGACCATAATCACAATCTTTTACCCGATGGCAAATAAGATCCCAAAGTGCAGTGTTAAAGTGCTAATGTTCCCGGGGAACATGAAATATTGTTACACAAATTCTGAGATGTAATAATTGATTAGTGATAATGCCAGTAATATTGCGAGTGCCAACAGTATGTCGATCTCACAATATTACTGGTATTATCACGAACCCGGAGACGACGGTATCCCGGCTGGAGTTTTACAACTTGGCACAGATTCATATCATGACCCCCCCCCCCCCCCATCCCCCATAAACTGGGATGAGGCGGACATGGTATTGATATTGGATTATTTTGTCACCTGAATGTTTGCGAGTTTTGAAATAAAGCTGTACATAAGTGCAATAAATAGCTAGCGCAAAGAGAAAAAAATACCAGCGTGCAGATACAACACAACAAAGTTTCGAGTTTTTTTGTCCAAGAGCTGTAATGGGGTATATCAGGAGATCAGGACTTCAGTTATGAGAAGATAGACACAAAATGCTGTACTCAGCGAGACAGGCAGCATTTCTGGAGAGAAAGAATGGGTGACGCTTCGGGTCGAGACCCTTCTTCACACACCGAAAAACTTCCGTTTCAGCAATCTAATGACAGTGAGGAAGGAGCTGTCCCTGAAGCAGGTAGTATGCACATTGTATGAGGAATTTAATGTCAGACAAATGAGCAAAGCCGCAGGATCTGGATCGATTGGCCAGGTGGGCAGAGGAATGGTTGATGGAATTTAATACAGAGAAGTATGAGGTGTTGAATTTTGGGACATTGAACAAGGGCAGGACCTACACAGTAAATGGTAGGCCTCTGGGTAGTGTTATAGAGCAGAGGGATCTAGGAGTACAGGTGCATGGTTCCTTGAAGGTTGAATCGCAGGTATATAAGGTGGTCAAAAAGGCTTTTGGCATTTTGGCCCTCATCAGTCAGAGAATTGAGTATAGTAGTTGGGAGGTCATGTTAGACAATAGACAATAGACAATAGACAATAGACAATAGGTGAAGGAGTAGGCCATTCGGCCCTTCGAGCCAGCACTGCCATTCAATGTGATCATGGCTGATCATTCCCAATCAGTACCCCGTTCCTGCCTTCTCCCCATATCCCCTGACTCCGCTATTTTTAAGAGCCCTATCTAGCTCTCTCTTGAAAGCATCCAGAGAACCTGCCTCCACCGCCCTCTGAAGCAGAGAATTCCACAGACTCACCACTCTTTGTGAGAAAAAGTGTTTCCTCGTCTCCGTTCTAAATGGCTTACTCCTTATTCTTAAACTGTGGCCCCTGGTTCTGGACTCCCCCAACATCGGGAACATGTTTCCTGCCTCTAGCGTGTCCAAACCCTTAACAATCTTATATGTTTCAATGAGATCTCCTCTCATCCTTCTAAACTCCAGAGTGTACAAGCCCAGCTGCTCCATTCTCTCAGCATATGACAGTCCCGCCATCCCGGGAATTAACCTTGTAAACCTATGCTGCACTCCCTCAATAGCAAGAATGTCCTTCCTCAAATTAGGGGACCAAAACTGCACACAATACTCCAGGTGTGGTCTCACTAGGGCTCTGTACAACTGCAGAAGGACCTCTTTGCTCCTATATTACTCTACCCTCCCTTGTAAAACTGATCACCACCATGAAACCTACTACCTGCCCCCTCGACACTGTCCCCTCTGCCCTCCTAAAGGATGTCATTACAACAGCTGGTCCCAGCATCATCGTCATCTTCAACAGCTCTCTGGCCACTGGCACTGTACCTACCTGCTTCAAGCATGCGGTGGTCCAACCACTCCTGAAAAAACCTAACCTCGACCCCACCTTGCCAAGCAACTACAGACCCATTTCTAAACTGCCTTTCCTATCAAAAGCCCTTGAAAATGTAATTTTAAGTCCTTACACCTTACCTTCACCAAAACACTATCTTGGAAACTTTCCAATCAGGTTTCAGGGCTCACCATAGCACAGAGTCTGCCTTGCTGAAGGTACACAATGACCTACTGCTCACCATTGACTCTGGCGACTGTGCAATTCTGCTCCTTCTTGACCTCAGCACAGCATTTGATACTGTCGACCACACCATCATAATTGACCGTCTCCGGTATGGGGTTGGTATTGATGGCACTGCCCTGAGCTGGTTCATCTCCTACCTCGAAGGTAGGAGTTTCTCGACTAACATAGGTAACTCTTTCTCCTCCCCAGCTAATCTCTGCTGCGGGGTTCCAGAAGGTTCCATCCTTGGCCCCTTTCTCTTCTCCCTGTATATGCTCCCCTTAGGCCAAGTCATTGAGAGGCACGGCATTTCCTTCCATTGCTACGCAGACGATACACAACTCTATCTCCCCCTGAAGCCCAAAAACCAATCAAATCTGCTTAACCTTACCCACTGCCTCGAGGATATAAAGTGTTGGATGGCCCAGAACTTCCTCCAACTAAACGAGAGTAAGTCTGAGGTCATCCTTCTCAGCCCCTCGGACTCAATCAAAATGATAGCAGGCAGCCTTGGAAGCCTTACCCCACTACTCAAACCTCACGTCAAAAACATTGGCGTGATATTTGACTCAGCACTGAAATTTGACAAACAAGTCAATGCCGTGGTAAAAGCTAGCTTCTTTCAGCTTCGGACGATAGCTAAAATAAAACAATTCCTCCAGTTTGATGACCTCGAAAAGATCATTCACACATTCATCTCCTCCCGCCTAGATTACTGCAACTCCCTTTACACTGGCATCAGCCAATCTTCCCTGTCCCGCCTGCAACTGGTCCAAAACGCCGCAGCGAGACTCCTGACGGGCACCCGAAAAAGGGACCACATCACCCCGATCCTGGCCTCTCTCCACTGGCTCCCTGTGCGGTTCCGTATAAACTTCAAGATCCTCCTCCATGTCTACAAAGCCCTCAATGGGCTTGCCCCCACCTACATAAAAAGTCTTCTCACCCACCACTCCACCTCCAGGCCCCTCAGATCGGCCGACTTGGGGTTGCTGAATATCCCACGGTCTAGGCATAAGCTCAGGGGCGACCGCGCCTTTGCGGTTGCAGCCCCTAGACTGTGGAACAGCATCCCCTTTCCCATCAGAACCATCCCCTCCATCGACTCTTTTAAGTCAAGACTAAAGACTTATCTATACTCCCAAGCCTTTCTTGACGTCCTCTGAGTGAGGGCTACATGTATATATGTATGTAGTTTGTTTTGTTTATGCTATTCGTATAACAAATGTAAAGCTCTTTGGCCAACGATGTGCTATATAAATAAATGTGACTTGACTTGACTTGACATATTCGATTCCTCTTGTTATAAGACCGTGTAACTACAACCGTGTTGCGGTTGTATAAGATGCTGGTGAGACCGCATTTAGAATATTGTGTTCAGTTCTGGGCACCATGTTATAGGAAAGATATAGTCAAGCAGAAAAGATTTATGAGGATGTTGCCAGGACTAGAGTGTGTGAGGTACAGGGAGACATTAAGCAGGCGAGGTTTCTATTCCATGGAGCGCAGGAGGATGAGGGGAGATCTTATAGAAGAATACAAAATCATGAGAGGAATTGATCGGGTAGATGCACAGAGTCTTTTGCCCAGAGTAGGGGAATCTGGACATAGGTTCAATGTGAAGGGGAAAAGATTTAATAGGAATCCGAGGGGTAACTTTTTCACACAAAGGGTGCTGGGTGTATGGAACAAGCTGGGAGAGGAGGCAGTTGAGACTGTGACTATCCCATCATTTAAGAAACAACTAGACAGGTACAAGGATAGGACAGGTTTGTAGGGATATGGACCGAGCACAGGCAAGTGGGACTAGTGTAGCTGGGACATTGTTGGCCGGTGTGGGCGAGTTGGGCCGAAGGGCCTGTTTCCACACTGTATCACTCTATGGCTCTATGATTCCGTGTAGGCGGATTCAATGGTGAGGAGACTGTGCGATGGATTGGGTCCACAACTATCTGCAATGTTTTGCGGTCCTGGGCAGAGCTGTTCCCAAACCAAGTTGTAATGCGACTCAACAGTATGCATTCTATGTTGCATCTGAAGGAGTTTGGAAGAGTAATTGGAGACTTGCTGAATTTCTGCAGTCTCTTGCATGGGTCAATGCGTTTGCATTCAAACATCTGACCCACAGTAAGCTGCAGTTAGTTTACCACACTCAAAGTAAAAATAACATATATTGCATATTTTAACATACTTTCCAATTATTTTTAAAAGTAATACAATAAAATATCATACTAATAAACAATAGTTTTGAAGCCAGCTATAAGCATGTATTCTATGTTCTTACCAGAAAATTTCCAGCTATATATGTCAGCAAGAATAGTGGAAGGCAAAAGTACATCTTTGAGCAACGCATGCAGTCGTACAATGGCTCAATCCATTCTCCACATAAAATCCGAAAAACCATTATAAAGGAATTGTAAAAGCCTCTGAAGTTCCATCTTGGTATTTTATTGCCAGCAAATGCCGCCTGTAACATAACATTATATCACATGAAAAATATCCGATGCTGTAAAACAAAGAAGATGAATGATAGGTGTTGAACATGGAAGTGTGGAATCTTCTTCTGAATGTATAAATATTATATATAATGGTTTTTTCATCATCAAATATGAACTTTAACAGCCATGGAAAATAAAGAGCCATTATTATTTCTGTATTCTATTAACAAAATATACAGTATTAGTATGGGAATTACTCTAGGTACTATGTGGGGAAAGAATTAGCCCTTTTATTAATCTATTTTCTATTTATTAGCGGTATAAACTCAATCAAAATACACTGAAGACTCTATTTACAGTATAAATATATACATTTGTTTAGCACGCACTGCTAATATTATTGAGTAATTTCAAGGTTGTGCATGTACTATTTCTTTTTAAAATAAGAATTGCAATAAGTGATCTGAAATTACAATGGGCATGTTGGTGGGATATTGCATAGAATATTCTCTTAAAGACAATAAGTATTGTGAGACTCTTTCTATTTTCAACAGTATTTGCTTCCTAAGAGTAACTGTACTGTACTAGATGACCTCAGGATCATCCGGGAAAATGAGAGTTTCCTGGACAGGACCTACAGCGAGATCGTTACACCGAAGATACCGGAAGAGAGAAGGTGGGTGACGATGAGGAAGGGAAGGTAGCTTGGAGTACAGGAGACCCCGGGGGATGTACCTCTTGAAAACAGGTTCACCCTTTTGGGAGCTGTCGGGACAGAAGACATTGCCAGCCTGAGCGGCGTACAGGTCTGCGAGTCAATACGTGGCGTTGAAGCAAAAGCCAAAGAGACAGACGTCAGGCAGAGCCGTGGTAGTCGGGGACTCCATCTTGAGAGGTCCAGACAGGGGTTTCTGCGGCAACAGGCGGGATTCAAGGATGGTGTGTTGCCTCGCTGGTGCCAGGATCCAGGACGTCACGGACCAATTGCAGAGCTTTCTCAAGGATGAAGGTGAGCAGCTGGAAGTGGTAGTGCATGTCGGCACAAATGACGCCGGGAAGAAGAGGAAAAAGATTCTGCAGCGTGACTTTAGAGAGCTCGGAAGAAGACTGAAAAGCAGGACCTCCAGGGTGGTTATCTCCGGTTTGCTTCCAGTTCCTCCTGCTGGTGAGGGCAGGAACAGGGAGATAGGGGGTCTGAATGTGTGGCTGAGGAGCTGGTGCAGGGGGCAGGTATTTAGATTCTTGGACCACTGGGATCTGTTTTGGGGTAAGGTTGAATTGTACAAAAGGAATGGGTTGCACCTTAACAGACGGGGGACCAGCATAGTGGCAGGCAGGTTTGCCACTGCCACACAGATGGGTTTTAACTAAATAGTGGGAGGGAGGAGACAAATTGGAATTACAAGGATGGAGTTAAAGGGAAAGAGAGCATAGGAAAAGTTAAGGAAGACACCAGAATTAACTGGGCAGAAAGCTCATGAAGGGATAGGAGAGTATGGCCAAGTGAAATAGGAATCAATGTGAAAGGTGAGGTGAGTAATGGATTAAAAGCATTATATATGAATGCACGAAGTATAATAAGTAAAGTGGATGAGCTTGAGGCTCAGTTAGGAATTGGTAGATATGACATTGTGGGGATTACAGAGAAATGGCTGCAGGAGGATCGGGCCTGGTAATTGAATCTTCACGGTTATACGTCCTATAGAAAGGACAGGCAGGTGGGCAGAGGAGGGGGTAGCTCTGTTAATGAGGGATGAAATTCAGTTCCTTGCGAGGGGTGACATAGGGACTGACTATGTAGAGTTGCTCTGGATAAAATTGAGGAATTGTAAAGGTAAGAAGACACTAATGGGAATTATCTACAGGCCCCCAAACAGTAGCCTGGATATAGGGTGCAAGTTGCAGCAGGAGTTAAAATTGGCAAGTAACAAGGTAATGCCACTGTGGGTATGGGAGATTTCAATATGCAGGTAGACTGGGAAAATCAGGTTGGTTCTGGAACCCGAGAATGGGAGTTTGTACAGTGCCTCCGAAATGGATTCTTAGCGAAGCTTGTACTGTAGCATACCTGAGAGAAGGCAATTCTGGATACAGTATTGTCTAATGAACCAGATTTAATAAGGGAACTCAAGGTAAAGGAACTGCTAGGAGGTAGTGACCATAATATGATAAGTTTTAATCTGCAATTTGAGAGGGAGAGGTGAAATCAAAAGTGTCTGTGTTGCAGTTAAACAAAGGGGACTATGAAGGCATGAGAGAGGAGCTGGCCAAGGTCGACTTGAAAAGGATCTTAGCAGGAATGATGGTGGAAGAGCAATGGCAGGAATTTCTGGGCATAATCCAGAAGATGCAGGATAATTTCATTCCAAAGAGGAAGAAAGATTCTAAAGGTAGTAAGAGGCAATCGTGGCTGACAAGGGAAGTTAGGGATGGAATAAAACTAAAAGAAAAGGTATAACATAGCAAAGAGTAGCAAGAAGCCAGAGGATTGGGTAACTTTCAAAGGACAACAGAAGGTACCAAAAAGGGCAATACGGGGTGAAAAGATGAAGTATGAAGGTAAGCTGGCCAAGAATGTAAAGAAGGATAGTAAAAGCTTCTTTAGGTATGTTAAGATAAAAAGATTAGTAAAGACAAATGTGGATCCCTTGAAGGAAGAAACAGATGAAATTATTATGAGGAACAAGGAAATGGCAGAAGAGTTGAACAGGTACTTTGGTTCTGTCTTCAGGAAGGAAGACACAAACAATCTCCCAGATGTACTAGAGGACAGAGGATCTAAGGAGACAGAGGAACTGAAAGAAATTTGTATTAGGCGAGAAATATTATTGGGTAGATTGATGGGACTGAAGGCTGGTAAATCCCCAGGGACTGATGGTCTGCATCCCAGGGTACTCAAGGAGGTAGCTCTAGAAATCGTGGATGCATTGGTGATCATTTTCCAATATTCTATAGATTCAGGATCAGTTCCTGTGGTTTCGAGGGTGGCTAATGTTATCCCACTTTTCAGAAAAGGAGCGAGAGAGAGAAATGGGGAATTATAGACTAGTTAGCCTGACAATTATTAAAGAAGTAATAACAGCGCATTTGGATAGCAGTAAAAGGATTGGTCCAAGGCAGCATGGATTTATGAATGGGAAATCCTGCTTGACTAATCTGGAATTTTTTGAGGATGTGACAAGTAAAATGGATGAAGGAGAGCCAGTGGATGTTGTGTACCTAGACTTTCAGAAAGCCTTTGATAAGGTCCCACACAGGAGATTAGTGGGCAAAATTAGAGCACATGGTATTGGGGGTAGGGTATTGACATGGATAGAGAATTGGTTGGCAGACAGGAAACAAAGAGTAGGAATAAACGGGTCCCTGTCAGAATGGGAGGCAGTGGCGAGTGGAGTGCCGCAAGACAGTGCTGGGGCCACAACTATTTACAATATATATTAATGATTTAGATGATGGTGACTCACATCGGAAGTGGCGGCGCGGCACTGGCTGCAGCGGCACATCGGCAGTCCTGTTTGTTTGTGTTTTTTGTGTTGTTTATTTCGTTTTGGTTAGTCTAGTTTTTGGTTTTTAGTTTGTGTTTTGGGGGGGGTGGGGGGTTGTAACGGGGTTTGCAGTCTCTCCCTGCGGGGGAATGCGACTTTTTGTCGTATTCCCCTTCTCTGCCTCCGTCTGCGCTGAGGCCTAATGGAGGTGGCGACCTCGAGGCTCCGGAGGCAGAGCCCGTCAGGACTCGCCCTGAGCTCGCTCCCGTGAGGGTGGTCCGGCTCAGGGCTGGAACAGTGCTCCCGTGAGCGCCCAAGTCGGGGCGACCCGGCCCGAGGGAGGTTCGGCGCCCAAGTCGGGGCGGCCCGGCCCAAGGGAGAAGCGACGCCCAAGTCGGGGCAGCCCGGCCAGAGGGAGGTTCGGCGCCCAAGTCGGGGCGGCCCGGCCCGAGGGAGAAGCGAAGCCTAAGTCGGGGCAGCCCGGCCCGAGGGAGGTTCGGCGCCCAAGTCGGGGCGGCCCGGCCCGGGGAAGAAGCGACGCCCAAGTCGGGGCGGCCTGGCCCGGGGAAGAAGCGACGCCCAAGTCGGGGCGGCCTGGCCTGGGGAAGAAGCGACGCCCAAGTCGGGGCGGCCCGGCCCGGGGAAGAAGCGACGCCCATGTCGGAGCGGCCTGGCCCAGGGGAGGTTCGGCGCCCATGTCGGGGCGGCCCAGCCCGAGGGGAGGTTCGGCGCCCATGTCGGGGCGGCCCAGCCCGAGGCTGAAGATGGCACGGTACTCACGTGAGGGTGGCTAGGACGGTGTTCTGGCGGTGGTGGCCTGAGTCCAGGGTTCGGCCGCGGGCCGGCGGCTGCGTCCGCAGGACTGGTGGGCGGCAGCTTCGACCACCCCGGGCCGCGGTGTTTGAGCCGCGGGAAACATCGCCCGGGGGGTATCGCCTCAGCGCAGAGGGAGAAGAGGAGGGAAGAGACTGCAGACCTAAGACTTTTGCCTCCATCACAGTGAGGAGATGTTGGGTGGACTCACTGTGGTGGATGTTAATATGTGTTTATTGTTGTTTTATGTATGACTGTTGCAATTTCGTTCAGACTTCAGTCTGAATGACAATAAAGGGCTATCTAATCTAATCTAATCTAATCTACAAGTAACGCTGGCAAATTTGCAGATGACACAAAGCTGGGTGGCAGTGTGAACTGCGAAGATGATGCTAGGAGGTTGCAGGGTGACTTGGACAGGTTGAGTGAGTGGGCAGATGCATGGCAGATGCAATATAATGTAGATAAATGTGAGGGTATCCACTTTGGCGGCAAGAACAAGGAGGCAGATTATTATCTCAATGGTGTCAGATTAGGAAAAAGGGAAGTGCAACGAGACCTTGGCATTCTTGTACATCAGTCACTGAAAGTAAACTTGCAGGTACAGCAGGCAGTGAAGAAAGCTGATGGCATGTTGGCCTTCATAACAAGAGGATTTGAGCATAGAAGTAAAGAGGTTCTTCTGCAGTTGTACAGGGCCCTGGTGAGACCACATCTGGAGTATTGTGTGCAGTTTTGGTCTCCTAATTTGAGGAAGGACATCCTTGCTATTGAGGCAGTGCAGCGTACGTTCACGAGGATAATCCCCCGGATGGCGGGACTGTCATATGAGGAAAGATTTGAAAGACTGTGATTGTATTCACTGGAGTTTAGAAGGAGGAAAGGGAATCTTATAGAAATATATACAATTATAAAAGGACTGGACAAGCTAGATGTAGGAAAAATGATCCCAATTTTGGGGGAGTCCAGAACCAGGGGCCACAGTCTAAGAATAGAGAGGAGGCCATTTAAAACTGAGATGAGAAAAATTCTCTGCCACAAAAGGCAGTAGAGGCCAATTCACTGGATGAATTTAAAAGAGAGTTAAATAGAGCTCTCGGGGCTAGCGGAATCAAGAGATATGGGGAGAAGGCAGACACGGGTTACTGATTATTGATGATCAGCCATGATCGCAATGAATGGCGGTGCTGGATCGAAGGGCCAAATGGCCTCCTCCTGCACCTATTTTCTATGTTTCTATGTTTGACTTGCGATATGACATAATCATTTTAGTATTTTTTGGTACATTTTCAAAATTATTATCAGTTTATCTGTGATCAGATATCCCATTGATACTGTTTTGGTTAACACACAAGGAATAGTATGATCTCAAAATAAGTTAATGGACTCTTGTGAACTTGTATGCAATATGAACCAGTGATGGAAGGGAAGAGAGAAAAACAGGGAAGAAACAGACAAAGAAGCTTAGAAATTGTTGTGTGTTCTTTGTTGTAGGTTATTGTACAGTGACTATATAGCACATTAATGATGATCATTTTGCCTATAGTCCTGAGGCCATTGGATATTATTGGTGTTGGTATTGGTTTATTATTGTCATGTCACGAGATACAGTGAAAAGTTTTGTTTGCATGCTATCCAGTGAAATCATATCATATATGAGTACAATCAACTCATATATAAGAACAACAGGGTAGAAAAATACCAGAGTGCAGAATATAGTGTTAAAGCAATATAGAGTTACAGAGCAAAAGTCCAAGGTTGGAAGATTGGGACTACACTCTACATTAAGGGTGGACCATTCGATACTCTGATAGCAATAGGGATGAAGCTGTTCCTGAATCTGGTGGTATGTGCTTTCAAGCTTCTGATCATCTGCCCAACAGGGGAGGAGGGAAGAGGGAATAATTGGGTTGAATAAGGTCCTTAACTATGTTGGCTGCTTTCCCAAGGCAATGAGGCATCAATGGAATTGATGTTGAAGAGGCTCGTCTATGTGGACAGGATTACATCCACAATTTTTCTCTTGCGCAGAGCTGTTCCCAAACCAAGCAGTGATGCATCTCAATAGGATGCTTTCTACGGTGCGTCTGTAGAAGTTGGTAAGTATCGTTGGAGACATGCCAAAATTCCTTAGGCTTCTGAGGAAGTAGAAGTGTTAGTGTGCTTTCTTGGCTGCAGCATCAAAGTGGTTGAACCAACGTTACACTAATTGCTTTACATACAATGCAGCAAATATATAAAGGGGTGGAAGGTGATGAGTATGGGTGGTAAAGAAAGGTTTGCTGGTAATAGGTTTGACTGTGGCCAAAGAGCTAAATTTCAGAGGTGAGTTGAGAGAGACCTGTCCTTGACATAAAGGCAGCAATTGACTGACCGTGGCATCAAAGATTCCTGGTAAAAATTAGTCAAGGGTCATCAAAAGGAAAACATTCCATTGGTTTAAATCATAGCTTTCACAGATGAAGATGGTTGTTGTTGTCAGAGGTCAATGATTCTAGCCCCAGCACAGTATTGCAGGAGTTCCTCAGAGTAGTCTCCTAGCTCTAACTATCTTCTGCAACTGCATCAATGAGCATCCTTCCATCCTCAGGCCAGTCATAGGTATTTCACTGATGACTACACAATATTCATCTCCATTTGCATTTTTTTCCTGCAAGTGCAAGTATCTGTAGCAAGACCTGGACCTAGACAACCTTCAGGCACGGGCTGATATATAGCAAGTTATATTCACACCACAGGCAATTGCCATCTCCCACATGATAAAATCTGGCCACCTACTCTGATATTTAATGGCAATACCATCACTGTGTCATCTACCAAGAATATCCTGTGAAGATCATCATCATGAATCAGAACCTCAACTGCAACAGCCACTTACTGTAAATAAGCAGCTAAAAGGCAAGCTTATAGACTGTATATCCTGCAACAAGTGACTCATCTCCTGAAATTCCAAAACATCTCCATCATCTACAAGATGGGTCATGAGTGTGATGGAACACACTCCAATTGCCTGTGTGAGTGCAGCACCAACAACTCTCAAGAAACTCAATGCTGTCTAAGGTAAGGCAGCCCATTTGATTAGCACATATCATCCATAAACCTCACAGCTTATCCAGCCTCTCCTTATAACTAAAACCCTCCATTTCCAGTAAAATCCTCATGAATTTATTCTGTATTGTATAGAGCTTAATGACATCCTTCATATAGCTGGGTAACAAAAACTGTTGGTGAAATGTATGGGTGGTCACATCACAAGACTAACTGTGCCATACTCCACCTTTCTGGACAATTCACTGACCATCAATAGGTGGCTCACCAACCGTAGATCCACCGATTCCCTGAGCAATATTACTCTTTAAGCTTCTCTCCTCAAATAAATCCTAAGGTTTAATCAACCTGACTTCATAATTTAACGATACCAAACACCTTCTATCTTGCTCTGAGCGTTGTTGACTATAAGCTCTTGTAACTCCCTAACTAAGCCCTTGATTAGGTGAATCTGTCTAGATATGAACAGCACAGGACATCGTGACATGTTCCTTTGAGGTCGCAGCTCAGCAGCAAACGGCAACACCTCTAAAACAAGTCACAAAGTTACTGTACCTCTTTATTTAAATCATGAATTGATGTCTAGCATAGAGGGCGTAGCTTCAAGGTGAGGGGGGCAAAGTTTAAAGGAGATATGCGGGGCGAGATTTTTATACACAGACACTGGTGGGTGCCTGGAACGCATGGGCAGGATGGTGGTGAAGGTATATACAATAGTGGCATTTAAGAGGCTGTTATAAGCACATGTATATGCAAGGAACGGAGGGATATGAATCATGTGCAGGCAGAAAAGATTAGTTTGACTTGGCATCATATTCGGCACCGACATTATGGACTGAAGGGCTTATTCTTGCATTATACTGTTCTATGTTCTATGTTAGCATGTTACAATGACATAGATATATTTATACAATCAGAATCAGAGTAAAAACAATCAAAAGACTATATATTATACTTACTTTATTTTCATAATCATGACCAACAAGCTGCATTCCTATTACAGTGAATATATAAATGACAATGATGACAATAAGTGTCAGATTTCCCATCTCTTTCAATGATTTGAATATGATGTTGATTAAAGTGTTTAGCGTTTTCCAATTCTTTGCTAATTTAAAAACTCTAAGCTGTTTTTAAAAGAAAACAACAAATTTAAAACATTCAAAATTTTGGGAGAAGAGAGACAAACGATAACATTATTTTCTCATTTTACCTAATTCTACATAAACAAAATCTCCAGGTTGGATGCTTACAACCTTTTAATGAATAATAGGATCTGCAAGGCAATCATGTTCTATTGTAATGTTAACTCCACAAAACGCAACAGAAATCATATCTTTATCTTAGTGCAAGTTCATAAATATGTTACATTTCTAAGGAATATTCTACATTATCTAACATCATCCAGCATGACTGGGATAGCTGGGTACTCGAAATTGCACTGCTAATTTTATCTTCTTACTTCTGCTCCATTGACCCTCATCCTGTGTTGGCTCCACAGAACTTGCAGTACAGGCACAGAAAACAAATTGTGATTCTGCATCAAAGAGGATGTTGATTCCTGGGTGCTAATAACGTATGTTTCCCACTGCTTTGGTATTAGGATATGAGTGTCCAAACCAGCAGAGTTTGAAATCCATCCTGTCCAACATTGAATGATAGGCCATCTCCGTCAGATCACGGATGGAACCAAACTCAGTGGTGCCTCTCATAGCTTATCTCAAACTATATCAGCAAGAGCAATTTGCAGAAAGGTTGAGAGTGGTATAATGGAAGCTTAGATAATACCATTTAAGGTCAGCTTCTCTCCATGAAGGTTTACTCCTTTGCCATCGTGGCTCTGTTTAAAGGCCCCCCCTGAACACAAATAGATTATCAGGATTGCAGAGGAACCATGCTAGGAGATTGCAAGAGGTGTACAAAGGTGCTTCCTTTGCCGCACAGTCAGTGCTCTTGATGTTTTCTGTGTGCCAGAACATCCAGACACCTGCAGTCTGGACCGAATTGATGGAGCAGATATTCCCCTTAAAAACTGCCAGATCCATTAGGATCCGTTGATTCGCTAGTTTTCAACAACTCAACTGAGCAGAAGCTAGGAATGCTTCAGTGAGGCTGATGTGCAACCTCTTGTCTCAGTTAATTGTTGGCCCCAGGACAATTGCTCTGTTCAAGTAGACTATTTGTCCATCCAAGCATTTGTGACTGGCTCAGATTCCTTAGCTCCTGGGTAGGGAAATGTTCCTGCTGAATGCACACATTGATACCATTGGGATGAAAGGTTATCCGAGAGAACAGTGAGTAGACCATTTTTTATTTAATTTAATTCAATTACTTTTAATATACTGTTCTTTTTTTGTGTGTAAGTGCTGTTCATTATTTTTATTTTTACTAATAATTAGGACACTTTTAATTACCATATTATCTATTAATACTTTCAGGCTGTTTTAAACACTAATGTAACGGATTGCTTTGTTCATCACTGCTTGGAAGTAGCTCAGTGTTAAATAGGGGCATATAAAGCAGCAGAGTGGTGTAGCTGGTAGAGCCGCTGCCTCACGGCACCAGAGATCCAGGTTCGATCCTGACCTCAGGTGCTGTGTGTGTGGAGTCGGCATGTTCTCTGTGTGACTGCGTGGGTTTGCACCAGGTGCTCCGGTTTCCTACAACATGCCAGAGACGTGTGGGTTTGCAGGTTAATTGCCCCCTGTAAATTGCATAATAAATTGCCCCGTGTGAAGGGAGTGGATGTGAAACCAGGATGACATAGAACTAGTCTGAACGGGTGATCGATGGTTGGTGTGGACTCAGTTCTGGGCCTGTTTCCATGCTGCATTTTTCAATCAATCAATGCATGAGAACTTTGCTATTCATTATCAACTGGAGTACATCACAACAGAAGTGCACTAACACATCACATTTAGCACATTTGAAGTTTAGAAGACTTGTTGCTATCTGGCAAAATGTCCAATAGAGAATTCTGGCCTATTGTCACCTCCCACATTTAATTTAGAGAATTGATTTTTTCATGAAAGATTAATAATGATTCATTCCCTTTAATTTGAACAACATAAGGGTTCTGTAATGCTCTGTGGTATCAGGAGTAACTGGGTCCTCCCATTAATTATTTATTTACTCTTTTCGGCAGTGTTAAAGAACTATTGTGTCACGTTGTCTGCAAATTTTCGAATTATTCATAGGGTATTGTTTTGCTGTAGTTCAAGAGAAAGTATTGAAATTCTGATTTGTGAAGTAATTCTAAAATACTTTGATCATTTTAGAGCACAAGGTGGATGTGATGGACTCTTCGGAATACCGTATTTCCTTTTCCACAGAAGGTTAACTTTGCAAGCTCCAGGGTCTTTGACAATTAATATTTTGCAAATCATCGCAATGATTCTTCGTAAGTGTGACCACGAAGCTGCTTAAGCTACTTTCAAAATAATGTTTTCTTTGTGTTGTAAATTGAAAATAAAAAGAAAGGTTTTAGAAAAATCTGATGGCATGTTGACAATTTAAAAGTTTGACAGAACATGCAATCTGAGTTTATTTTCACATTGGGTGGTACACAGGTGGGTGGCCCTATTGGTTGTCAGTCTGAGGCCTGATAGCCAGTCCTCATTTGCATTTCATTGGTGACAGCTCATGTATTGGTCGTGATGATGGATAGATCTTTGTATTGAATAGGACACAGGGTGTTTCCAGAAAAGAGTGAACACTTCTCTTAAGGCGAGGTGACATTCAGCTCCACAAATTTATGCTGCTACTGGGACCCTTGAACAGCAACACGCTGCAGGGAAAAGCACTTTAGTCTCAGCCAAAGCAAAGGAAATGTTTGAAGAGGAGACACAGGCACACTAATATGCCTCATTCTCTTTGCATGGCAGCACATCTGTTTACAGTAGATCAATATCTGATATTGCAGGAAGCTTGGGGGAACAAGTAACATTGTTTTTACTTGGAGTGCTACAAACATTTATAAAACCCATTTCAAAGAGTAAAGCTGCGAATTGGCCTTTCCTACTAACAATCTCCACACTTGACTCCAAAGACCTGCAGGTTTGTAAATTAATTGGTTTCTGTAAATTGTTCCCAGTGTGCAAGATAGAGCTAATATATGGGTGATCATAGATTGACACGGACTCCATGGGCCCAAGGGTCTGTTTCCACACTATATCTCTAAACTTGACTTAGCTGATACATTTTCTCCCACATTACCCCACCTTTTCAGGATAGAAATATCAAATATCGAATACTAGAGGACATAGCTTTAAGGTAAGAGGGGCAAGGTTTACAGGAGATGTGAAGGGCACGATTTTTATGCGAAGGGTGGTGAGTGCCAGGAATGTGCTGCTGAGGATGGTGGTGGAGGCAGATATAATGTTGGCATTTAATAGACTTTTGGATAGGCACTTCAACAAGCAGGGAATGGAGGGATATGGATTATGTGCAGGCAGATAAGAGTTGGTGTTGGTATTATGTTTGGCACAGATATTGTGGCCTAAGGGCCTGGTCCTGTGCTGCATTGTCCTATGTTTTATGTTCATTTCAGAAAACCTTCCTCTGCATCACCATATTTTCCACCATACACATTCCAAAGAGTTAGCCCATACCATCTCTGTTTCTTTTTCCAATCCCATACCATCCTGCCCTCACAAGATATGACAACAGGGTCAGTAGGACTAAAGAGTAAAGACAGATTATTTTTACTATAAGATTGGTGGGGAAAGGAATGAATGGCAGAGGAATAGATAAATAGGTCTTCTTGATGTTGTTGCTCCAAAGTAATACATTTCATTGCAAAAAAAAATCACACTGCCCTTTCTCTGAAGAAAACTTGAACCTGGAAGGTGAGCAACATTCTGTGGCAACTCTGATGATTGAAATAGTTTCATTGGGGCTGTGCACATTTTTTGGTTCTCATTTTGCCATTAGATAGATCTGGGAGGTTTAGCTTCATCGGTCAGGACATTAGTAGGAAACATATCAAAGCTGGACATGAAATGCTGGAGTAACTCAATGCCAGGCAGCATCTCTGGAAACAAATCAGTCGGAAGAAGGGTCCCAACCCAAAATATCACCTATCCATGTTCTTCAGGGATGCGGCCTGACCCACAGAGTTATTTCTTTTTTTGTAAACCTGCATCTGTAGTTCCTTGTTTTAACAGTGTAGGCATTTACTGCTGAGTTAGACACTTGGCGAAATTCAATAATTAGGACAGGTTCTAGATATTCCATGTTATAGCCTCGGATTTGGTGATTCATCCAAGTATGTATCTATGTATCTATCTTGATGAGCTGAAACATCCTTTGAAGCAATAATGAATGCCTTTGATATGGGAAAAGAGTGGACAGTCAGCGTTCCTGCTTTTCTGCCCTCCTGGCATAGCAATGACAGAGCATGTCAGACATAAAGGGTGTTTGTCTGTTTACGTTTGTGAGAGGACCCAACACCAAGCCTTATCGTGGCTGCCAGCTTTAAACAGAATTAGTGTCTCCTCAGCACACTACCAAAGATCTACCCCCCTTGACTACTCCCTCCTGCCATTCACAGGGGTAGATTTGAGTAATAACAAAAGGCTGCCAAAGCAGTTTGAGGTGTTATTGTCTAACATGAATAAAGAATAATGTGGGCTGAGCCTTCACAATTGAAATATAATACAACACCTTCAGCAGGGGAGAGGGAAATTCTGAGGGAGTACAAAGTATTTACAGCTATTTCCTATATGTAGTTTATAACTATTTAGATTTTATGTATCGATTAAATAAAAACATTGGCACAACTTTATTTAAATTATCGATCAGTACATTTACAATGCCTTTTTAAAATGCCACAGCATAAGATTTCCAATTGTAATAGTAAATTTTATAGAGACAAATAAAATAATAAGTACCTACCATTCTCAATGATCGAATCATGGAAAGTTTAAGTGTTGGAATATTAATTGTGGAAAGTACCCATTCTAAGCAAGTCAGAAGAACAATGATAAAATCAAATGCATTCCATCCATTTCTTACATAAGGCATAGGGTTTAATGCAGTCACCTTTAAAATAGCTTCTATTATAAAAATAATTGATAAAACCTAAAATCAAATGAGAAACAGTTGTTAAGAATCAGTGACAAATCTATAAATAATAGTTGCAATAAAGTATTGAAGATTTAATCACATTTCAATGAACAAATAATTTGGAAAATACTGTTCATGCCAAATCCTCTCTGCACTGTTTTAATAAACATTTATTATGTAAAGAATATTATAAATGGAAGTGTTCATAAATCTTTATACTCTTGCAATTGAAATACGTATTCATGTATCTTGTTATATTTACCAAAATGTTTTGTGGACTGAAAGGTCCAATGATGACGTGAAAGGAGGTATATGTACCTCTTTGCACATTTCACTAGGTAGTCTAAAAACATTCTGTCAATGGACTGCTGCTTGCTGTCCCAAAAGAGATCATTACTTCTATGGGTATTTTGTTTCATGTTGGGAGGAGCTTCTTCTGTCTTTCACTTCTTGGATATACAAACGTAGTGTCCCTGCTGGTCATTTGGTACCTCCCCACCCACATCTGCACTCATCCCAACCTCCCCCCCCCCCCCCCCCCACCACCACCTCATCATTGTACCTCCCCAGCCAAGGGCTCATTTATGGTTCAGTTTACATTGAGCAACCAATATTCCCACCATATGCCTTTGTTTAGTGAGGACGTGGCAGCTTGCCAAGATGATGCTGGTGGGCCTGAAACCAGACAATGCCCCTACCTTCTTAGCTCAGAGGTGGCCATTCATTTTGTAAAGCAGCTGTACACAGGTCAGCTTTTCCATATGGGAACTGGAAAAAATATTGTGCATGAAAATAAAAACTGGTTTTATTTTGAAGAAATGCTGTAAATGTTCTATTGAGAATTACCGCCAATAATCATGGCAGACCTTTAGGCTGAGGGGATGGCTTCTAAATCACTTATTTCTTGGGATACATCTGGGCTCCTGCTATTGGCACAGATGCAAAAGATATCACTGGAAATAATTTAATCCGGGTCTGAAGAAGGATCTGGAGCCAAAACGTCACCTATTCCTTTTCTACAGAGATGCTGTCTGACCCGCTGAGTTTCTCCAGCATTTTGCGTCTATCCCCGTGTCTGACATTTAGGTTGGGTACATTTGAAAGAAACGTACACCTTTATATTCAACAGAGTTTCATGTCCCAATGTTGACCTGATCCTCCACGATGCGCTTCACTTATGTCTGCCAGAGAATGGGGATGATGGATATATTAAATCTCCATGAAAGTGCATCATGCAGGACTTCTGAAGCCTGCACACCCTCAAGATAATGGCTACATAAGGAAAAACACCTGAGTGCACCAATCCATTCTGGTTTCTATTTATTTTGATCCTGGCCTAACTTTTGACATTCTTACAGATGCCTTTGAAAACAGGAATATGTTGGACGAAAGCAAGGTTTTGGGGCTTTTACTGGGTATTTTCGTCATTTCATACTGTGCTTATCCTTCTGCAATACTTACAGTGTTTCCGCTTTCTAGTGATTGTGTATACGGTGCCTGGTGGTAGTCTATTGACAGCAAAAGTGTATTAATTAGGATGCAGATAGTAATCACTCCTTCAAAAAGTGGGTGTGAAACAACCATTATTAGATATTCCTGCAGTCTTAGAAATCCTGGGCAACAGGTCCAAGAACAAAATATGCGTCTCAATCTTCTTTTGAAGGGATAACATTTTGAATTCTTTTGTTCATCAGTTTCTTCCTCTTCACCTGCAGAAAATGCAGAAAATATTGATGAGTGTAAGTGCAATTGGTCTATAGAATCAGTTTGTTACTAATATTTGGCATTCGGATAAATTAAGGAACATATAATTCTGAGAAAGTTAATTACCAGGTACTAAACAATTTGGATGCAGCATTTTAATTACTTCACAATACTATACATTTTTGCTTGCTCATAATCTCAGATACATCCAATTTCCCCACACAGGTTTAGTTTAGTTTAGTTCAGTGTATCGTCATGTATACCGAGGTAGAGTGAAAAGGTTTTTTGATAAGTGCTATCCAGTCAGCAAAAAGACTATACGTGCTTAGTATCAAGCAGTCCACAGTTTACAGATACAGGATTATGGGAATAACATTTAGTAGAAGATAAAGTCCAGTAAAGTCCGAGTAAAGATAGATCCAGGGTTTCCAATGAGGTAGATGGTAGGTCAGGACCGCTCTCCAGTTGGTAAGCTGGGAAGAAAATGTCCCTGAAATGTCAAACTTCTGTACCACTTGCCTGATGGGAGAGGGGAGAGGTGGAAATGCCTGGGATGAGACTCGTCCTTAATAATGCTGGTGGCCTTACCGAGACAGCGTGAAATGTTGATGGAGTCAATGGAAGGGTGGTTAGTTTACATGATGGTCTGGGCTACGTTTACAAGTCTCTGCAATTTCTAGCGGTTTTGGATGAAATTGTTCTCAAACCATGCTATGATGCATCCCGATAAAATGCGTTCTACAGTGCAGCTATAGAAGTTGGTGGGGACATGCCGAGCTTCCTAAGCCTTCTAAGGCAGTGGAGGTGTTGGTGTGCTTTCTTTGCCATTGCCTAAATATGGCTGGTCTAGGGCAAGTTGCTGGAGATATTTACTCCAAGGAACATGAAGCTTTCAACCATATCTACCATCTCTACCACAGAAGGCAGTGGATGCCAATTTACTGGATGTTTTCAAGAGAGAGTTAGATATAGCTCTTAGGGCTGAAGGAATCAAGGGATATGGGGAAAAAGCAGGAATGGGGTACTGATTTTAGATGATCAGCCATGATCATATTGAATGGCTGTGCTTGCTCAATGGCTGAATGGCCTACTCCTGCACCTATTTTTCTATGTTTCTATGTTTCTAGTCCTAGACATTCCCACTACTGGAAATATCCTCTCCAAACCACTCTATCCAAGCCTTTCACTATTCTGTATGTTTCAATTAGGTCCCCCCTTATTCTTCCAAACTCCAACGAGTACAGGCCCAGTGCCGACAAATGCTCAACATAGGTTAACCTACTCATTCCTGGCATCATTCTTGTAAACCTCCTCTGGACTCTCTCCAGAGCCAGCACATCCTTCCTCAGATATGGTGCCTAAAACTGCTCATAATCGTGTTCCATAAGAATTGATGTTGGAGATTTTTCACTCAATGTTTGTGACTTAGGCTGTGGTGGGTGAGCTAATGTTGCTGTCTGACCTGCTGATTTACTCCAGCCTTTTGTGTCTATCTACAATTTTTAAATTTGCAGTGGATCAAAACTCAGCATAATTGTGTATCTGGAGAATGCATGTGCACTGATCATTGATAGTAGTTGAGAAAACAAGTAACAAGGTATATGGAATAATGGAAGATAGACACATAAAAGCTGGAGTAACTCAATGGGACAGGCAGCATCTCTGGAGAGAAGGAATGAAGATTACGTTCCAATTCTGGTTACGTCTTTATAGGAACGATGTGAAGAAATTAGAGACAATCCCCAAAACATCTGACAATGGACAATGGACATCTCTTTCAGCATCTGCAGCTAAGATATGCAGCCTTTTTTAAAAATCAGTTTGCAGATTTAGGCAAGGCCACATTTATTGCACATCCCTAATTAATCTACGACAGACCCTTAATTAATTCAGAGCATATCAGGAACTGCCCAAATTCTTGGAGAATTTAGCGTCACATTTAGACCAGAATCAATTCTCTGGCAGATTTGATGATGAGCTTTTAGGTGTTAACTCACGATTTGAACGTTTTTATGAAATTAATTTCAAAACTCACTTTGCTGGACTTTCGGTCGACCAGTTATAGTATCATGGCTATTAGATTACCTTCTTTAAATTCGGTTCATTTCATTAATACCCTTGATATTTATGAAAATATTTAACATTTGTTAAATGTTCACTTTAACTTTATGAATGAATATTCCTTAGAAACTCTTATTCCTGAGTGAAATGTAGACACAGTAGACAAATTTAGAGTAATGCTTGAACCAGAGCTACTGCCTGCTTTACACTTTGACAAGCAAATTCTCATCTTAAATATGTTTCAATATTCCAATTAACCATGGAGAGAAGTACTTTTATGACCGACACAATGTAAAGCTCTTATTACAATCTGTAAAATTTCAGGTAGACACAAAATGCTGGAGTAACTCAGCGGGACAGGCAGCATCTCTGGAGAGAAGGAATGGGTGACATTTCAGGTCGAGACCCTTCTTCAGACTGAGTTACTCCAGCATTTTTGTGTCTACCTTCGATTTAAACCAGTTCTTTCTTACTGTAAAATTCCAATATTATAGACAATAGACAATAGGTGTGGGAGTAGGCCATTCGGCCCTTTGAGCCAGCACCGCCATTCAATGTGATCATGGCTGATCATCCCCAATCAGTTTCAATACAGAGGCTAAAGTAAGTTGTGGAGTAGTGGGGAAATAGGTGGAAAGCACTTCTATGCTTAGCCACATACGTTAGAAATGCTAATATTAATTAAAATGCAATTCATTTACACGTATACCAAAGCGCACTCACTGAACTGTGAAAATTGTGATGCATGAGACAAGGCATAATCCACTGAGAAACCTCGAACCAGTTTTTTTCCACATTTACGATTAGCACTTCTGCTCTGTTTATAAAAAGAACAATTTTATAAATGTGATTAAGATTATACAGTAAAAGACAAAAGAATACTTTTTGATATTCATTCACAATATTAATGTAATGTAGAATCAGCATCAAAGTGGGCGAGTCAGGGGTTGTTTAAATTTTTGTTGCAAGGTTTTCATCACTCTGTAAGCCAGAAGTGTACAGCACAATTTGTGGATATATTTTCTCCAATGACAACGTGTTTTTAAAGCTTTATACTGGGTGTGCTGAAGATGAAAATCCAACTTATTTATGTGCCGTTTGTTGTGAATTGAATTACTGTTGACAACCAATGTCATTGATAGACAAATAAGGATTACATTTATAAACAATGACGATGATTCAAATGTCAGTCAGATGTAATGAACAGGAGTTGTGTGCATAGCGTATTCGAATAGGTATTTTACATTTGCATGTGGTTGTTAACTTTTCCATGGCATTAGGAAGAGACAACAAGCAAAGGCTGTGCATTTCACACAGGTATCATTTATTTTGAGTTCCATGTGTGTAGGAAGGAACTGCAGATGTTAGATTAAACTGAAGATAGACCCAACATGTGTAACTCAGCAGGACAGGCAGCATGTCTGGAGAGAAGGAATGGGTGTCATTTTGGGTTGAGACCCTTATTCAGACTTCAGTTCCATGTAGTCAGTAATAAAGCTACACCGGCAGAGGTCTGGCAGTAAGTTGTCACCCCATTTTTTGAATGTTGTGTGGTGTGTATTGCAGCAAGACGTAACAAAGGGAAGGGAATATGTACACTACTTAAAAAAAACAAAAAGCACATTAAGGAAAAAGTTGAGAAAATGGCAAAAATAACAGATTCCTACCAATACTTGTGCCCATGTTAATTTGCTTAAATGCCAAACCCTACTTTAATATCAACAAATTTGGAAAAAAGCCATCTCTTTCTCCGCGGACGTTGCACAACCCCTCTTGTCCATTGTTGAATCACCAAAGCAAAATCATACATATTCAGATCCAATGCATAGTTAAAGTCGTGTATAAGGCCCCGATGTCCTGTTACTGTTAAATAAACATTGAGTGAGTTTTGTCACAGATGGAAAAAGAGGGGTTATAAATATTTCAGGACAAGTATCATGTGCTACCATTGTTCATTTGTATTTTTTGAACAAGAGACTGTGGGCCGACTCCTTTTATTTTTTATGTTTTGTGTATATGTGTGTGTGCATGTGTGTGCATATATGTAAGAGAGAGATAGATAAATAGATAGATAGATAGATAGATAGATACGTGTGTACTTGTGAATATGTGTATATACACACTGAACCTTTTTTTCTCTCTCGTTTACTATATAGTTTACATATTCTGTTGTGCTGCAGCAAGTAAGAACTTCATTGTTCTATCTGGGACATATGACAATAAAACTCTCATGACTCTTGACTCTTGCTTTATGTTATCCTTTGGAGCAGCTAGGGCAATATCAGGGCATCAAGAAAGGAACAGCCAGGCCAAATCTTGACTAACTGGCATATTTGATTAATTGGTACCTGTACAATTCACCATATTACCAAACCGTTTACTGTCTTGCAATCTAATTTAAATTCACCGCAATCTGTAATATACCAGTATTTCTTTCTGCCGCCGTAATTCCATAATACGGTCTTCATCTTCTTTTGCCTCTTGTTTCCTTTTTGCTTCCTTTTCATAAGAAGCAGCCACGACTGCCAGCACCAGGTTTACGATGTAATGAGCACCAAACATGACCACGACTATAAAGAATATAATGTAGAAGGCTCCACTAGCCCGAAGCACCTGGAATAAAAATAGTACGTGGAATTTATCAGTAGCATAAATAATGGAAAAATGTAAGGTAACATGAATAAAACATCGACACAAATAATTTAATTACCGCTGCATAATTGGAAGTATTATTGAGATTTGTTTGTGGATACACAGTCGTTCAGCATAATGAATGAATACTTTATTGTCACATGTGATAAGTCACAGTGAAATTCTTTGCTTGCATACCCAAGGTATGTAATCGTCGTCACATAAAGGACACTGACAAAGTTACAAATATTTCCGTGCTAGTTCCACCTTTGTTCTCTAAATATATGCTTACATAGAAACATAGAAACATAGAAAATAGGTGCAGGAAGAGGCCATTTGTCCCTTCGCACCAGCACCGCCATTCATTGTGATCATGGCTGATCATCCACAATGAGTAACCTGTGCCTGCCTTCTCCCCATATCCCTTGATTCCGCTAGCCTCCTAGAGCTCTATCCAACTATCTTTTAAATTCATCCAGTGAAATGGCCTCCACTGCCTTCTGTGGCAGAGAATTTCACAAATTCACAACTCTCTGGGCGAAAACGTTTTTTCTCATCTCAGTTTTAAATGGCCTCCCCTTTATTCTTAGACTGTGGACCCTGGTTCTGGACTCCCCCAATATTGGGATTTTTTTTCCTGCATCTAGCTTGTCCAGCCCTTTTATAATTTTATACGTTTCTATAAGAACACCTCTCATCCTTCTAAATTCCAATGAATACAAGCCTAGTCTTTCCAATATGAAAGTCCTGTCATCACAGGGATTAATCTCGTGAAACTACGCTGCACTGCCTCAATAGCAAGGATGTGCTTCCTCAAATTAGGAGACCAAAACTGCACACAATACTCCAGATGTGGTCTCACCAGGGCCCTGTAAAACTGCAAAAGGACCTCTTTACTTCTATACTCAAATCCTCTCATTATGAAGGCCAACATGCCATTAGCTTTCCTCACTGCCTGCTGTACCGGCATGTTTACTTTATTGACTGGTGTACAAGGACACCAAGGTTTCATTGCACTTCCCCTTTTCCTAATCTGACACCATTGAGATAATAATCTGCCTCCTTGTTCTGCCACCAAAGTGGATAGCCTCTCATTTATCTACATTATACTGCATCTGCCATGTATCTGCCCATTCACTCAACCTGTCCAAGTTACCCTGCAACCTCCTAACATCCTCTTTGCAGTTCACACTGCCACCCAGCTTTGTGTCATCTGCAAATTTGCTAGTGTTACTTTTAATTCCATCATCTAAATCATTAATATATATTGTAAATAGTTTTGCGGCCCCAGCAACGAGCCTTGCGGCCCTCCACTCACCACTGCCTGCCATTCTGACAGGGACCCGTTTATTCCAACTCTTTGTTTCCTGTCTGCCAACCAATTCTCTATCCATTTCAATACCCTACCCCCAATACCGTGCTCTAATTTTGCCCACTAATCTCCTGCGTGGGACCTTATCAAAGGTTTTCTGAGTGCTCAGATAGACTACATCCACTGGCTCTCCTTCATCCATTTTACTTGTCACATCCTAAAAAAATTCCGGTGTGGGCAAGTTGGGCCAACGGGCCTGTTTCCACACTGTATGACTCTATGACTCTATGACCTATGGTTGATCAATGATATGTTACATTTCGAGCAAATGTTCATATTGACCCCATAGGATGGCCAAATGATGGCATAAACCTGAACATGGGGCTCACAAATATGGGATTCATTAATGAGGTAGATGAAGGAAACTAAGTGCAGAATTTGCCCCAATGATTTCAGTGCACGCCTCCTTGCCTATATACATAAATGTAAAAGCCACTTTTGGCATACTCTTTTGCCAGCTGAGTTTTAAATAACTGAGTTCTGTCTTAATAAAGTTCAGTTTAAAGGGGTAGCCTTCCTGAAAATGGGCAATAAGATTGGTTATCAGAAGGCCACTTGTAGGCTACCTTGAAGAAAGTGGTTGGGCACTGCTGTGAATGGACTGCTACAACATTGCTCATTCTGAGCAACTCAATATAAAGTCATCTAGAGTTATGAATTGAAGGGCAGTGCTAATGAAGAAAGTCCAAACTGCTGAAAGCTAACAGAGACACAACAGGAAACGACATGAGTATCACAGATCTGGTTCGAGCAGAACTGCTGAATTTTTTGATGGCTGGTGGCATTAAACACCCACAAAGTTCAAACATTTCACCAGTGAATGTGAAGAATTATGTCCTTTATACATTTTCTGCTTTAATGCTGCAAATCATGTACTATAAGAGCAATTATTGGTGTCATCTTCTGTTGTTTTGCCAGCATTTCTTTTAGAGCAGTTCATATTTTATAATATACTAAAGTGCTTTACAGTCATTAAAGTACTATTTGAGGTATAATGACCACTATAATAGAACAAGCCTGTCAACCAGTTTGTGTAGAAACTCCCACAAATATCAAACAGTTCTCATTTATTGTAAATTTAGTAACTTACAGTATATCCAAATGTTATAACATTCCTTATGCTTAAGTATTTGGTGGAAATAACAGTGCTAGGATTAGCAGAAGAAAGAAGATAGGAATTATTCAAATGGGAAATGTGGCAGCTTTGGTTTGTATATGATCATTTATTGCAGTCTCCTGTTTCATTATAATAAATCTTTCATTAGAATTCATACCAAGTTATATGTATTTTCCCAGAAATCAAGTGTGATGAGTTGAAATGCTGTGATTAATGCCCATCCAATGTTATCAAAATTTGTATATCCATTATTTGGATTGATTCCAATGCCAGCCAAGCATGTAAAGTTTCTGGGGCATCTCCTGTAAATAAAGCAGCAATATATGGATTAATGTTAACGTAATGAACAACAGCCATCATTTTAAGACTTTACAAGCATATTTTTGCACCTCTCCATTACTGCAATATTTTATGAGCATTGCACTTTGCCTAGAATATTGACATAGTATTGTGGAATGATGCAGAGCAGCAGGTCATTGATTCTAAGGTTAACTCTTCCATCAACCTATCCAAATCATCCTATTTCACTGTCATGTTGTCCTATTCAGGATTCCATAGTGGAACACAGATAGTAAGTTGATCTTTAACACCATCAGATTGCAATTGTAAAAGCTGACGGAAAATACCTCATTACCATCTTGAGCAACAATAAAAGAAAATGTGACTTCTTGCAGGAGAAGGGCTAGAAATGACTGAATCATGAAGATAAGCATGGTGTACTTACTATTAAACCTCTTCAGGCAAATGTAACAAAAAAAGTCTAGTTTCAGCAGACTTCAAGGAGAAAATATAATGTAAAAAACAACAAATTAGAGTTATTTGAAGATGCAATACATCAGGCATTAAGTTCACAAACAACTTAAATACTCTGTCAATTTAATGAACCTCATCCTGCCAGCAAGATCAACAGCACTATTAAAGTGACCGACTTGCAAGGCTACAGAACCAGACTATTAGTTTTGCAATCTGTTTCCGAACTTGGAATAATAATGAAAAGCTGGCTCAAGCAATTTGTGACCTAATTCCTGAAATAAAGAGTCTTCCAAGTATCTGGAAAAAAAACTGGTGTTATTGTATACTTTGGGATTTGATGTTACAGCGATACAAGTTATTAGTGAGACCACACTTGGAGCATTGTGTACAGTTGTGGTCACATAACTATAGGAAGGTCATTAGTCTGGAAAAGATTCACAAGGATATAATCGGGACTGGAAAATTAGTTTTAAGGCAAGATAGGCTAGATAGGCTGGTGCTATTCCCCTGAAGCATAGGAAACTGAAGGGTGACCTTATAAAAAGAGGCTTATAAAATCATGAGAGGTGAATGGTCCCAGTGTAGGGGAATCTAAAGCTGGATGTAAGGTGAGAGAGAAAACATTTAAAGGAGATCTTAGGGGCAAGATTTTTTAGAGGTGATGAGTATATAAAGGGCTATCTAATCTATATGTCACAAGCTGCAGGAGGAAGTAATACAGGTGGAGACAATTACATTATTCATATTTAATTAATTTTATTGGAGAGAAAAAAAATTACAGTACATCTGATCTATTGCAGTACATTTCCCTCTATTTTGTTTTTTATACATAATTACAAAATAACCCTTACCCACCCTCCCTAAACACCCCTTGGCAGCTAATGTTTTCACGATACAAATATATCACAAATACAAATGCACATTTCAACAATAATAAAGTAACAAAACAGAATAAAGACAGCTCCCCACTTACTGTCAAGTGCCCTCAGTCAATGGGTAGTTCCTTTAGACCCTCAAAGTGTGATAAAAAGGGTTCCCATTTCAAATACAACTTTTTCACAGACCCCCTCAATGTGAATTTAATCTTTTCTAGCCTTAAAAAACCCCATCACGTCCTCCAGCCAAGCAGCAGCAGATGGAGGAGTGGTAGATTTCCAGACCAGCAAGATTCTCCTACGTGCCAAAAGTGATGCAAATGTAATGATATCAGACTGGGTTGTATTTAAACCCAAGGTTTTATCTGCTACACCAAATACAGCTACAAGCGGGCAAGGTCTCACTGTCATCCCAAGGACTTCACTGATGGTTTTAAAAACCACTGCCCAGTAGTAACCAAGTTTGGGGCAAGAGCAGAATGCATGAGCTAGATTGGCTGGAGAGAAGGAGCACCTGTCACAGCCAGCGTCTGTCCCCGGATATGTGTCAGCAAGCCTGGCTTTGCTTAAATGAACCCTGTGTAAAACTTTAAATTGTATGAGCCCCAATCTAGCACATGATGAAGAGGAATGGACTCTTTTCAGTGCTTCTGTCCAGCATTACTCAGACAGATCTATACCAAGGTCGTCCTCCCACCTAGCTTCAACTTTGTTCAGGTTTTGATATCCTAAAGACATCAGTTGAGAATATAATACAGAGATCAGTCCTTTATTTGCAAAGGTAAAAGTGAGTTTATCCAACACTGTGACAGGCGGAAGATCAGGAAAAGAGGGAAATGTTTTCATGGTAAAGTGACGGACCTGAAGATATTTAAAGAAATGATTATGTGGGAGGCCATGTTTTTTGTGTAGGTTATCAAAACTATCAAATATGTTGTTAGTGTATAAATCCTTAATGCACATAAGACCATTCAAACCCCACTGTCTAAAGGTTGTGTCAAGTGTGGAGGGGGGGGAATAAATGGTTACTGTGAATGGGGCCCAGAACTGAAGCTGATGTAAACGTATAATGGCAACAAAATTGATTAAACATTTTGATGGTGGATAGTACGACAGGGTTGGATGTAAATTGAGAGGTTCAATGGCAGGGAGGAATATACTAAAGCTGGGAGAGACGAGGAATAACAAGACTGTGACTCAAGCAGACACCAGTCTGTATCTGGTCGGTGGAGCCAGAATAATATCTTTTGGATATTGGATGCCCAGTAATAATGAATAAAGCTAGGAAGGCTCAGTCCACCTACTTCACTACCTCTTTGGAGCGTGCACTTATTGACCCTTGGAACCTTGTTACCCCATATAAAGGAGGTTATAGATTGGTTAACTGAGTTAAAAAATGACTTGGATAGGAAGACCGGCAAACATTGGAACAAGTAAAGAAATCTGGGAAGTACAGTCATCTTCACCGACTGCACTCTCCCAGCCACAGTGAGAGGTAGACTACGCCATCTCTCAAAGTCAGTCTTCATTTGGCTAATTTGAGGCGTATAGTTAGCTGCAAACAGGGATGTGAAAAAGCGGGTAATGTGTATTCCTAGATATACAAAACCTTGAGATATGGGAAAGGGCAGGGATTCCTGTCGGATCTGTAGGGCTAGGTTGATAGGAAAGGATTCGCTTTTTTGGAGGTGTAGTTTATAGCCAGAGAAAGTTCCAAACTGATCTAACAAGGACACAATTGCAGGGCTACTGGCTGTAGGGTCGCTCACATAAAGAAGGAGGTTGTCGCCATATAGAGACACACGATGTTCCATGTTTCCTCTCCTAATGCCCTGGAATAATGTGGTTGACCTGAGTGCAATAGAAAGAGGCTCAATTGCAATCGCAAAAAGAAGCGGAGACAAAGGGCAGCCTTGACGAGTGCCACGTGTTTATGGAAAATAATCAGATCGCAATTAATTTGTCTGTATACATGCTAAGGGTGAATGATATAATAGCTTAACCCAGGCTACAAATTTTTTGCCGAATCCAAATCTCTCCAAGACTGAACAAATATGGCCACTCCACTCGATCGAATGCCTTCTCCACGTCCAAAGAGATAACAACCTCTGGGCGCAGAGAAGCACTGGGCGAATAGACCACACTGGCCAGTCGGCGGATATTAGAAAAGGAATGACGATTTTTAATGAAACCTGTTTGATCTTCTGAGATTATTTTGGAAAGTTGGCATTCTAAACGACAAGCCAGCGCCTTCGCCAACATTTTTACATCTACATTCAAACGTGTGATGGGGCGGTATGATCCACATTGAGTCGGATCTTGTCTTTTTTAAGAAGAAGTGAAATAGATGCCTGTGAAAGGGTGGGAGGTAATGAACCATTTTCCAAAGATTCTTGAAACATTTCTAAAAGAACTGGTGTGAGCTTATCCTTAAATTGCTTATAAAATTCTAATGGGTAGCCATCAGGGCTCGGGGTTTTACCACTCTGCATCGCCATAATGGCATTATTAATCTCTTCCTGCCCAAGGGTCTGGTCTAGATCTTCTGCCTCTTCTAATTCCAGAGTGGGTAATTCCAAATCGTCTAAGAAATTTTCCATATTCATTGTATCCAAGGGGAATTCTGAGGTGTTATTTTACAATATTTAAAGATATTTGGACAGATGTATGGATAGAAAAGGTTTAGAGGGATATGGGTCAAATGAAAACAAATGGGACGAGCTCGGTAGGCAACTTGGTCGTCACAGATGAGTTAAACTTAAAGGTCTGTTTCCTTGCTGAATAACTATGACACTAGATGCCTTTGATAATCTGAGATATATAAAAAAACTGCTTAAATAAATTCAAAACATAAAACAAATGCTAAAAATGAGAAAACTCCCATGAAAATAATACATTTATTGAAGACAGATTTAAGGACTAAAGAGTAATTTAAAACAAGTAGATTCAATACAATTTAAAAAACAGAGTACTTATCTGATGGTGTGTTTAATCAGGATAAATAGTCCAATTCAAAGAAGGGCCTGCACCCTACATGTTACAGCCATGGCTGGTATAAATTGAAAGGTCACATGAGAAATGCTCAGGACACTAATGCTCTACCCATTGACTCAGTTTTGGATTTTAAGTAATGGCAGGATACAAAGTGCATTCTCTCCACAGATGCTACCTGACCCATTGGGTTTCTCCAGCACTTTGTATTTTTCTCAAGAATCCAAGATCTGCAGTTCCTAGTATCTGCAGAAACATATTTGTTTTTTCATAGACATTGCAGCTTTATCGTTTGACTGCAACTTACATGTTTTTGTTCTCAATATGATCACCAACAGGCCCTTCAAATATGACCAGTGAAGGAGACAAGAACAGCTGAGGAATCCTGAAGAATGAATATCCCAAGAGAGTAGCTCATGTCTTAATTCGATATATGTATGAGAGCCCAAGGAACTAATGTAAGAAAATATAGACAAAAAGTACTGGCACCTAGAAATTAATTTCTAGTTGATTGTGCTTAATGATTGTATAATTACGTAAGCACAATCTGCCATTCATTGAAATACAGTCCCTTGATTTGGGGATTAATTTCTAGCCAACTATCGATAGGAAACATATTACTGACTGCTTTCACAAATGATATGTTCTGTTCAGCATCATTAAATTGGGGGTAGACAAAAATGCTGGAGAAACTCAGGGGTGAGGCAGCATCTATGGAGAGAAGGAATAGGTGACATTTCGGGTCGAGACCCTTCTTCAGACTGGGTATCATTATTCTTCATTTTGCAGAATTAATCAGGCCATCAGACTTGCTATACAGTATATTAGAAATGGGAAGGATATTTTCCACTGTGGAATACATACCTTTCCCATTAATACATTTGAATCTTCCTAAGTGTTGCCTTAAATGGAGCTATTTCCTTAACAGTAAGCTTATTTATTTGTTTAAAGTTAACAGAATCACTACTCACCCAGTGCCTGTTCCATTTCCACAAACCATTATGTCAATATCTTCAGTCACAAGCCAGTTAGCTGTAAAAATACAGTGGATTCTGTTTAAAAAGGGAATATGAGCTGAAAGGAAAAGATATGAAGTCTATCCATGTATATAAAATTGTACATAAATACTTTATCCTCTTTTCACACTAAAATACCAGGTACACTAATTATTTGTCAAAACTAGCCATTTTTAGTGTTGAATTGATTTGTACCAAGCAGGAGAATCCCAGTACTATAGGTGATCATGATATTAGAGGAGCTTTAAAATTAGTTCCCAGTCCCGAAACATGGAATTGCAAAGTGGTCTGTTGGTTGGCCTAATGAGTCCATTAGTTTACCTCATGAGTTAGGAGGTACCTTCTTCTATACAACTTTGTTTTTGAAAAACATGCATTGACCAGCACTTGATTAATACTTAATGATCTCCATTATCAGCCTAAGTGTGAATCATACTCAGCTCTGGCACTGTCCACTGGTTTGTCAAAATAAACTAGCAAGGATTCACAAAAGGATAAAGACTGTTTGAGTGAAGTGAGACATATAACATTCTGAGAGAGAATCGGTGACACACAAGGTTTTGAGAGCGTTGACAGGATAAATTATGTTTTTCAAGGCTTGAGTGATTTTATTAATTTGGAAGATATGGGTGTTATAGGCAAGACTGTTGAGACGCACTTGAGAACAGGAGAAGAGTGAACAGGAAGAAACTGTTCCTGTCAGCCAAGAGGTCAGCAACTTAATGACATAGATTTAAGTTAATTCATTGAAGAATTAGAAGGAAATAGAAACAAATCTATGTTGACCCAAAGAGTTGTGAGGATCTAGAACACACTGCCTGAAAAAGGTGCTAGTGGCTTAAGTCCTCTCTGCATTGAAAGGTTATACGTAAAGACATGATCTACGAGACTGCAGACTTAAAACGTGGAACTGGCAGGTTTAGATTTAGGTTTCGGTTTATTACGGTTTATTCCAAGATACAGTGAAAAAACATGTTTTGCGTGCTATCCAAATGGAAAAGATATATTATACATAAATACAATTAAGTCAAACTTAAGTACAATAGGTGGAGCAAAGGGGAAGATACAGAGTACAGAATACAGTTGTCACCATTGTAGCACCAGTTCCACAGACAAAGTTCAATGTCCCCTATGGGGTAGAGGTGAATCAAACAGTACCCTAGCTTCTGGAAGGACTATTCAGAAGCCTGCTAACAGTGGTGCAGAAGCTGTTCCTGACTCTGGTGATGCACACTTCCAAGCATCTACACCTACTGCTGAACTGGAGCAGGGAGTGGAAGGAATTACTGGGGTGGGAGGGGTCTTTGAATATGCTGGTTGCTCCTTTGAGGCAGCGTGAAGTATAGATGGAGTCAATAGTGGGAAGTCTGGTCTGTGTGATGGACTGGGCAACATCTACAACTCTCTGCAATTTTGTGTGGTCTTGGGCAGAGCTGTTTCCAAATGTGGTTTGTCCACTACAGATAATTTTTAATATTAATGCCAAGGAAATTGAAGCTTTCAATCATTTCCACTTCCACAACATTGATGCTGAGTGAAACATGTACTCTATTATAACTAGTGCCTTTGTCGTACTGGCATTGAGAGAGAGGTTGTTGTCCTGACACTATATTACTAACTTCTCTATTTCCTTTCCATTGACCGTCTAATCATTGTTCATGATCTGGCAGTGGTGCTATCTTCAAACTTGTAGGAGGAATTAGAGCCAAATTTGGCTCACAGTCATGAATGTATAGTGTATGTGGTAGAGAACGCATCCTTGCAGTGCACGGGTGATGAGAATTATTGTGGAGGAGGTGTTGCCACCAATCCTCACTGATTGTGGTCTGTGGGTCAGAAAGTCAAGGTTCCAGTGGCAGAGGGGGGAGCTGATTTCTATGTCGAGGAGTTTGGAGATGAGTTTGGATGGGATTATGGTGTTGAAGGTAGATCTATAGTCGCTATATTGGTCTACCATAGGAGTCCTTGTTGTCAAGGTGTCCGAGAGATGAGTTTAGGGCCAGGGAGATGGCATCTGCTGTGGATCTTTTGCAACAGTTAGCAAACTGCAGAGGATCAAGGCTGGCTGAGAGGCTGAAATTAATATGCACCACCACCAGTGTCTTGAAGCACTTCATGATGGTGGATGTCAGAGCCACTGAATGAATGGTAGGCTGTCTACCTAACTTTTCTTTTCACTGGGATGATAGTGGTAACTTATTATTTTTGGCCAACTGGGACTTGAATCTCCTTCAATGGTATTAATTTCTAAAAAATATTGGGAAATATTCATGTAAAAAGAAAATTTAATGGGAAAGCATGTCAATGGAAGTTCGGCTAAGTAAGGTTAAATGAACATAAATGGGGCAAAGGGAATAATGAAGCAGAGACTATTGCTACACACTTGTTACAAGACCAAGCCAAACCACAATAGTTACTCATAGCTGTTAATCATATTTGCCACAATCCTAGAGCTGATGCATCAGATTGTTTATGAAAACTGCCATGGCTGATTTTTGTACTTGTTTTCTCAATTGGGTTGGTAATGCCAGGTCTAACAAAAGGTGAGTCAGAACTCTAGGCATTTAGATTTTAATATGAGTTAATGGCAAACAGATTATAGTCTCAGACTCCAAAATTATTTGTTATCAGTGTATTCAGATAACAGTTGCCTTTCATGTTATAAATGCATGAATCCATACTTACATTTGTTTTGAATAAAATTGTCCCATTCTTTATGAGTAATATTTCGTTGCTCCATATTTCTTACACACTTATGTGTCAGAACTCCTTTGAATATTTGAAGTCCAAACAATGCAATAATTAGAAGAACAAACATCATTAGAAGGAGAACTTCCATTAATAGCCTGGCAGACTTGAATATTGCACCAATGATGGTCTTTAGTCCTGCAGAAACATACAATTTCTTTAACTGAGAATCTGTTTTCAAAAGATAGTCAGAATTATAATATAAATAGCAGTTGGCTTATATTTAGGCTTGTGGAAATAATCAGAATTCTGGTGGTTATAGTGGGAGTTAACCACATTCAAATACTACTACTGCTAATGCTCAATTTTTTAACACTTTGATTGTTTGTTTAAAGCAAGCCAAGTGAAAAATGAAGGTTTATTTAAACCCTATTCTTTTGCAGAAGCCATTTGTCTCACCTGCAGACTTGTAATATTGACAGGAATTTGGCAAAATTACTAGAAGATCTGCTGGATTCCACAATTGCAAAGTCTGGCACTAACAATGGTTCACTTACCTGAAATTTTAACTGTTTTTCTTTCTACGGATTTTGCTTAATCTGCTGAGTGCTTCCAGCATTTTCTGTTTTTCTTTAATCAAAAAATATTAGCTCCATTTCTCTGCACACAGGCTGCCTGACTTTGCTGAGCATTGCCAACATCTTCTGTTTTAATCCATGTTCGCATATGAACCCATACTTACTTGTAACGTATTCAACAGAACTGAAAGGGACTCAAAAGAGTATGCTACTGAATTCTTGGTCTTAGATATGGAATCAGAATGAATGTTACAATGCTAAATCTACCATTGTCCTTACCAGGTAAAATAGCAATCATCTTAAGAGCACGGAAGGCTCTCAATGCAGATAATCCAGGAATCATTGGAAATGCCAATGTCATATAACTGAAACAAACAAATAATGAAATTAACAGCAATATCTTATTTTGTTCTGCATCAATATTCACCAAAAGGAAAAGTAAACATTTTATTTAGATATGTCCTTCATGATCTCTAGAAATCCCAAAGTACTTATGAAAATTATGATAATGTAGGAAACAAAGCTTCCGCATAAAGTTCCTACAAGTAACAAGTGGGGGAAATAATTAATCTATTGCATAGGGATAACTTCCTTCCTTTTCTTCAGGCTATCACTTCAGTAAAGGGCTCACTTTAATTAATCTGTGCATAATAAATCAATGCAGCTAACATGCATTATGGAGTCTCTCCCTCCATCTGGTATCATATTTTCCACGTTGCAATCACCGTTCAATGCTGTAGTGAGACTTGAACTCCCAATCTTCTGCTTCAGAAACAAGGTTGCTACCAAGTAAGCCACAACAAAAGATACACATGTTAGGGTCCTCTGTTAAATTCCATTGAAGAGGAAAGTTTCCAAGCAATTACAGTGAAAACAATATTCACTTGAAAAACAGCTGACTCTAGACTATTTTTTGATACAGCCAGAGATAATCTAATAAGCGAGTTCGGTATTTCAACTGCGCATGCCTAGGTCATTGGTCACTCGAGATAAACATTCTCGGCAGCTGAGCTGCTGCGTGTGTACAGACCTGCGTTTTATCCGTAGTCAGGATCGAACCCGGATCTCCGGCGCTGCAAGCGCTGTTGAATTGCTACTGGAATTAGCAACACTATTTCTCCCTTCTCCTCTGGTCCATGCAGAAATCTCAGCAGTGACAATCTAATGTGCACAAACTGCAGGTGACAAAAACGTACGTGAGAGGGCCAATTTCTCAGCATTAATATCGGAGTTTGGGCGGAGGTGATGACATGCCAGATGGTGGGGACTATTCATGGGAAGAGAAAGGCCTCAGGGTACAAACCAGAACCAAGGGCCTGTCTCTGTGCTGTTTCCCTAAACCAAATTAATCTAATTATGTAAAGGTAAGTCATCGGAGGACGCTGGGAGGGTGAACACGGGAACAGGTGGGGTTGAAGGGAGGAAGGAAAGTTGTCTGGGACCAAATTCTGGGACCAAAAAAACGAAGGGGCTTTCGTGTGAGGGGAAAGATTTAATAAGAACCTGAGGTTCAACTTCTTGTACACAGTGGGTGGTGGGAAAGTTATTACGGCAGGTATAATAACAACATTTTGAAAGACATTTGGACATGTGCATGGATAGGAACCCTCTCTCTCTCTCTCTCTCTCCATCCTCTCTCTCTCTCTCTCTCTCTCTCTCTGTCCACCCTGCCTCCTATTCCCCACTGTCCCAACAGATGAATCACGATCCGGTCCCCTTCAGCCTGGGTGAATGGGTTCCATTCTCAATCAGGCTGCCCTCCCGGGTTATACAGGGTTATTATACAGGGGCGAACCACGCACCCCTCTCCTGCATAATGCCAGGAGGCAGGTTTGTGAGCGGAGTCTCACTACCGTCCCCGTCCTGTGTCTCATCCCTGTCTGGAGGCGGCCGGAGATGTCCGGGGTGACCCTGGACTGACAGGACACTGGCCCAGAGCAGTGGTGGTCCCAGGCTTACAGCCAGCGTGGAGAAAAAGCGCTAACTCCAGCTCAACTCTGCTCCAACTCCCAAGGAACCCGTTCCCTGACGGGCCGGAGACCGTCAGCTGCACCTCTCGCCTTGTCCAGTGGCGGTCGGTTAACCACCTCGGTGCCGGCGAAACCCAAGCACCAGTCATCAAGGGGAATACACACAAAATGCTGCAGTAACTCAGCGGGTCAGGCAACATCTCTGGAGAAGGGTCTTGATCCGAAATGTCACCTATTCCTTTTTTCCAAAGATGCTGCCTGTCCCGCTGAGTTACTCCAGCCCATTGTGTCTACCTTCAGTGTAAACCAGCATCTGCAGTTTCTTCCTACCCAC
>CM075977.1:349657894-349780204 GCA_038087875.1 Malacoraja senta
ATGTTCATAAAAGAGCGACGCCTGTCCGCTATTGAGTTGACAGAATTCTAAATTAATTTGTCGACTAGTTTACAATTTATACACAGTTTATACAGCCAGCGCTTTGTACGCCTTTTCTTTATCAGGAATGACCTTTGACAAATCCCATGATTCCTTGCGTTTTTCAGAATACCGAACTCACTTATTAACTGAAGTTTGGCTTCTGCAATGGTGGGAATGTCAGAAGGAAGTTGAGGCAATGTATTCATTCAGGATCTGAATGAATATGATTATAAATGCTTCAGCCTTCGGCACTCACTTCATAAGTGTGGATATTCTTGGAGACTTGTCCTTTCTTTTTATGCTTTTTCAACTGTCTGAACACTTAACTCCATCTATTGTACACTGATTTTGTTGTACACACCACATGTTGTACTGAGTTGAAACTCTGTCAAGATGGTGTCTCATTGTTTGGCAAGAACATTTTAGGTCTGAATGAGATAATCTCTCATACTTCTATGCTCCGGTGAGTACAGCTAATATTATTCAATCTCTCCTCATAGAATAAACACCTCGTCCAGGAAATATATTTTGTGAACGTATTCTGCATTGACTGCAAAGTCAGTATACCTTCTTTAAATGATACAATACTCCAAATGAAGTTTCACAGAAATCCCGCACAAAATCATAAAACATCCATACTTTTGAATGCCAACCTCCCTGTGACAACATGTTGCCTGTCTCGCTGAGTTACTCCAGCGTTTTTGTGTCTATCTTTGGTTTAAAGTAGCATCTGCAGTTCCTTCCTAAACATAAACTCAGTAACTGTTGCGCCGAACACTTGCGCTCGTTCCACCAAGCCCTACTGGATCTCCTGCTTGCTAATCATTTTAACTCCTTTTCCCATTCCCATCCTGACCTTTCTTTCCTGGACCTCCTCCATTGCCAGAGTGAGGCCATACGCAAACTGGAGGAACAGCACCTCATATTCCGCTTGGGCAACTTATAACCCAACGGTCTGAACATTGAATTTTATCCAATTTTAGGTAACCACAACTACCCCCCCCCCTTTCTTCACCACAACCTCTCACCTTCTTTTCCCTTCTTCTCCAGCCTTTGTCCAACCATCTGCCTCTGAAAACGCCCTCTCACCTGTATCAACCTATTACCCGCCAGGCTTTGTCTTGTCCCCCCCCCTCCACAATCAGACTGAAGATGGGTCCCGACCTGAAATGTCACCTATCCATGTTCTCCAGAGATGCTGCCTGACCCACTAAGTAACCCTTTGTGTCTTTTTTTGTAAAACATCATCTGCAGTTCCTTGTTTTACTCTTTGCAATAAAGGCTAAAACATCTTTTGCCTTCCTAGTTGTCTAATGTACAAAAGTTTATTTCTGTGCTTCACACAAAAATCCCTGTGTATTTCAATATTGATTACCTTCTCAGTCTAGAGAGTACATAATTTTTTCTACCCACAGCTATTCATCACTGTGATGGAAGGTGAAATAAAGTTCAAGTCTCTTCCTTTGTTCTTCCTCGGTCGTGGGCCTCGAGCCCTCCGTTGACGGGACGGTCTTAACTCCCGTAGCCGGCGGAGTTCGGACCCTCCGCGTCGAGGCGTTCAGCCCCCGCATCGGGGGGGTTGTCATCTCCCCCGCGCCGGGCGATCGAACCTCGCGTCGGGGCTCGACGAACCTTCTGCGGCGTTGGAGCTCCCGACTAGCCTCTCCCGAGACTGCGAGCCCTTGATGGTAAGTCCGCAGGCCATGCTGGGAGCGATCCCATGCAAGGGATCCACTCCTATATTAAGTCCGCGCCCTGCGGTGGGGCTCACGACAGTCCGAGGCGGCTCCCAGCTCCAGCGATGGTAGGCCGCAGAGCCCGGAGAATGTGATCCGAAAAATGATCACATCTCCGGGAAGATAAGGACTTGAAAAAAAAGTTTCCCCCGATCCCCTCCCCCCTCCCCCCACATAAAAAAACCGAAGAACATAAAAACAAACTTTAAACTGACGCAAAAAAAAAAAAAAAAGTGAAAAAAACGAACAGACTGCTGGCAGGGATGGCCATCTCTCTGGCGCCCTTGGTGGTGATGCAGAGTTCAATTATGCAGGTTAATGTGCAAGTTGAAACAGTGGTAAGGAAGGCAAATGCAATGTTAGCATTCATTTTGAGAGGATGAATATAAAAACAGGGATGTAATGCTGCGTCTTTATAAGGCCAGGTCTGGTTGGGGGGAGTTCCCTCCGCCACGGGTAATCCTGTGCTACCTGCTCCATGGTTGGATAGTCAATGACTAAACCGTCCCCCCCACCTGGTTTGCCAGGTGAGGAAGGGTATGTGGACCCCCAGCAGGACCAAAAACAAGACCTGTCAAAGGGCGGATGAGCTTCTAGCGAGCCAACGGCCATCCACACTTCAGTAGAAGTTGGGATCACTGTCGTATATAGCATTGTAAGGAATGATGATAAAGCACACACACCAAAATCTTATACTTCCAGCGGCGGACGTCCGCAGGAACTGGAGGACAGAGATGATTTATAAGGCACTGGCCAGACCGCATTTAGAATATTGTGAGCAGTTGCAGGCCCCATATTTGAGGAAGGATGTGCTGGCATTGGTTAGGGACCAGAGGAGGTTTACGGGAATGATCATGGGGATGATTGGGTTCATGTACGATGAGTGGTTGATGGCTCTGGGCCTGTACTCGCTGGAGTTTAGAAGGATGAGGGGGACCTCATTGAAACTTACCGAATAGTGAAACGCCTGGATAGAGTGGATGTGGAGAGGATGTTTCCACTAGTGGGAGAGTCTCGGACCAGAGGGCACAGCTTCAGAATAACAGGACATACCTTTGGAAAGGAGATGAGGAGGAATTTCTTTAGTCAGACGGTCATGAATCTGTGGAGTTTATTGCCACAGAAGGCAGTGAAGGCCAAGTCATATGGTATTTTTATAGCAGAGATGGATAGATTCCTGATTAGTAAGAATGTCAAAGGTTATGGGGAGAAGGCAGGAGAATGGGGTTGAGAGGGAAAGATGGATCAGACTTGATTGAATGGCGGAGTAGAGTCGATGGGCTGAATGGCCTAATTCCGATCCTATGACTTCTGGACATGAATGTGGGGTAAATAAAATAAGTTTGTGTGTGATTTAGAATAAAGAGGCACATTGATGGTTGGCATGGAATTGGTAGAGCCATGGGACCCTTTCCAAACTGTGTGGCTCTACGACTGTGACAACTCCTTCTGCCATTTTTATGTTGTTGCTTATCCTGTCTATAATCTCCATTACTCATTTTCCCTTTAGCTTTATATCATCCAAATTATTTCCTGGAATACAGAATAATACACTAATTAAATGATTTTCCACACCCAAGTGTCTCACCGGCCTGCTCGGGCTTCTATTAAATTAACATAGTACATAGAACAGTACAACACAGGAACCCACAATGACTCATAATATTTGTGCTGAACATGTTGCCAAACTGATCTCATCTGCCTGTATGTGATCTATATCCCTCAATTACTTGCACTTCCATGTGCCTACCAAAAGCCTCTTAAATGCCACTATCGTATCTGCCTCCACCACCACTGAGCTCTGTGTAAAAAACTTGCCTCGCAGATCTCCATTAAACTTCCCCCATCTCATTTTATAGCTATGCCCTCTAGTGTTGGACTTTTCCACCTTGGGAAAAATGTTCTGACAGCCTCCCCTATCCATGCCTCTCATAATTTTAGAGACTTCTATCAAGTCTCCCCTCAATCTCTGATGTTTCAGAGATTTCCGTCACCTTTGTCCTGCTTCTTCTTGGAGAAGCAAGGGCTGACAAAGCATGGAAGAATATTCTCCCAGATGATTCTCTGCACGGTTTTAAAACTGTTCTCATAAACATATTTTCACTATTAAATGAGAAAAGTATTCTCAACAAAAAACACAGGACTTAACCTTTCATCTAGCATTACATAATTTTGGAATCAGTTGCTCACATCTCCTTTCAATTAACAGGGAAGAGAAATTGTAAATGCGAGTCACCTTAGTTGCTCTCACACAGCTGCCAGCAGCCAAATAATATGAATTGGCAAAGGTGAAAGCCCAGATTGTGCTCACAATCAATGCGAGAGATATGTACATTACATCAATCAGTTTCAATTCAATCATCAGAACAATCCAAACACTTATGCTTTTAATGTAGATGTTTTCCCCTTCAGTGACATGGTGAAGAAAAAAACAATCAAAATGAGAAAAATATAAATAACTCAAACTTGGAAGGATAAATGTTATCTGACTGATGTACTGACTAGATGGTTGATAAAGCACTGGTTATTTTTTCCAAAATAAGCCTGCAAGACGAGTGTAACATGGAATTTCACCGTTTTATTCTTTGAACTATTTAATCCTTTGGCGTGCATTTTCAGTTGACATTATTTTTCGTATAATCTCACGTTTAATGGTGTGCAATTAATTTTGAAGTCTTTGAACTATTAAACATTGCCAAAATCAGTTCTCAGGAATCAACCTTGATCTGTTTTTTGCAGTTAAATGCAAGAACAAATTGCAGGTACAAAGCAAACAGTAAATGTTCTAAAGTTGATACCTTTACAGCAACAATAAAGTTGAACTTACGCCAACAAAACAACTGTAAAGTCCAACCAGTTCCAAGGGTTCCGGAGATAGGAAAAGGTGTGTAGGGCAAATCCTCGAGCCAGTACCTTAATAATTACTTCCAAAGTATATATTGCTGTAAAAAGGAGACTAAACAGAGATAAATAGAATATTATGAAAATATATATGCAAGTAATTTTGCTTCATTATGCTTCATGAGTAAATCTGATTTCCTATTTTTTTAAGTTCTGGTTGCAATTAACTTGAGCTGTGTCTCAGAGGAAGGGTTCAGCACTTGGTAACTGTTGAAAAGAACAAGAAAATCAAATTAAGGCCAACAGAAAATAGAGTACTGTTTCAGCACACTGATTTGTATTGTACACAAGGGAAAATCTACCCTGCAAACAGGGGCATATGCAATAAAGATGGTGGGTGGGAGAGGGTGGGGGTGGGTGCAGTGAAAGTATAAATGGTGTGTAGCAGAGATATAAGCCCAAATCCCATTAAACATGTTAAAGACAAACATGTGTATTTAGTATGCCTTCCCAAAGAGTTTGGATGGTGTACAGTAGGGATGCAACAAGCCCAACTCCCAATAATTATTAGACGTATTAAAGACGAACACATATATGTGTATTTAGTGTGCCTTTCCAAAAGTAGTTGGTTAAATCCTTGCAAGTTTCTTTGCTGCTAAGAGTGCAAATGGAATGTGAAAGGAGGGTGAAATATTTGAACATGAACAATTATGCTTCCCTGACGGGACCAAGGAGGAATATTGAATTGAGAGAAGAGATGTTGGTCTTGAACAAAACAATTTGCTTATGTAAATCTGATCCATAATTCTTCCTATTTTAATTTCTTTCTAAAGATTTCATGGTCTATCCATTACTAATTTTATGTAGCATACTAGGTAAATGTATTCCGCAAGATGGAACTAAACACTCAGAGTAGTCAGACATTTTTTTAATGGTTAGTCAATAATATTGTCAGCCTTGAAGAAAGAAAATAATCTGCTTATTTTCGATTTCTGATTGGTTATTAGATATCATTACAATTTTCCTTTTCTCTCTTTATACTTTGTTGCATTACCAGACTCTGCCATTTTTCACTCTCCTCCCATCAAACCCACTACCACTCCCACCCCACCTTTGATTCTCTTTTATCATTCATTGGGCATTTGCACAGATCCAACTGATAAGTGCTACAGTACAGTATCTCAGTCTATGACTCCTTCTCCTAACAAAGCACAAATGTATCTTGCTAACTTCATTTGCATTCTTTCTTTTTCCTAAAGAAAGGGGGAAAAGGATAAATAGTCATAACATATATAATCATTAATTGAATGCTGGGAGAGAGAGGGGTTGTGGGAGAAGGAGAGAGGAGAGAGAGAGAGAGAGAGAGAGAGAACCAGAATCATCTCTTTATATACAGAGATTAGAATTCTATGGTCATTATACATTCAACAGAGTCATTTCAGAAATCTGGCAGTTAGGTTCCTTCAACTAGGTGATCTATGATGATCTCAGCTGATGACTGTAATGGTTCAAGGATTATTAAGTGATAAAATCTGCATTTTCACCGCATGGCCTGTACTATGAAGGAACCTATTACAAATTATGTCTGGAGCACAGATTTCATCAGATTACAGAATGACTAAATAGCAACTTCTAGAGGCTATTTGCACATTTGAGCTATGCTAACATAAACACCATGCAAGCCCTCCCCACCATTCATCCTATCAAATAATATTTCCACTCCATTCTCCCTCAAACACTTGGAGACACGTGCTATTTGCTCAGCTACTTCATGTAATAGTGAGTTCTAATCTCTCACTGATGGTTTGTGATAACTAATAAGGCCAGACCTTTATTTTCTTTATGTAAACTATTTTCCAGGAACACAAATCAGAGGTAAAGAACATTTTGGCTGTGTGACATGCAGTTCCATCCAGTACAAACCTACATCATGAGTAGATACTAAATCAAATTATCTTTGAAATATATGGTGCAGAATCATTAAAAATGCATATTACACAGCATATACTCACTCAATAATGACAAAATTTTTGTTCATTGCCAGCAATAGCATATTCACAAAGATTGTTCCAATGATAACTAAATTAAAAGATGTATTCAAGTGCTAAGGAAAATGATCAGAACTCTTAAAAAAATAGGGGAAAAAAAAATGGAAACCAAACATGACAGCAAAATTTATATCAAAAGACAATTCAATTATTGGAGAGCATACCACTTAAATTTACCCAAATGTCTGATCATTGCTAAAAAAAAGTGTTTACTGTAAATGACTAATGACGATAGAACACTAGTTCTAAATTGAATTTAATGTTGTAATGGTAACAGTACTTTATAACCTCAATGTTTCTCTGTTATATATATTGTTCTTAAAAAAATTAATTAGAATTATGTAAAAGCCTGTCCAAAGTGATAGGCTAAGCAAAGCAATATTACAAAGGTAATGGATTTCCCTAAATCTCTCAAAAGGCAGTGCTCTCCGAGATAAATGTGAGATGGCAAAACCTGCTGGTCTGTGGAGGAGGCAGATTGTCAGTACAAGAAGGCATTTGGTGTTTACCAGTCTATACATACCCAGAACAGTTAAGCAAATGTAGGAAGTAAAAGAAAATTTTCTGAATCACATTTAAAAAACTTATGTTGAAACTTACATCCAGTGATTTTTATTTTTTGCAATCTGGCTGCCAAGCTAGAATAAAAACATTTGGCCTTTTTCCATAGCAATGAATCCTAAGGCATTACTGAAGAACCAGTTCTTGAACATATGTGTACTATTAGAAGACAAAGACTTAAAAATTGATTCAGGCCGATAGGCTGTCACAAAATTGTTCTAGGAGTCAAGCCCTTCATGGGAACAGGTAGGCATGTGTCAAACTTGATAATGAACTTCTGTTCTTGTTTTCCGAGGGCAAGTGAACTAAAGGAGTTTGCTGGGCATCATGTTGCAGCTCAGCAGCTGAGAACATTTCTACTTCAGATAAATCCTGGGAAAAGGAAATAGAGGATGAATTGGGTGGTAATGGGGACTTGGGGAAAAATTAGGATGGAGGTGTGCAATTGACAGGGCTGAAGGCAATAGGGAGAGGTTTGAACAGTTGCTGGTGATGCCCCTAGCACTTCAGTGGAGTTGGACGGGACAGGCTTTCACCTCCATTTCCTATATTCAGTTCAGAATATTTTAGACATTGTTTTATTTTGGCGATGGTCTGCATTCCAGACCTTTTGGTTTTCTAAAGAGGTGGAATGGCTTTTAAATGTTCATAGCTAAAGGAACGAATGATGGTTTCAGTTAGCAGCCCTGAATTGCCATTTTGCTGTCGTTATCAATATCTATCTGATGCGTTCCTGGCAATCAATGAACATGTTTGCCCTGCATGTCATCCAAGTGGATGCTTAAGTATACATTTTTTAATGGAAAACTGAAGATGTACATCAAACAGCTCGCCCACTATCTTTTTTATAATTAAACAATATTGTACAGGCAATGTGTTTTCTAAACTTTTTAAAAATGATATCACTTATTCGAATTAGAGATACAAAACACTTTCAAGAAAGCAATTCAAAAAAAGGATATTGATGAGTTACTGCCTGAACTGCCACCTTTCTCACTAGATGGCTATGTGCAAGCAAAAAGAGAGATTTCTGGCAGCTGAAGCGAAACAAATACTGGGCACCGAATCTTGTGGACAGCACACAGAATGTCTGAGAACATAAAAATAAAAATTAAAGGAAACTTTAACAGCTGTTCCGTATTAGTAGTAGATTGTTGGCACAAGATAAAACAGTTTAAACAACCATTACTGATGTTATAGTAAATTATCAGTAGAACATCCTATGACTGAAGTTCTTCTCAGGATGTAAATTTTGAACATGTACATTTTCTTACCTAATTGAAGTTACTAAAGCTACAAAAGGTTCATTAAAAACACCATCATGTTACAAAGGTTCATGCATGTGCAGAATAATTAGATTCCAACGATTGTTGCTGTTGGATCTTCCATGGATGTACAGCTGCTGAATTGTCTTGGGAATAGCTAGGTAACTCAAGTTCAGAAAAACCATCAAGAACATCAAAAAGTATTAGCTGTTATTGTTATTATACATAACGTGACAGCTAGCTTGTGACAGTTGAATTTCAGTACTCTCACAAACAGATGTTGAAAATGGCACAAATGAATCTAGGATGGTGAAGCCAAAAATAATCAATTAAAAGTACATGCCATTTAAGTACATGCTGAGAAAAAACCCAGTGGAAATGAGTAAACACAATTATTGCTTAAGTAAACTTTGAAAGTAATAGGAAAACAACATAACCAAAAAAATGACACACATATTTTGTAAGTTTCAGTACCAGTAAAATTTGTGATATTCTTTTATGTTGCAGTTGGGAAACATCTGGAATGGTAAAGACTGAAACATTTATGGCATAATTAGATATCACAAAGGGGAACAATAGGCTCTTTCTAGATAGAATAATTAACTTCGGCTCTGCGGTTTTCATTCATAATTATAATGTGATCATATTATCTCCAAACACACTGAGGAAGATTTACTAGGTTTAATAAAAATCTTGCAGTGATGAAAGTGGCAATAATGGTAGCTCTGACACGATAAGTATAGGTAAGAAGGTGATAAAACTTTTTAGGATCATATGATATCATTTAACTTCAATGTTAACTTCAGTGTATCGTCACCAATTACTTTGAGGATCAAGCAATTACAAATATGCTTGTAATTTAATACAGCAATTTACTTAATTGAAAAAAAAAAACATTTTTGATCAGGGAACAAAATCAGAAACACAATCAGTCCTGAGAAGGAAGGTGTACCTTCGCCATGTAATTACAGGTACATCAGGCGCCAGAGCCCGCAAGGCTTTGGAGATATGCCCAAATGGGTATTCATCATGCAATAACAATGGATTTGGAACATTAAGGATGTTCTTTTATTGACCATTCATAAGAAAAGATGAAGGAATATCATGAGTCAGTCACGCAGAAGTTAATCTAACATAAGGGGCGGCACAGTGGTTGAGCTGCTGCCTCACAACGCCAGAGATTGTGGGTTGATCCTGAGTATGGGTGCTGTCTTTGCAGAGTTTGTACGTTCTCCCTGAGAACACGTGAAGTTTTACTGGGTGCTCTGGTTTTCTCCCACGTTCCAAAGACATGCAGGTTTGTAAGCTAATTGGCTTCTGTGATTTGCCCCTAGTGTGTTGGATGCAAAAGTAGGATAACATGGAACAAGTGTGTGGGTGATCAATGTTCATATAAGTTCATAAGTGATAGGAGCAGAATTAGGCCATTTGGCCCATCAAGTCTACTCCGCCATTTAATCATGGCTGATCTATCTTTCCCTCTCAACCCCATTCTCCTGACTTCTCCTCATATCCCCTGACTCCTGTACTAATCAAGAATCTATCTATCTCTGCTGTAAAATATGCATTGACGTCCACAGATGAATTCCACAGATTCACCACCCTTGGACTAAAAAATATCCTCCTCATCTCCTTCCTAAAGGCATATCCTTTTATTCTGAGGCTATGACCTCTGGTCTTAGATTCTCCCACTAGTAGAAACATCCACTCCAGATCCATTCTAACCAGGTCTTTCACAATTCGGTAAGTTTCAATCAAGTCTCCCCTCATCCTTCGAGTACAGCGAGTGCAGGCCCAGCGCTGTTAACCGTTCATCATATTTATAACCAAATCATTCCTGGGATCATTCTTGTAACCCTCCTCTGCACCCTCTCCAGCGCCAGCACATCATTCCTCAGATATGGGGCCCAAAATTGCTCACATTACTCCAAATGCGGTCCCACCAGCACCATATAAAGCCTCAGCATTTCATCCCTGTTTTTATGTTCTTATCCTCTCTAAATAAATGCTAACATTGCATTTGCTTTCCTAAACTACCAATTTGACTTGCAAATTAACTTTTTGGGAGTCCTGCACCAGCACTCCCAAGTCCCTTTGCACTTCCGATTTCTGAATTCTCTCCCTATTTAGAGAATAATCTACGCCTTTATTCCTACTACCGAAATGTATGACTCCACACTTTGCTACACTGTATTCCATCTGTCACTTCTCTGCCCACTCTCCCAACTTGTCCAATTCCTTCTGCAGAGTCCCTGCTTTCTCTACACTTCCTGCCCCTCCACCTATCTTTGTATAATCTGCAAACTTGGCCGCTAAGCCTTCAATCCCCTCACCAAATCATTGATATACAATGTGAAGAGTAGCGGCCCCAGCACCGACCCCAGCGGAACCATTAGTTACTTGCAGCCAACCAGAAAAAGCCCCTTTTATTGCCACTCTTTGCCTTCTGCCTTCCAGCCAACCTGCTAGTATCTTCCCTCTGATACCATGGGCTCTCATCTTCTTTAGCAGCCTCACGTGCGGCACCTTATCGAAGGCTTTCTGAAAATCTAGGTAAACAACATCCACTGACTCTCCTTTGTCTATCCTGCTATTTATTTCCTCAAAGAATTCCAACAGGTTTGTCAGGCAAGACCTCCCTTTCACAAAACCATGCTGACTTTGGCCTATTTTGTCATGAATTTGCTAGGCTAAAGGGCCCGTTTCCATGCTGTATCACTAAACTAAACTAAACATTAGTAGTCTTGTGTTGTGAATGTACTAGAAGTGATAAGGTTGAAAATAATTAATACTCAAGGTTTCCCATTTTAAAGTTAACAGATCCCATTGTGCAGACTTGTTGAAGGCAGATTAACGGGTTGTAGTTAGAACATGTTGACACATTGGTATTACGTTAAGAAGAGATAATTAAGCATATCTAAAATTACAGATAATAGAGCTCCTTGGAAAACTTTTCACTGGTTATTACCACCTGTTAAAAACAAAAGGGTTTTGGTATCCTGAAGATATAATTTATATGAAATTTATAATATTGCAACTGATATCTGAATCTGATATTCACCCTGCTTTAAAGAATTTTTAATTTAGCAATTGTCTTGATTTAACTAAGACTATTATCCAAATGTTTAAATAATCCTTAGTTCTCAAACTTGTATTCGAGACAATGGAAGCTTCGTATCACCCTGATAGGAAGGACATTATAGCCATAGAGGGAGTGCAGAGAAGGTTCACCAGACTGATTCCTGGGATGTCAGGACTTACATATGAAGAAAGACTGAATAGACTTGGCTTATACTCGCTAGAATTTAGGAGATTGAGAGGGGATCTTATAGAAACGTACAAAATTCTTATGGGGTTGGACAGGCTAGATGCAGGAAGATTGTTCCCGATGTTGGGGAAGTCCAGGACAAGGGGTCACAGCTTAAGGATAAGGGGAAATCCTTTAAGACCGAGATGAGGAAAAACTTTTTCACACAGAGAGTGGTGAATCTCTGGAACTCTCTGCCACAGAGGGTAGTTGAGGCCAGTTCATTGGCTATATTTAAGAGGGAGTTAGATGTGGCCCTTGTGGCTAAGGGGATCAGGGGATATGGAGAGAAGGCAGGTACGGGATACTGAGTTGGATGATCAGCCATGATCATATTGAATGGCGGTGCAGGCTCAAAGGGCCGAATGGCCTACTCCTGCACCTATTTTCTATGTTTCTATGTTTCTATGTTAATATATCCACATAGAACATTTAGGAAAATAAAGATCATTAATACAATATATACTGTATGTACGTGAGTGTGTGTGTCTGTGTGTGTGTGCGTGTGTTTGTGTCTGTGTTTGCTGATTAAATGTCTGATATTCATTCATTTCTCTTTCAATTTTTGGGCCAGTTTAAAAATAACTTAAGAGTCTTGCCCATTTTGGATTTAACAATCTGGTGACCAAAATAATGTCTGATTCAGAGATGCATTGCTTTGTAGCAAAGAATTCACAGATTCATATCTGAACCTTCCATCAATGGAAGTGTTGCAATGGACAGCCGGTTAAATGCAAGCTGGGGGTCAAGTAAATAACAACCTCATGGGGTATCTATACTGAAATTTAGGTTGGCTTCAAGCTGGCTTCAAACTCTGTCCTCATATCAGCAGAAAATCCACTGCAGCTTCCCTTTATCAGTTTAATTATCAGTAATAAGAAATGAGTGAATCATAGAATCATTTGGGATCACAGAAGCAGGTTGCCAAACACATGATGGTTCCTCATAGAGTAATCCAGTCACACTGTTTCCCTGCTCTTTCCCCTTGGCACTGTTAATTATTTTCCTTCAACTGTCTATTTTGACATTTTGGGTTTGGACCCTTCTTCAGACTGAATTCAGACGAGTGTGAAGAAGGGTCCTAACCCGAAACATCACCTATCCCATTTTCTCTCTCTCTTTCTGTCTGTCTGTCTTTCTCTTCTCTTTCTCTCTCTCTTTCTCACGTTCTTTCTCTCTCTATCTCTTTCTTTCTTTCTTTCTTTCTTTCTTTCTTTCTTTCTTTCTTTCTTTCTTTCTTTCTTTCTTTCTTTCTTTTTTTTTGTTGTGAAGACACTATATAAATGCAAATCATCTTTACTTTTCACTTGTTTCCTTGATTTGTTTAGGGTCTGTCCCACTGAGGGGGACCTAATTTGCGAGTTTAGAAGAGTTTAGGAGAGTTTAAAAAAGTGTCATGGTCTTGTTGTATCACCCAAGTAGAACATCTCCTACAAACTCCTTAGACTATGTAGAGAACCTCCTACGAATATGTGGAAGACCTATGTTACAATACCTACCTTCAGCGGCGCTGCAGTTCTGCCATTGGCCGTGTGCGCGACTTTGGCGCCTTTGAGAGGGGGGGGGGGTGGGATTAAAATGCCGTTTTCTCCTGCCTGTCGGAGTCGAACTTTCTCAGGCTGTTCAGCTGCTGCAGAAAAATCGTTCCGACTTCCGTTCTCGGAAGTTAAAAAAAATAATTTGCGGGACAATTTAATCCCCGGAGTAAAATAAAAAGCTACTTCTAACGCCGTCAACGCCTACAACGGGACGGATCTCACATAGGGGACAAAACATAAGGTAAGTCGTATATTTTACATATAAACTTGCTTCTTAGGATGAATTTGATCCAAATTTCATTGGCGAAAATGTGATTTTGGCCCCACATGAACCGGCATTGTTTTTCCTGCCGATATGGGGTTCAAATTCACTGCAACAGCAACGTTCCAATTGATCGCGTTCCACAAAAACCCACTCGCAAGATGATTAAAATGCCCATTAATTTATGGGAATTAAACATTAAATTCCTTCCATTTGGCCTATAAATTCATGACAATGAGTTTTAAAAATCTTGTTATATTGTGAATTCTTGCGTGAATGTTATTTGGACACTTAGGCTATTTAAAAATGTTAACCTTTTCTTAAGAAACGGATAGATGTTTAGATCTAGTAATTGAATTTTGTAATTAGCTACTATTAGGTAACTAACTAATTATATGCTTTAATTTCAGGTCATCCAAGTAAGATGTTTTATATTTGTTTCAGAATTCTTCAATCTATAATAACTGAAAATTTCATTCAGTTCTCTTAATTGTTAAGAAAGTTATGGGCTTTTGACTGTCCTCGATCAAAGCTTTTGAGTTGTCAATGGAAAAGCAATAGGGAGCAAGATGCTAATTTCAGTATGAAAATGGCCATAACTGTTATAAGACTGAAGATATGAAAGTGAATTAGGTGTCAAATTAAACTTATTTTTATGCTTTATCTGATGGGATAAATTGCAGACTTGATTTTAAAAATCTCAAAATTTTGTTACATTGCTACTTTGACTAGCTTCGGGAAAATTGGACACCGAATAGTGGAGAGTGAAGACGACCACCTTCGACTACCTTCGATTACCTTCGATTGCCTTCGATTACCTGTGAATAACATACCGACCTACTACAACCTACTTCGACTAAACCTACGAGTAAAAAATATATAGATTTTTTCCATGGCGACCAATTTTTACTCGCAGACAATTTTCAGCATGCTAAAAAATACTCCTCGACCAAACTGAGGCCTCAAGTATGCGGGAACATCTCCCGAGCATGAAGGAGTGTTACATAGACCTCCTAGGACCAGGTGTCGACCATGCTGCGAGTTTGAGTCGAGGGCAAACTCTTCTAAACTCGCGAATTTGGTCCCCACAGTGGGACAGGCCCATTATGATCAGCATTTCTTTAAATGTTATCCTTGTCCATGTGCAGTATTGGGAATGTGTAGGGTAATCCTGAGTCTGCACACTTCCACTAGGTTTTACATTTGAAGAAGATTGCTGCACTTTGACGTATGCTATCACCCACTATCATACACAATGCATGGCATCAATGATCACATCATTCCTCTCATTGAACTTTTCCTTGCACACTCTCAGCCCTTTTGTCTTTTCTATCTAAAGTAATTGTGTGTCCTGGTTATGCAAAAATGGTTACGATTCAAAACAAGTTTTTTTTTAATTGGGGAGGGAGCTGTTTAAGTTGAGCATCATAATTCATTATATTCATGACAAGGTGATGCTAATATGTGTCATATAAGTTCCATCCTGAAATACATGTTGTGGACATAAATGTTTTAATGTGTAAAACTCATGGTTGTTATCTTGGATGTCATTTATCAGAAGAATGGCTAGGAAATAAGAAATATCAGCTGCTGGCTTATGTACTTAATGGATCTTTGTAGAAACAGATGGTAGAAAAGCTGTCATGACTCCAATATTTAAAAGTAAATCAGATCTTGAATATTACTGGAATCAGATAGACACAAATGAGTCATTGAAAGGTATTTTACAGGATTTCATCTGTCATTTGGAGAAGAGGGCAAGTACTCAAGAATTTTAGCATGGTTTCGGGAAACGGAGTCCTGCAGTCACCAACAAATAACTTTTTTGAACAAATTAGTGAATATTAGTACATAATTCATACTAGCACCCTAAATTCTGGGATACACAACCTATGGCAATGTGCTTGATGTATCTATTTTATCATGGGAGATCAGAGTTCATGTACTGTATTATTGGGAACTGGAAAATGGCAACAATTTAATAATGTGAGGAATGTCACTAATGTAGACTGATATGAATGGGCCTTTGGGGTTTTGTGTCAGGATGATAGTAATTTATCATCTTCTTAGAAGATTTGGATAAAACACTGTGATACAGCAGATGAAATCTCTGATTATCTATGCATTGTGCTGTGATATTCAGCAAGGATTATGAACAGAGGAATGCAAGAGCTGGAATAAATTATTCAACCCCATGAAAATGCCACAATTAGAATCTAATTCCATCTTTGTGTAAGTGAAATCAGTGTTGGGGTCATAGTTGGTAACGATGATCACCCAGTAGAGTTTTATGAAAAGTAATTGATTTGAAAACATTAAATCAATTTCTCTCTCCACAAATTCTGCCTATTCTGCTGTATATATCCAGCAACCTGTTTTCATTTCAGAATGCCAATACCTCCTATATTTGCTCTTTTTGAAAGGAAAATAGTCCTTTTGAAAGGAAAATAGGTATTAGGTCTAAGATTTAGGAACGGATTTATTTGGTAAGTATATACTTGGTGTGTTGTATCCAGTTTGGGTTTCTATCTATAGCAGAGAATCATAGAAATGATTTAGAGGACTATGACCAAAATAGTGCTCAGCTTCATGAATATTTATTACTATTTAATTGGTCCAAGGATTGGAATTATTTTAAACCATCGGCTTAAGAGAGATTGATTGTGGTTTCTCATTTACAAATGTTTCTGAATCTGTCTTATTGTAAGATGCAGTAATAACAAGGTGGGTTTATGATAGGATCTATTTTTTTCTCAGAGAATTATTATCTTCTGGAATAGATTTTGAAAGAGTGCTGTGAATATGGATTCCCTCCAATATGCCAAAATAGAACCAGATGGAATAATAACAGAAGAAAGTTTTTCAATGAATGAAGGAAGAATGTGCACCAGTAATTACTTTTCATAACCTCTGGACAAACCCGGGAACTTCATAGCCATTGAAGAACTTTTGATGTATTGTCACTGTGCTCAGGAATGTACCAGACAATAGTGCACACCAGTACTCCACTTTCAGTAATTAATTAATGATTAGATATTCTGTTTATGGTAGGGATGTTTGAAAGAACCAATTGCCTGGACGAAAAACAGTCTCCTGGTTTTTCTTGAATAGCATCAAACGATCTAATAAGTCCAACCAAAATAGAACACAGGACTTTAACATTATGTCCTTCTTAATAGACATGTAAAGCATTCCAGCAGTATGGGGCTAGTTTATAATATTATATATCAAGAATGGAATTTCAGCCTGTATCCTTCTACCTATGAGCCAAGACTGAAGTTAAGAAGTCTGAGTTGCTGGTGAGTCACCTTGGTTACTTGGGATTTGTTTGTTTGATTTTGGGTAAGTAGACAAATTTCCAAGGGGTTAACATGGAGGTTTTGTTTCTTTTAGTAGATTGCTGCTTCCAATTTCATTCTTGGTCAGCTGAGCTAAACACACAATGTACTAGTTGCAGTATTTTGCATTCTGTCTCTGAAATTAATTCCATTGCATGTTTAGTGCTGCTGACCAGTGATCACATTTTAGACATTTGTGTTTGTTGGATTTGGATACTGATGGCACGCAAAATGACATTTGTTTTGGATGATTTGGGCTTGATGGACTGGATGTTCTCCATTGTTTTCCGTTTCTATGTTGCTCTTAATTTATCTTTTCCCTCGAATGTAACTGTTCAGGTTAGATTTCAAAATGTATATTAATTGTTTCCAAAACTATGTTGTATGATTTCCAATCATATTCATGCAAGATTATTTAATGTGCTAAAAAGAGGTGAGCACCTATGGAATAATTTCATGCGTGAATCATTTCTTATTTATAAAAAGAGATATAATAAACTAAGTTCTCCTCTCCAGCAGCAAGTTATTCCAGAAGAGCAAAACGCATATGCTACCCTACCGGTTCTTTCCTTTAATATTTAACCCAAAAAAATCTTACAGGGTGACAAAGAATATTGCTGTGCTTCGAAAATTTAATGTGTAGTTAGACAAGATACATCCGGAAATTGATCTAAGTTGCCTTGGAGCAGCCATTAAAAGAATACAACCCTGGAAACAATTGGCGGAATCCACTTGTCTTCATGCCATTGCAATGTCCATGAAAGAATGATCTTGCCACATTTATCAATCCATCTGAGATCGCTCACTTACTTCAGTTTGCTTTTCTCTCTTATATATTTGTACTTTCCTGCAGATTCCATTTCCCCTTCCTACGACTACATTTGCATTTCCCTCTCACTTTTCAGTTTGAGATTCCACTATACATTTTTTTTCACCCCTACATTTTTGTCCCATTTTCAAAAACATTTACTTCACTCCCTCCCTTATTCATTTTTCTCTCTTCCTCACCAATTGGTTTCCCTGTTTCCTAATTTGTAATGCTATTTTCTCCCTCTCCCTCCCCTGTTTTGTTTTCCTCTCATAGAAACATAGAAAATAGGTGCAGGAGGATTGGGGGCTGATCGTCCCCAATCAATAACCCGTGCCTGCCTTCTCCTCATATCCCTTGTTTCCACTAGCCCCTAGAGCTCTATCTAAATCTCTCTTAAATCCATCCAGTGATTTGGCCTCCACTGCCCTCTGTGGCAGGCAATTCCATAAATTCACAACTCTCTGGGTGAAAACGTTTTTTCTCACCTCAGTCTTAAATGACCTCCCCTTTATTCTAAGACTGTGGCCCCTGGTTCTGGACTCGCACAACATTGGAAAACAGTTACGGCCCCAACATCGAGCCTTGCGGCACTCCACTCGCCACTGCCTGCCATTCTGAAAAGGACCCGTTCACTCCTACTTTGCTTCCTGTCTGCCAACCAATTTTCTATCCATGTCAACACCCTACCCCCAATACCATATGCTCTAATTTTAGTCACGAGTCTCCCATGCGGGACCTTATTAAAAGCTTTCTGAAAGTCTAGATATACTACATCCACTGGCTCCTCTTCATCCATTTTACTTGTCATATCCTCAGAAAATTCCAGAAGATTAGTCAAGCATGATTTTCCTTCCATAAATCCATGCTGATTTGGACTAATCCTTTTACTGCTATCCAAATGCCCCATTATTTCCTCTTTAATAATTGACTCCAGCATCTTTCCCACCACCGAAGTCAGGCTAACTGGTCTGTAATTCCCTGTTTTCTCTTTCGCTCCTTTCTTGAAACGTGGGATAACATTAGCTATCCTCCAATCCACAGGAACTGGTCCTGAATCTATTGAACATTGGAAAATGATCACCAATGCGTCCACTATTTCTAGAGCCACCTCCCTGAGGACCCTAGGTTGCAGACCATCAGGCCCAGGGGATTTATCATCCTTCAGTCCCATTAGCCTACCCAATACTATTTCTCGCCTAATGAAAATTTCTTTCAGTTCCTCGATCCCCTTAGATCCTCTGTCCTCCAGTACTTCTGGGAGATTGTTTGTGTCTCCCTTAGTGAAGACAGATCCGAAATACCTGTTCAACTCTTCTGCCATTTAGGGACCCACATTTGACTTTGCTATTCTTTTTCCCTTAACATATGTAAAGAAGCTTTTACTGTCCTTCTTTATATTCCTGGCCAGCTTCCCCTCGTACTTCATCTTTTCAGCCCGTATTGCCCGTTTTGTTTCCTTCTGTTGTTCTATGAAAGTTTCCCAATCCTCTGGCTTCCAGCTACTCTTTGCTGTGTTATACATCTTTTCTTTTAGTTTTATTCTATCCCTAACTTCTCTTGTCAGCCACAGTTGCCTCCTACTCCCCTTAGAATCTTTCTTCCTTTTTGGAATGAAATGATCCTGCGTCTGCCGGATTATGCCCAGAAATTCCTGCCATTGCTGTTCCACCATCATTCCTGCTAGGATCCCTTTCCAGTCTACCTTGGCCAGCTCCTCCCTCATGCCTTCATAGTCCCTTTTGTTCAACTGCATTAGGACAAAGGGGAATCTCCCTCCTCAGTTTTCACTTTCCTCTCTGGATTTCCATATCCACTTTTCTCTCATCCAGATTTTGTTTTATTCCTCTCTTCTACTGCCTTCTCAGACACATGGAGTCTTCATGCATGCCACCATCAATTGTTGGACCTGAACTCACACTACCAACTCTGCCACCAGCAAGGACTCTATGCAAGTGTGAGTGTGTGATCAGTGGAAAAAGTGACTGTTTTTCCCAAGTCAGCAACATTGGGATATATCAGGCCAAGCAATTCTTGGATTGTTATCTAGAAGCATGTAAATTGCCTCTTCCATGGTCAGGCCAAGCCTGGTGCTGGAGCTGGAGTGAGGGCCGAGCCCAGGGCTTGGGATGGGGCCGTGACTGGGGCCGCGAAAGAAGCCGCCACTGGAACGAAGGACGAGCCTAGGTCCGGGGTCAGGGACGAGCCCAGAGATGAAGTCGGGGCCTGCACTGGAGCCCAGGCGGCGGCTGCGCTGACGGCTGGAGTCTACTGCCAGAGCCGAGTTCCAGGCCCTGGCGCTGCTCTACCACCTGGGGAAATGAGGAGGAGGGAGATGGGGTGGGGAGTGGGGTGGTAGAGGGAGATGGGGAATATTAGAATATTGCATTGGGGGAATGGGTTGCGGTGGGGGAACGGGTGAATGGTGGTATATTGCGTTGGAGAACAGGTTGCATTGGGGGACCAGGCCTTCCATGTGACAGAAACCCAATGGGTCCCACTTAGTCTAGTCTCCTTTAAACTCTGCCACTTTTAACTTGAAACTATGCCCTCTAGTGTTTGACATTTACACCGTGGTTCCAAAAGGGTTCTGATTGTCTACCCTATCTATGCCTCACATAACATCTCAATCTCTGACGTTCTAGAAAAAACAAGAAAAGTTTGTCCAACCTCTCCTTATAGCTAATACCCTGATCCAGGCAGCATTCTGGTCTTCTGCATCCTCTCCAAAGACTCCATATCCTTCCTGTAATGGGCCCAGAATCAAGTTTACCAAATGAGAAACCTGGAACCTGAGAACACTGCACAACAGGTGAACTTGAAGAGCATGCTGTTGGTTTGATGTGTTTCAAATCGAATTTCCAGGGCTTGCACAGAATTTCAGGAGAGCTGCTAACATATGAGGAACAGAGGTTTCTGTATAGCGAGCGTGCAAAAAATCACAATAGGTGTTTAGTTCCTGATACTAACACACTGGATTCATTTTTCGGGGGTGCATGACAATTACAAGTCAAATCAGTGCTATCCAAATATCTGCCTTTCAAAACAAGTGCCATCTTCTATGTGAATAGACGAACCAATGACTACACCATTAAAGCAATCAATTAATTTTGTAGCAATCCTGAAGAATCTAACAGACAACTAAAGAAAGATAATCTTGCTTTACAACCGACCTAGAATGTGAAAGTCAATACCCAAGCACATAGAAATGGTGAACCATTGATGTATTGAAACCAATGATAGAGATCTAAGATAGCTAAAATTTACGTGACTGTATACCTTTGTACATGGCAAATTGCTTTACTCACATAAACCATCACGTAAAAGGTGACATGGATGTTTCCTAATGCCATCTGCGAGGATCAAATGGGCCATATTCCCATGTCTACTCAATTAACTTGAACAAAAACAGATCACATCCTGGGGCTGGCAGTGAACACAATTTAATAATGATGACAAAAAGATGAAATGTAGAAAATTGCAAACAAAAGTACACCATGTGTTAAACATGACCAAGGAAAGCTCAAGAATCCCACAATAACAATAGACCAACCTAAATCTGAACCACTTTTTAGGCTAACAGTGTTACAAAACATTTATTTCGGATTCACTCGGATGATCAAAGAAAGAGTAGATGATGTGCTTGGGAGATCTAACAGAAGAAACAACAAGAGTGAGCGCCAATATTATGCAAATATTTGATGCATGATGAAGACAAAAGCTAAATAGAAATAAAAGGAATAGATGCTGGTTTACAGAAAAAGACAAAAAGTGCTGGAGTAACTCAGCGTATCAAGCAGCATCTCTGCAGAACATGGATAGACGATGTTTCGGTTAGGGACCTTTCTTCAGTCTGAGAAAGATTCCCACTGAAACCTAAATGTTATATTAAGAATTTGGGAGACTCAATGCCAGAAATCAGCAATGTGTGTAATGACATTAGACATGCAGAGTTAGATTCTGAATAGGCATGAGAATTAAAAGCAATGACAACTGAGAAATCACAACAGAGCATGAAGGAACTATACAAAAAGTACGGGTAAAAATAATTAGTGAAAGGTAAGGATAGAAAACTGCTTCCAGAAAATAGCATCTGCATCCAAGGGTTTTAAACAAATTCTTGGACACAGAAACAGCTGAAGTTCTGAGAGATTATAAATGAATGGGAAAACCGTGCATTTGACATCCTTGTTCCAGAAGGGAGGGAGACAAAAAGTGGGAAATTATAGATCTCTTAACATAATATTCATTTGGAAGATGCTGGAGAGGAAGAAATAGTTGATCCTTCAGAACAAGTTAATGGCGTCAACAGGGTTTTATGAAAGGGAAAATATGTTTAAAATATTTGCTAGGGTTCTTCAACGATATAAAAAACAGAATTGATGGAAAACCTGAGAGATAAAGTCCATTTGGATTTCCAGAAGGCACTGTAGTTGCTGTGTAAAAGACTTGTAAAAGCTCCCGAACTGCGGGAAATGTGTTGACATGGATCTACTGGTTTCCTCACAGAAGATGGTGTCAGAATAAATGGTTCTTTTCCAGAATGGAAAAAATGTAATGAATCACAGTGCTTCAAGGTGCAGTCCAATTATTTATCTATATTAACAATGGAGGAAGAGCTGAATACAAGGGACCCAGGCCTGCTGATATCACAAAATATAAGTGGAGAGCATGCTGTGATGAGGATATTTGGACTTTGCAATAGGATATAGATAGGCTGAGTGAATGAACAAAAATCTGGCAAAAGGATTTCAATGTAGGAAAGTGAAACTGTTGAGATCCTCCAGCACTTTGTTTTTTATTCTAGAATTTTCAACCCCAGATTGTGGAAGCTAGATCGCTAACATTTTTAAAGAGGAGGTAAATCAGATATTGTCTACATATGTGTAGGAGAGAACTGTAGATGCTGGTTTACACCGAAGATAGACACAAAGTGAAGAAGAAGGGTTTCGACCCAAAATGTCACCCATTCCTTCTATCCAGAGATGCTGTCTGTCCTGCTGAGTTACTCAGGCATTTTGTGTCTAATGTCTACAAATATTCTGCATCAATCCTTTCTACAAATATTGTGCATTGTATGAAGGGGGCAGATCAATAAACACACCCTTTGATCTATGGTTATTTTCTTTTGATTGCTATAAAATGTAATCAGCAGGTCAGCCAGCATCTCCGGAGAACATGAATGGGTGATATTTTGTGGGCGGGACCGTCTTCAGTTTGATTGTGGTGGGGAGAAAGCTGGAAGAGAAGTGGGGACGGCACAAACCCTTGCCAGAGTTAAAAGGACAAAAAGTATGTGATAAAGATAGAAGAGAGAATTGTTAAGCTAAAAGAAGCAATTTAGATGGAAGGGGACGAGGAGACGAGGTAGGGAAGAAATAGGGAAAAATCAGGGTGGAGCACAGGGAAAAGAAGGGAGATAAAATGAGGGGGGAGGTGGTTGAGATGGGTGGGATTAGTTGCAGCTAAAATTGTAGAATTCAATGTTCCTACCATGAGGTTGTATGCTACCTAAGCAGAACATGAGGTGATGTTTCTTTAGTTTGCATGTGGTCTCACGCTGGCAATGGAGAAGACTCATGACAGAAAGCTCAGAATGGGAATGGGAAGAGGAGTTAAAATGATTTGTGACTGAGAGATTTGCAAGGCCTGTTGCTAACCATTTGAACTCCCCTTCCCATTCGCACACTGACCTTTCTGTCCTGGCCCCCATTGCCAGAGTGAGGCCACACGCAAACTGGAGGAATAACACCTCAGATTCCGCTTGGGTACCTTACAACCTGACGGGTATGAACATTGAATCCTCTACTTTTATGTAGCTAATCTACAACCAACCCTCTTTCTTCCCCCTCCCCCCCTTAACCCTCTCCTTTCCCTATGCCCCACCAATTTCTCCCATTCCCCCTCCCCCATCAATCTGAAGAGTTGTCTCAACCCGAAATGTCACCTATGCATGTTCTCTGGAGACTCTGGCTGGTGACTTCAATTGATTTATTGCTGGACGATCCAGCGGTGCCAACAGCAGACTGGACAGTGCCTCCAGGCTCTTGATGGAGATGGTCAAAGATGCAAAGCTGTGCGACATCTTCAGCAACCCTGCTGGCAGCAATTTACCTGCTCAAGATCAGACGGCTCAGTCTGGTCTTGGATAGACTTCCTCTTCACGTCGAAGGTTTTCATGGGCAGACACATTCTGACCACTGGGTCCTTTGGGCTTACTGTCACCTTCAGGAGGACCGGAAGGCTGGGAGGCAGATGTGGAAATTAAATGTCAAACTGCTGATCCCGGAGAACGTTGAGGAACTAAAGAGGGACTACACAGGACGGAGAACCGCAAAGCCCCTCTTTAATTCACTGATACACTGGTGGAAAATAACAAAGGAGAACATCAAGAGGTTCATCATCCTCAAAGGTGTTCAAGAAGCAAGAGAGGGCTGAAAGGAATTGTGCCGTCCAGACAGACTTGCAGCAATTCCTCCTTCTGCAGTTGAGGGGGGTGGATGTGAGGGAGGAACTCTGTGAGGTTAAAAGCCAGAAAGCCGTGTTCTTTGCTTCAGAATCCTCCAAAATCATCTTCTCATCCAGAGTGCACCATGGAGCAGGATGAGATGTGCCTACTCTTCTTCTTCCAAAAGGTTCATGGGGGAGCTCTGTGATCCAGTGCCTTACAGAAGAGGATGGCTCAGTAATATCCTTGCAGACGAACCTTTTGAGGATCTGAATATCCTTCTATGCCGGTCTGCATGACAAAAGCCCTAGACAGCAGAGTCTCCCAGTACTTCCTGTCCTCTAACAGAGGTCTTGGAGGACAGCAAGCGGGAGAGTTTGGATCAAGCATTCACGATGGAGAAGCTGACTGGCTCCATCCATTCCTTTGATTCGAATATCACTCTCGGAAGCGATGACCTGCTGGAAGTGCACAATGCTACGCTTCTGGCTGGAAGTATGTCAGACTCCATAAAGAACCTATCATCAGCCTCATCTACAAACAAGAGGGGGAGAAGGATGATATCAGGAGCTGAATATCAGGAGCATCTCACTGCTAAATGTGGACTATAAGATCCAGTCCATATCCATCGCCAACCAGTTCAAGTCTGTTGTGGGACAATTGATGCACCCGTATCAAATGTGTGCTGTACCTGGCAGGAAAATCCCGGGCAGTCTCACACTGTTTAACAAAACCATCATTTATATTGACAGAGGGGTTGATACCTGGCTGGTCAGCTTGGACTGAGAAAAGGCCCTTCAACAAGATATTTCACATGTATAGGATGGAAGTGTTTTCCAAAATGGGATCAGGAACTGGATCCAACTGCTCGATAAAGATATCTGTAGTGCAGTCTAAATCAATGGGTGGGAGACAGATATCTACCATATCATGTCTGGAGTCGGGCAGTCACCCACTCTCTCCTAAGATAGACACAAAAAGCTGGAGTAACTCAGCGGGACAGGCAGCATCTCTGGAGAGAAGGAATAGGTGACATTTTGGGTCGAGACTGAAGTCTGAAGAAGGGTCTCAACCCAAAATGTTGCCCGAGAGGTTTTTGTGTCTGTCTTCGGTTTAAACCAGCACCTGCAGTTCCTTCTTATCCACTCTCTCCTGTTTTGTTTGTATAATGTATAGAGTGTAATGGAGAGCAGACAGTTGCCCACCTAATCACAGGATCTGGAGAATGATGCAAGGGTCCTTGTCACAGTTCATCCCAAGCAGCTCCTTAACAAAGGGCAGTTTGGGCTGTTATCAGGACACATTCAGAGATGGACATCAATTGCTACTGGAAGATCATTAACTCAGTGAAAGAGGTTCTTTGGTCTCCAGAAACCTTTTGGCCTCCCAGCATAGCGAGGTCCATTAGATAATGTTACTGACTGGCCCATTCCAGACTGCAGGAGCACGTGCTTTGGGGCTCACTGGAGCTTGGTGCAGTCAACAGGGATGTAATGCTGAGGCTCAATAAGGCGCTGGTCAGGCTGCTTTTGGAGTATTGTGAGCAATTTTGGGCACCATATCTGAGGAAGGATATGCTGACTCTGGAGTCGGTCCAGAGGAGGGTTACAAAAATAATCCCAGGAATGAGTGGGTTAACATATGATGAGCGTTTGACGACACTGGGCCTGTACTCACTGGAGTTTAGAAGAATGAGGTGGGTCCTCATTGAAGCATACAGAATAGTGAAAGGCTTGGATAGAGTGAATGTGGAGAGGATGTTTCCATTAGTGCGAGAGTCTAGGACTAGAGGTCAGAACCTCAGAATTAAAGGACGTTCCTTTAGGAAGGAGATGAGGAGTCAGAGGGTGGCGAATCTGTGGAATTTTTTGCCACAGAAGGCTGTCTATGGAGGCCGTCAATGGATATTTTTAAGGCAGAGATAGATTCTTGATTTGTACAGGTGTCAGGGGTTATGGAAGAATGGGGTTAGGTGGGAGAGATTGATCAGCCACGATTGAATGGCGGAGTAGACTTGATGGGCCGAATGGCCTAATTAGAGCACATGGTATTGGGGGAAGGGTGTTGACATGGATAGAAAATTGGTTGGCAGACCGGAAGCAAAGAGTAGGAGTGAACGGGTCCTTTTCAGAATGGCAGGCAGTGGCGAGTGGAGTGCCGCAAGGCTCGGTGTTGGGGCCGCAACTGTTTACCATATATATTAATGATTTGGAAGAGGGAATTAGGAGCAACACTAGCAAGTTTGCGGATGACACAAAGCTGGGTGGCAGTGTGAACTGTGAAGAGGATGTTAGGAGGTTGCAGGGTGACCTGAACAGGTTGAGTGAGTGGGCAGATGCATGGCAGATGCAGTATAATATAGATAAATGTGAGGTTATCCACTTTGGCGGCAAAAACAAGGGTGCAGATTATTATCTCAATGGGGTTAGGTTAGGTAAGGGGGAGGAGCAGCGAGACCTGGGCGTACTTGTACACCGGTCACTGAAAGTTGGCTTACAGGTACAGCAGGCAGTGAAGAAAGCTAATGGAATGTTGGCCTTCATAACAAGAGGATTTCAGTATAGGAGTAGAGAGGTTCTTCTGCAGTTGTATAGGGCTCTGGTGAGACCACATCTGGAGTATTGTGTACAGTTTTGGTCTCCTAATTTGAGGAAGGACATCCTTGTGATTGAGGCAGTGCAGCGTAGGTTCACGAGATTGATCCCTGGGATGGCGGGACTGTCATATGAGGAAAGATTGAAAAGACTAGGCTTGTATTCACTGGAGTTTAGAAGGATGAGGGGGAATCTTATAGAAACATATAAAATTATAAAAGGACTGGACAAGCCAGATGCAGGAAAAATGTTTCCAATGTTGGATGTGTCCAGAACCAGGGGCCACAGTCTTAGAATAAAGGGGAGGCCATTTAAGACTGAGGTGAGAAAAAACGTTTTCACCCATAGAGTTGCGAATTTGTGGAATTCCCTGCCACAGAGGGCAGTGGAGGCCAAATCACTGGATGGATTTAAGAGCGAGTTAAGGGCCTGTCCCACGAGCATGCGACTGCATGCGGCAAGCGCGACCTAACGTGGTCGCGCTAGCCGTGCGGCCTCGCGGGGCCGGTCCCACTTCGATCGCGGGTGCCGCATGGAGTTGTGCGGAGCTGGTCCCGGGCTCCGAAAAACTGAGTGTTCAACAATTCCGTGCAGCAAAGGCCTGCCGGCCTGCTGCCGCATGGAGGCCGCACGCACCGCCTCGACGCCGCACGCACCGCCTCGATGCCGTACGCACCGTCCCGACGCCGTATGCAGCGACTTGACGCCGTACGTCACGCGCGAACTTCCCGTGGACTTCGACCAAACTTCACGTCAATCACTCGACCTCCGCGCGGCCCTCGCTTCCGGTTTGGTCGCGCTCGCCGCATGCAGCCGCATGCTGGTGGGACCGGCCCGGTACGGGGATCACTCGACCTCCGCGCGGCCCCCGCTTCCGGTTTGGTCGTGCTTGCCGCATTCTCGTGGGACAGGCCCTTTAGATAGCGCTCTAAGGGCTAGTGGAGTCAAGGGATATGGGGAGAAGGCAGGCATGAGTTATTGATAGGGGACGATCAGCCATGATCACAATGAATGGCGGTGCTGGCTCGAAGGGCCGAATGGCTTCCTCCTGCACCTATTGTCTATGTTTCTATAATTCTCCTGCTATCACGTATGACCTTAAAAACACCAAGGCTCTGTTGTGGATGACCACATTCGAGGGTTCTTCTGCTGCTGGACATTGAGGGGCCAGGTGGGTATATCTTTCAAACAAGGGAAGGGATATCACTTCAGGAGGCCGCGTGAGTGACAAGGGTCTGAATACTAATGAGTATGACATTATTGAATGTAGAGACATTGAGAATGTTTTAAGATTTATGCACAATTTTGTTTTGTATATATATTATGATAAATAACGTTTATTTTGGGAGAAAATACATTATGTTTTCTACAGAACAGATGCTGCCTGACCAGTTGAGATACTCCAGAACTTCGTGTGAACCAGCATCTGCAGTTCCTTGTGTCTCTGTGAAATTCAGCTTGTTCTTTTTGAATGCTGTGACAATTTGAAGCAGAGCGGGCGGAGTTTTAATTTGCCAATAAGTTAGTAGGAAGAGGCAGGAGGATTGGACGAGCGCCGGGTAACGTGCTCGAGGTGGCCCGGCTGCCCTTGCCTTGCTGCCCTTGCCTTGGCCAAAAGCGCCGCTCTCACGGCCGGCAGATGACCGCCCAGGTAGGTCCCGGGACCCCTGCAGCTGCACCGCCGCCTCTCTCCGCTTCCCGGGACTGCTCCGCTGCGGCGCGGCAGCGGATTTACTAGCTGAGCCCGACAGGCCTGCTCTGCCCAGGCCAAAACCCAGCCGCCGCTGTCACCACATCCCCCTCTTCAGCAGCCGCATCCCCCTCTTCTGCAGGGTCCTGGATTCACTGGCAACTCAATAAAACCCGCGGCCAGTGTTTGCAGAACCGGGGCAAGTGAGCTGCGCGGCTGGGCCGCTGGGGAAGGCGGTGAATGGGAGTGAAAACTCCTCCGCGAACTCTACTGTCAACACATTGAGTGGCCGTAAGGCTCTCTCCACCCGTAGTCAACATTTAATGTATTGTCACACCAAGAATATCCAGGGTGCTTTTGACCACATGTAACCTGTGTCCTGGGCAACAACTGCAGAGCTCTAGGCTAAAGTTATTGGGGTGCAACCGTTCATGTGATTCTTAATATTATAATGCATCTCCAGTCAGTATTTCTCCAAGCAAAATGTTGTAGAGTTAGCAGCTGTTATGCAGCAGTGCATTTAAATGACTGGAGAATGTTCAAATGTGTTAGTTTTGCTGAGGGCAGCCCAATGTTAGAAATTAGCATCACCAAAACTGGGAGAAACGAAATAACTTTTTACCAAAGTTGTAAGCAAAAGTTCTAGCAGTCAGTGTCTTTCAGTGTTGGAGCAGCAGCGGGATAATTCAAAAACTAGGCATTGGATTGGTGCATTCAGTGTATTTAAAGTTTATTTTGCAAAATATTTTTTTCAGAGGGGGAGGGAGAGAATGGATGTGAAGTAATGTGTGGTGGGTAAGTGTGAGGCTTTGGCTCAAGTCTTTGGTGAGAAGGCTGAGCAGAGGGGGTCAGGAGGTAAAGTATAGTTTGCTGTTGTGAGTTCTTATCATATTGCTTTTAGTGCAGTGGAGATGGCAGATAATGGTGTAATGTTCTCCTGCAGGATGTGGGACGTCAGGGAAACTGATGACTACACCTGTGTGAATGGTGTCCAGGCACAGCTCCTTACAGACCGCATTAGCGAACTGAAGTTGCGGCTGGACGACCTCAGGCTTTTCCTGGATTTATAAATAGGATCATAGTGTGGTGGTCACACCTAAGGTACAAGAAGAGAGTAGGTTGGTGACCACGAGGAAAGGGAGTAGGCAGAGAGAGCTGGTGACCCTTGTGGCTATTCCCCTTCAAAACAGGTCGACAATAGGATACTATCGTGGAGGGGTGGGAAAATGACTCGCCAGGGGTGAGCAGCAGTCAGATGTCGGGTCTGTGGCACAGAGGGGAAGAGTAGTGTTAGGCAGAGCCATAGTGGTAAGAGGCTCAGTCTGGGGGCAGACAGAAGATTCTGTGGCAGCACTCAAGTCTCCATGATTGTCCGTTGCCTCTCTGGTGCCAAGATCCAGATGTCCAGGAGTGGCTGCATGACATTCTTAAGGGAGAGAATGAGCAGCCAGAAGTTGTTGTGAATGTTCGCACAAATGACATGGGTCGCAAAAGGGATGAGTTTTCTGCAAAATGCATATAGGGAGCTAAGCGAAAGGTTAAACAGCAGGACCTCCAGTGTAGTAAACTCCGGATTGCTTAACTCCGGATTACTTATGGTGCCACATGCTAATGAGGGTAGGATCAGGAAGATAGGACATATCAATGCATGGCTAAGGAGTTGGGGCAGGGATTCAGATTTTAGGACCATTGAGATCGCTTCCGGGGCAGAGGTGACCTATACAAAAGGGTGGATAACATCTGAACACGAGGGGAACATGAGGTTTGCTCATGTTACTCGGGTGGTTTTAAACTAGATTGGCAATAGAGCACGATCCACTGCAGGACCGAGGCAGATGAAAGCTGGAAATTGGTATGGTTGGTGATAAGCAAACTCAATGCTAGCATTTATTTTGAGAGGGCTTGTATACAAAAACAGGGATGTAATGTTGAGGTTCTATAAGGCACAGGTCAGACCGCATTTGGAATATTGTGAACAATTTTGGGAACCATATCTGAGGAAGGATGTGGTGGCTCTGGAGAGGTTCCAGAGCAGGTTTACAAGAATGATCGCAGGAATGAGTAGGTTAAACTATGATGAGTGTTTGTCGGCCTTGGGCCTGTACTTGCTGGAGTTTAGAAGTATGAGGGGGGACCTCATTGAAACTTACCGAATACTGAAAGGCTTCGATAGAGTGGATGTGCAGAGGATGTTTCCACTAGTGGGAGAGTCTAGGACTAGAGGTCATAGCCTCAGAATTAAAGGACGTTCTTTTAGGAAGGAGATGAGGAGGAATGTCTTTAGTCAAAGGGTGGTGAATCTGTGGAATTCTTTGCCACAGAAGGCTGTGGAGGTCAAGTCAATGGATATTTTTAAGGCAGAGATAGATTCCTGATTAGTACAGGTGTCGGAGGTTAATGGGGAAAAAGGCAGGAGAATTGGGTTAGGAGGGAGAGATAGATCAGCAATGATTGAATGGAGTAGACTTGATGGGCTGAATGGCCTAATTCTACTCCTATCACATGACCTTATGACCTTATAAAAGAACGTTTGGTGGACAGAATGGGCAGGAGCACGGCAGGGAGTGAGGAAGGACTGTTGGATTGAATTGCATTATTTTAATGCAAGAGACCTGATGCGTAAGTCCGATTAACTCTGGGTGTGGATGGGTACGTGAGACTGCCTTTATGCCTTTCTAGATTAATCTCATTTGCTTGCACTCGGTCTGTTTCCCCAATGCTTTTTCTATCCAAATGCCTTTTAAACCTAATTGTTTCTGCATCCATTACTTCTTCTAGGTTGATCTAGATGTGCACCATCTTCTGTGGAAAAATGTATGCTCTAATCTTTCCTCTCCACTTTCACCTTAAAACTATGCCCGCTATAATCGGAATCATACTGTACGGAAACAGGCCATTTAGCCCAACTCATACAAACCTACCGACATGCCCCATCTAAACTTGTCCCATTTGCCTGCGTTTAGCCCCTATCCCTCTAAATCATTCCTATCCATGTACCTATCCAATATCTTTTAAATGTTGTTATTTTATCTGTCTCGTCCATTTTCGCATCTCATTCCATAGTAACTACTCTCTGAGTGGAAAAGGTTGTGCCTCAGGTTCCTCTATTAAATCTTTCCCCTCTCACCTTAAACCTATGACCTCGGTTCTTGATTCCCTTCTCTGGGTAAACGACTCTGCCTTCACCCTATCTATTCCCCTCATGATGTTATATACCTCAGCCTCATACACTTCAAGTCCAAGCCTGTCCAATCTCCCCAGATAGCTCAGCCCCAAAGTCCTGGCAACATCCTCGTGCAAATCTATTCTGCACTCTTTTCAGCTTAATGGCATCTTTCCTATCTGACCAAAACTGAACAAAATACTCCAGTGCGGCCTCACCAACATCTTGAACAACTGTAACAAACGTCCCAACTTCCATTCTCAATACCCTGACTGAGGAAGACCGTTGTACTGAAAGCCTCCTCCACCATTCCTATCTAATGATGCCACTTTCAGGGAACAATGTAATTGTACTCCTAGATCTCTGCATTACAACACTCCCCGGGACCTTATCATTCACTGTGAAGGTCCAGCCCTGGTTTGAATTCTCCATATATAATATCTCTCAATGGTTCTATGGTATGTTATTTGTCACATGTACAGGTACAGTGACATTCATTTTTGTGTACAGTTCAGTACAAGTATCACTAAACATAAGCACTTGGATACATCTTGGATAGGCATCTCAGATACAGTGCAAGTGCATGGCAGTAGTACACTGAGTTAGTATACAGAGTGGTCAGTTTTTGGCTCCATTTTCAAGTCCCAGTTGTTTGAAGTGCAGGGATCTTAATCTGTATGAAGATCCATTGTCCTGGTGGCATTGCAGGGTCAACCTGGTCAAGTATGGCCGTTGTGTCCTCTGCTGCTCCACCGCTGTCGGCCGCGTCTGGTCCACGTGCTCGGCCACTTGGCACGGCGCCTCGACTAGCCGAGCCCCAGGCTGCTGCAGGGCCTCCAGCAGCCCACTTCACTGTCGAGGTCATGCATCTCCTGCAGCCGATCTGCTTATCGGCCCTCCGTCCAACTCCTTCCACTCTGGGCGGGCGAGCAGGGCCTTCAGAGTGGGTCTACAGTGAGCGAGTCCTTGATCCTCGGCGGGTGAGCCGGGCCTACCGGGCGAGTCCTCCGTTGTCGGTCTGCGGTGGGAGAGCCGGATCTTCCGGGCGAGTCCCTGGTCCATGGCGGGCGAGCCGGGCTTGTTGGGGGCTTGGCTGCGATTTGCCGGGATGCTCTCACTTACCTGAATTAAAAAACTATTAGCCATTCCTCCATCCACTTGCCCATTTGATCAAGATCCTGCTGTACATCTTGATAACGATCTTCACTGTGATCTGCAAACATACTAGTCATGCCTTGTACATATGCATCAAACTCATTGATAAAAGTGACAAACAGCAATGGACCTAATTCTGATCCCTGGTGCACATCACAGATCTCCAGTCCAAAAAACAACCTTCCACCACCACAATCTTTCACCTCTGCCGCCTAACGTGATATCAATTCTGTATCCAGTTACCTAGTTGTCTTAGGATCCCATGAGATCTAACCTTCCAGAGCAGCCTTCCATGCAGAACCTTATCAAAGGCCTTGCTGAAGCCCATATAGAACACGTCTAGATCCTTGCCCTCGTCAATCTTCTCAATTAATTCTTAAGAAAAATACAATCAAATTCAAGAGAATGATCTATCACGCATAAAACCATACTGATTATTACTAATCCACTCCAGTCTTTAGAAATACAAAGATTGAACACTGATTTTCTGACAACTAATGGTTTCCTCCCAGAAAAACATCCAGCACAACCCACCGCATCCCATCATCAAACTAATTTTGTATCCAGTTTGCAAAAAACGCCATGGATGCCTTAACCTTCTGACCAGTAGGACCTTGTCAAGAAGTAGTCACAAGCTATAACTTTAAATATACTGTACTGCTTATTTCTAAGCAGTACAAAGACACTTTAACTTTTCCTTGAAGACAGCAACTTGCATTTGTATCATGTGGATGTCGTAAAATAGCCCATATTTCAGGAATATTTTTAGCAAACAGAATTAAAATTGATTCATCTTGGGGGAGTTGGGGGAGTCCAGAACCAGGGGCCACAGTTTAAGAATAAGGGGTAAGCCATTTAGAGCGGAGACGAGGAAACACTTTTTCTCACAGAGAGTTGTGAGTCTGGAATTCTCTGCCTCAGAGGGTGGTGGAGGCAGGTTCTCTGGAGGCTTTCAAGAGAGAGCTGGATAGGGCTCTTAAAGATAGCGGAGTCAGGGGATATGGGGAAAAGGCAGGAACGGGGTATTGATTGGGGATGATCAGCCATGATCACATTGAATGGCGGTGCTGGCTTGAAGGGCCGAATGGCCTACTCCTGCACCTATTGTCTATTGTCTATCTCAAGGGGCAAGAATATTCAGACAGGTTATTGAAAGCTAGGTCATCAAGGTAGGTTTTTATGGAATTTCTTAATTCGTAGGCAATATGGTTAGGCAGAGAAGTTTTGTGAGGGAAAGCCATGGCATCTAAAATCACAAGTCAATAATGTTCTATTTTTACTCTTCATTGAGTTTTATTTGCTTGTAAATAGGTAAATAACTGGTTTTATGTTCTTTTCTAAATATTTGTACTTATACACCATTAAATATTTATTTTCTAATAACAGGTTACAGTGCTGTATTTTGCCAAGAGTGCTGAACTGTCGGGAATTAAATCTGAAGTGCTCTCTGTACCACAGCAACTCACTTCTTTGCAACTATGGCAGGAAATTGTTAATGAGCATCCAAGGTACTGCAATTAGATTTTTTTTTCCTCGAGTAGTAATACTAAATTGATCTTGAGTTTCTTGATTTTCACTTTGTATTACGGATGCTCTCATTACTATTTTGTCATTCTTAGTTGTATGAAGGTAAAGCATTCTAAACTAAATTAAAGCTATTGGTCCTAACCATATTGAGTTATAGGACATCAGGTCTCCATTAAACTTATCTATGTGACAAAGCATTCAGTCTTTCTAATTTCTCCATCAGCTTACTCTCAATTAAGGAGCGCAAGTAGGTCACATGGTCCTGTTGCTGTTTTGCTATGAATGATGAATTCATATTTTATTGTGAATGAATACTTTATTGTCACGTGGTCCGTCCTCGTCCATCGGTCGACTCCATCATCAACCGCTGCACTGACCTCTCTACTATCGCCGCTGGGTCAATAAGATATCAGGTGATCTGATGATCTTGACCTTAACTTCATTTCCTTGCTCAATCCCTGCTGGTTCAAAGACCTGTTTATTATGGCTTGAAGCATATGCAGTGACATTTTTTATTTTCCCTGATGACTCTCGGTGTCAGGAAATTCCAAAGATTTGCATATGTCTAAGAAATTCCACCTCATTTAGTTAAAAGAGTCGTGCAGTGCAGAAATTGGCTTCTTGACCCTCCATGCCAAAGGCAGCATTATTGCCCATCTATACAAATCCCATTGGCCCACATTAGGGTGGTTCCTTAATTCTGAAATTCAGCCACTCGTTTTCTGGATTTTCTTCATTAGGGAACTGGTGTGAGTTAGTTTTAGAGATACAGCATAAAAAAGGCCCTTTAGTCATGCCCACCATTAACACCCATTCATACTTGTTCTTTGTTATCCCACTTTCTCATCAACTCCCTGTACATTGGGGACCAATTAACCTACAAATCCGCACGTCTTTGGGAAACCGGAGCATCTGGAGGAAACCCATGTGGTCACAGGGAGAACATGTAAACTCCACACAGACAGCACCCAAGGCCATGATCAAACTGGGTTTTGGCACTGTGTGGCACCAACTCTGCTAGCTGCACCGTTACCATGTTCTAGTACTCCCCATAAGACAACCCGTTCCACCCAGGAATTAATTTGGTGTGCTTTGAATTCCCTCCTTTGAAAGTATATCCCTCCTCAAATAAGAAAACCAAATCCATATACATTCCTCCAGGTGTGGTTTTATCAATATTCTGTATAGTTATTGCAAGGCTTTACTGATCCCTATGACACCACACTGTTACAACTTGTTAACCTGAAAAATATTCATTTATTTCTGACATTTTTATGTCAGTTAGTCAATCTTTGCTGATACAGCAAACATTCAGCAACCTTCTTTGTATTACCTTGTCAAATACATCTTGAAAATCCAAATCCAAAATCTAAACACAGTCTTTTGGTTCATTTTCATCTACCCTCCTGATTGCATCCAACAAAACCTCAAATCTTATGTTTAATAGATTACATGCTTAAGAAACACATTAAGATGTTTTTCCTATGCCAAAGAAACTATATAAATTGGTTTTTTTTTCAATAAGAGAACAGTGTGGTGCAGAAAGCAATAATTTTGTTTCTGGAATTGTCCATCTCTCAAGAGAGGTAATCTTACTTCAAAATTTCTACCTGTTGCAAGATTTTTATATACACTTATTTGCTCAGTTCCCTTTGAGGCTATAATTGAAGCAGTGAATTTCAGATCTGAATTGTGCTCCACATAATAGTTTTTCCTTGAGTTGCTTATGGATCTTTTGTCTTCTAGTTATCAATATGTTAGCCATCTGAAACCATTTTTCTTTATTTCCTGTATCTAAAACTACATAATTTTAAACGCCATTATCAAATTTCCTCTTAGCATTCCCTTCTATAAGGAAACCAGCACCTGCATCTTTCATTTAACCATGTTATCTTAATCCTTGAAGCCTGGATCTGCTTCAATAAATCTGTTCTGTACCCTCTTTAAAACTTTCATATTCTTTCTGAATTAGAAACAGTTCTCAAATTTAAACCAAATAATGTTTTATGTTGGCACAGTATAACTTCCTGGCTTTTATATTCTGGGTATTACACTTTTGTCCGCAAGTACATCAAAAGCAATGAATATTTCTCCTGTGATACCATTTCTGCTTTTTTAAAATCAAAAGCTATTTGGCTTGAACATAATTCACTGCATCTGCAGCAGATGTAACACCTGTCCGTATACCTCCTGCTTCCCCTCCATCCAGGGACCACATTCCAGGTGATACAGCAGTTCATGTGCACCTCCTTTAACCTTATCCACCCCCATTACTGAACACATACTTGGTCCGCCAAGGCCTACTGGATCTCCTGGTTGATAACCATTTTAACTCCCCTTCTCATTCCCATAATGACCTTTCTGTCCTGGGCCTCCTCCATTCACAGAGGCCACACGCAAATTAGAGGAACAGTATCTCATATTTCGCTTGGATAGCTTAACGGTATAAACATTGAATGATCCAATTCTAGGTAATCTCCTACTAAGCCCCCCCCCCTCCCCTCCATTTTCTTCCCCTGCCTGGATGTCCACCTATTTCTTCCCTCCCCAGCCCCCTCCCCTTCTGCAACTTTTCACCTCTTCAATCCTCTCACATTTTCTGCTTTTATCTCTGGCCTTTGTTCCACCCTTCTATGGGGGGGGGGGGGGACGGGGGGCCTTGCCTGTGTCCACCTATTATCTGCCATGCTGTGTCCTGCCTTTTCCCTCGTCTAGCTTTCTTTCCTCCCATCAATCCATGTTCTCCAGAGATGCTGCTTTACCCGATGAGCTACTTAAGCACTTTGTGTCCTTCTGTGTATTAACCAACATCTGCAGTTCCTTCTTTTTACTCTATAGAATCTACAAATCTACGAGGACCTAATGCCCTTAAATTTACACATGGGGTCAGTCAATTAAAGATTTGGAATAATCCTCATTAGATGTGTAGATTTAAAATGGATGAACGTTTCTATTTGTCTGCATTTGGACTGTGGGCTAAAACTGCATTTAAACCGCCATAAATGTTTTTGAGAGTAAAACTGATTTAGCAAAATCGAGGAAATCTGTAGCTTAAAATTTCCATTTTGTTGCACTGGGCTCGTATCAGTGATCTGTTTAAGTGTGATGTGAGCAGAGTTCTAAGGATGCTGTAATGCATGAAGCAAATAAAGATAATTATATACAGGTTTGAGACTAGACAGTTGAGGTCCCTTTTCTAATTCTATACAGAGTTCATATTTTATTTTATTCTAAACTACTTTCCTGTATCATTCCCTTATTAAATGTGGCGCAGCGGTAGAGTTACTGCCTTAGAGCACCAGACAACCGGGTTTGATCCTGACTGCAGGTGCTGTCTGTAAGGAGTTTGTTTGTTCTCCGCGTGACCTGGATAGGTTTTCTAGTGCTCTGGTTTCCAAAGAACTACAGGTTTATAGGCTAATAGGCCGGTTAAATTGTAAATTGCTCCTAGTGTGTAGGATAGCATTAATGTGCCAGGATCGCTGGTCGGTGCGGACTTCGTGGGCCGAAAGGTCTATTTCTATGCTGTATTTGTAAACTAAACTAAAATCTACCCATTCCTTCTCTCCAGAGATGCTGCCTGTCCTGTTGAGTTCAGCATTTTGTGTGTACCTTTGATTTATTCCAGCATCTGCAGTTCTTTCCTACATAAAATGTACCCTAGTGGTTGAGAACACTGTTATTTCTGAGGAGTAATACTATGTTCTGAGTACCGTTGATTCAGCTCTTATTTAAGAAGGGCTGCTAGGAAAAGCCATACTATATATCCAAACTATAGACCAGTGAATCTAACATCTGCACAGAGTCTTGTACTTAGTATAGAGGACATAAATTTAATGCGGAGGGGAAAGATTTAATTAGAACCTGAATGGCAATCTCTTCACAGAGGGTGATGGGTATATGGAACGAAGAGGTAGTTGAAGCAGGTACTATAACAGCATTTAAGACACTTGGACAGGTACATGGATAGGAAAGATTATGGGCCAAACACGGGCAAATGGAACTAGCTTAGATGGGACATCTTGGTTGGCATGAATGGGTTGGGCTGATGGGTCTGTTTCCATGCTGTATGACTCGGTGACTATATCACTTGATCCTGAGTCAGCTGTTTTCCCTCAGTCGTGTTCGCTGTCCTGGAGTGTGTGTAGGGAAAGTATTTCTAACTTGCTTGTGATTGTAAATATTGTGCTAATTTCTTCTAATGTTGTGACTGGGTCATACTGTATGAAATATCAATATAAATATAAATGTGCAGCTCAATGTCTACATGCACAGCTATTGACCTCATCTGCCTCATCAATTTGATATGTGAAATACATTTGCTGGTACTTTATGCTTTCCCATGGGGACAGAAAATCTGAGGAATATTCATGATGAATTTTGGCTATATTGACCGAGACACAAAATGCAGTAGTAACTCAGCAGTTTCCCTGTCCTGCCGAGTTACTCCAGCATTTTGTACCCATCTTCAGTATAAATCAGCATCGGCAGTTCCTTCCTACACATTTTGTCTGCTGGACCTGGAACTAATTCAATGCTGAATAGCCAGGATTTCTCCAAGTGAATGTCACCATATTCAGGATCCCATGCAAATCTGGAAATTGTGAGCATTCTGGCTGCTCTGAGATGGGTTTTATGGAATATTTGCACAATTCAGGTCAAGACTGGTGATGGCTTGCTGGTACTTGCTCTGATAAATTTGTGCCTTGAACATATTAGGTTATGCATTGGACTAGCAACCTATTCTTTTAAACTGAGGAATAGCTTTGAGGAAGAAAAGGTAAAATCATGCCTTTAAAAAAAAAAAAGAGTTTTTGTGTCTCTATTTTTATCATTTAATATTTTTGTTTTGTTGCCCTGAGTTATAATAGTTTTAAAAATGATTGTGAATGTTATGGAATATCACTTTTGATGGTGGGAGAACCTAGGACACATGGCTTATCCAACCGTAGACATGTTTTGGAGATGGATCTTTTTCTGGCCTGGCAATGATGGCTATCACTTTATGTTTTTAAAAAGACAATTCATCCGTCTTTAGTGATCACCTTTCATTCTGTGGAAGTACACAGACTTTCCTCCATCTTTCATTAGCAGAGCTATTTTGTGAAATGTTGAAAATTGCATGCTGCTTTTAAGTTGTCATTTTATATTCCTTTTTACTTCCACGAGAAGATAATTATTTTTTTGGCTATCGACTTCCCATGGAAAGCGTCAATGATAGTTTAGTTTAGTTTAGAGATACAGTGCAGAAACAGGCTCTTTTGGCCCACCGAGTACGCACCGACCTGTGATCCCCGCACATTAATACTATCCTACACACTCTAGGGACAATTTACATTTATACCAAGCCAATTAACCTACAAACCTGTACATCTTTGGAGTGTGGGAGGAAACCGAAGATCTCGGTGAAAACCCACGCAGATCATGGGGAGAACATACAAACTCCGTACAGACAGCACCCGTAGTCAGGATCAAAGCCGGGTCTCTGGTGCTCTAAGGCAGTAGCTCTACCACTGTGCCGCCCAATACTAAACTTAATTTTGCAATGCAGATTAACAGTACTGTATCCAAGTGTTCTCCCAATTGATGGAATTTTGTGAGGAAATGCAGCTTTTCCGTAAGCAGCTTTATTTAAGAATTGACTACATTTCCCAAGGGAAGAGAACAGATGAGATTGTGTACAAAACCATGTTATTTTACTGGGAAAACCTTGAAACCATATTTGGAAACCAATGCTGACCATTAAAGGGGAACCTGAAAGATCCAGTTAAAATAAATACAATTCAATCCCATATATTAAAGAACACAGTTACGTAGCATATTTACGTAGCATATTTTTCCTTTCTTACCGCATCCACAGGCTTGGTACCATAAGAGATCATGTCATTCTTGCTGTTCGTCAGGTATACATCATCCTGGGAGATCAGCTTCTGTTCCTCGAGCCAGGCGACGAGATTGCTGTCATCCCCCCCATCAGCGGGGGCTAGTTCCTGGCTCACATACGCAGGTATTTCCAACTTCTCTTCAAATATAACTTCAGGTGCAGGAGGCCGTATATTAAAACTCCTGATTGATTCTTTAATTTTGGCCAGGTCCAGTGATTCAGTTGATCCATGTCTTCTGAGCTTTATCTTTCGTCCTTTTCCACATGGCTTGGAGTCTTTATTAAATGGAGCCATATTATTCTTCGGTAGATGCCACTGTAAACAAATATGATCAAGATGAGTATGAACCCATACGACCAAAAACAAACTGTAGTAAAGGAATATTTTGTTGGGGAAAGGGATGTGATGCAGCATAAATTATTCCAGAACATCGAGCATTTTCTGCCACCACTTAAAAATAGACACAAAATAAAAATCTGGAAAATTTAGCAGGTCGGAAGGTATCCATGGAAAGAGAAACAGTTAATACTTATGGTTCAAGGTCCTTGAACAGAGAAAGAAAGATAATTTGAACTTTTTGAAAGGGTATATTTTGCTAATACACCATTTTGCTAATGATTATAACCTTAAATTTGACAAGGGTTTCATTGCGAGGAAGAGTGCTTGTTAGCACTTTCAATCAGAAAGTAGTATTGTGCAATTTTGATCTCCTAATTTGAGGAAGGACATCATTGCTATTGAGGGAGTGCATTGTAGGTTCACCAGGTTAATTCCCGGGACGGCGGGACTGACGTATGATGAAAGAATGGGTCGACTGGGCTTGTATTCACTGGAATTTAGACAGAAGAGAGGGGAACTTTTAGAAACATAAAATTCTTAGGGGATTGGACAGGGTAGATGCAGGAAAAATGTTCCCAATGTTGGGGGAGTCCAGAACCAGGGGTCACAGTTTAAAGAATAAGGGGAAGGCCATTTAGGACTGAGATGAGGAAAAATGTTTTCACCCAGAGAGTTGTGAGTCTGGAATTCTGCCACAGAAGGCAGTGGAGGCCAATTCACTGGATGTTTTCAAGAGAGAGTTAGATTTAGATCTTAGGGCTAAAGAAATCAAGGGATATGGGGGAAAAGCCGCAACGGGGTACTGATTTTGGATGATCAGCCATGATCATATTGAATGGCGGTGCTGGCTTGAAGGGCCGAATGGCCTATCCTGCACCTATTTTCTATGTTTAGAAGCTTCTGGCTGATGTGGCAAAGGAACCATTGTGCCATGCATATACTTGTATTTCTCACTGAAGTCTATTGGGCCTGTCCCACTTACGCATCTTTTTCGGCAACTGCCGGTACCCGTCATAGGTCGTTGCAGGTCGCCGAAAAATTTCAACATGTTGAAAATCCAGCGGCGACCAGAACAAGGTACGACTCTTTGGGCGACTACGCACGACCATACAGGCTTCACCCCATGACATGTTGCCGGGGTGTCGCCTGTATGGTCGTGAGAAGTCTCCTCAGTCGCCCAAAGAGTCGTAGCATCTATCTGGTCGCCGCTGGATTTTTGACATGTTGAAAGATTTCGGCGACCTGCGACAACCTGTGACGGGTACCGGCAGTCGTCGAAAAAGTCGCGTAAGTGGGACAGGCCCATTAGCATCTGAGGCAACTGCCTTCAGGTGCAGAAACACCTAATTATGGTAAAGCTATTGAAATAGTGTCATTGGCATGTTTGTTCAATTTATCCTTAAGCTCATAAGGAATATGAGTAGAATTAGATCATTCGGCCCATCAAGTCTACTCCGCCATTCAATCATGGCTGATCTATCTCTCCCTCCGAACTCCATTCTCCTCCCTTCTCCCCAAAACCTCTGACACCTGTGCTAATTAAGAATCTATCCATCTCTGTCTTAAAAATATCCACTCTTGGCCTTCACAGCCTTCTGGGTAAATAATTCCACAGATTCACCACCCTCTGATTAAAGAAGTTCTTGCTAATGAGAATGAAATATTTTATCTCCTTGTTCCATGATTGTTTGGAATATTTCTCAATTGTGAGTACTATAATGTTGTAAACAAGATTTTTTTCTTCTTGCAAACTTTAAATTACTAACTTAGAATGAATTGTTGAAATAAGCATGATAAATTAAATATCACAGTTGATATGGGGTAAACCAGAAAGTAATTTTGAGTATCTTCACTGGATTTTTCTGAATGAACAGATATTTTTACATTATTTGTACAGAGATTGTATCCTGTTGACCTGTTGTGGCGGAGGCAAATTGTAGCAGGTCCAGCTTCTTGAGGAAGGAGTTGATATGCACCATACTCGCAAAGCACTTCATCACTACTAATGTTAGTGCTACCGGTCGGTAGTCATTGAGGCATGTCACCTTACTCTTCTTGGGCACCGGTATTATTGATGCCCTTTTAAAGAAGGTGTGAACCTCGAACCTCAGTAAAGAGAGGTTGAAGGATCTTCTGACGTCAGCCTCTGTGACCGAGATTGTAATACCATTGGGGGCTATGGGGGCCAGGGAAGGCACATAAATGTTCTCCCTATTAAAGTGTGCGTAGAACGCATTGAGTTCATCTGGCAGCTCAATAATACATAACTAATGTATGTAAATGTCAACAGCTTTGCATCTTTAAACAGGAACCACTGTTTCAGTCACTCATTCCCTTACAGTATAAGTCCAGGTCTCTCCCTAATGCAATAATCTGACTTCTGTCCTACAATTTTAGTGATGAAGGATGGCTATTACAGATTTCTGATAGGTGAATTACAAAATAAGTGAATATAAAACATTCATGAAACTATGGATGGTAAATACATGTGGAGAAGACTAATCCAACAGAAATAAGAGATATGTAGAAGACAAGGCAAATGGCAAATGTGCTAAACAAAAGAGATGGAGAGTAGGTTTGGAGATACGGACAGTACAATTATATGAAAAGCATGCACATTGAAAACGTGAGTTGAACTGCAATGTGAACGAAGACAGGACCTGCAATGGTTAAGTTATCGAATGGATTGCATTTAGCATTATTTATCACAATGACATTGCACGAGTCTTGCTTTCTTGGGCAGCTTCCAGAGTCAATGTATTTACTCTGTTAATTTTAATAATCAGTATATTTTAAAGTACTCAACTTTATTTATTTGTGCAACTTAAAACTATACAACTAGTATTGTAATTACTGATTTTACAGTCATCGGATGTTTGGCTTTGCAGAATATTGCAAACTTAGTTCCATTAACATCGTGGACCTGTACACTTAAAAGCAATTATTTTGTTTAACTTTTCAAAACATTCAAATGTGCTCACCATTACTATCATTCATTCTAGCGGTAAATGGTACTGATGAGTAGAGCAATGACAGATAGGAGAACTCCTTTACAGTAGAGACTCAAGAAACTGCAGATGCTGAAATCTTGTGCAAAGCAGTGCTGGCAGAACGGAGCAGGTTAGGCAGCATTCACGATACGATACGATAGAACTGTATTTATCCCAGGAGGGAAATTAATCTACCAACAGTCATAATACACAAGATACATGAAACATGAAATTAAAGTGACGAGTGGAAAGGATTGGGGATGTGCAAAGATTTGGGGGGGAGGGGAGTCGGTCTACTCCATGACAGAAGGGGGTGGAGTTGTACAATTTGATAGCCACAGGGAAGAAGGATCTCCTGTAGGGAGGGAGTGGAAGGGTCCTGTCCCAGAACGTTGCTTTTCCATTCCCTCACCAGGTGCTGCCTGACCCACTGAATTGTTCTAGCACTTTGTGTCTTGCTCCTTTACAGTAACTAGTCAGAAGGTTCATACATTGATAGAGAGAGATGTGCATCACCCGGAATATAGATTAGCCATAAGTGGAGAAAGTCTCTTGCATCAGCATATAGGATGAATAACCCCAGTATTTTTTACCTTAACTATTATTTATTTTTGCTTCAAATTACTAATTTCTAAAATAATACCTTTTTAGCAGAGCACTACATAAATAAAATTGGTTGAATTGACATTAGTTATGGGAAAAGTATGTTTATCTAGAACCTTTCCTTTAGGATCACACCTTGCTCTTCAACATTTTATGGGACTTTTATATATTTGGATAATGTTCAGAGCACCCATCAGAATCTGGGCCATTGTCATTAACAAATGTGTATCTCCATTTCACTTGCATAGAGCAACACTGTCTGTTTCAACTGGAGCCTCTTAGAACTTATCACAGGGTAAAATAAGTTATTTATTCATGTGCAGTACACTTAACTTTTAAGTCAGTGTCAAATAAATGTATACACAATTGATGTGAAAAGATATGTCAGATTACAAACGAAAGCATTATTACTTTTGCAAAGCAAATAAACCGCTTTCCCAGATTATCGTAATATTTCTAATTCACATTGGGCATTCTTAATATTAAAACCATAAGACATAGGAGGTGAATTAGGCAATTCAGCCCAACATGTCTGCCCTGCCATTTGAACATGGCTGAACTATTTTACCCTCTCAACCCCATTTTCCTGACTTCTCCCATAATCTTTGACGCCCTTATTAATCAAGAACCTTTTTAAAAATACCCAATGATTTGGCCTACGCTGTCATCTGTGGCAATGAATTCTGCAGATTCACCACCCACATATTTGTGCAATTCTAATTTGTAGATTCTCCCGACGCCGGAGCACCATCACCCGGCGAAGAAGGGCCTGAAACATCGGGCCCCGTAGCGGCGACTGCGGAGGCCTCAATAGGCCCGACTATGGGTGGACAAGGGAATGGGGACTGGACTCTGTGCCTTCCCTCATAATGGGAACCATTGTGGGGGGATGTTTTTTATGTTTATTGTTAAATTGTTTAATGTTGTGTCTTATCTTTATCTGTGTGCTGCATGGCAAGACAAATTTCACTACACCAATTGGTGTACGTGACAAATAATTGTCCTTTGTCCTTTGTCCTTTGATTATGTTTCTAATATGATTCAATAAGGTCACCTCTCATTCTCCCCTTTCTCCTGTGACTGCATGGGTTTTCCTTGAATGCTCTGGTTTCATCCCACATTCCAAAGGTGTACAGGTTTGTAGGTTAATTTGCTTTGGTAAAAATTGTATATTGTCCCTAGTGTATTGGATATACTTTTAGTGTACGAGGATCGTTGGTCGGTGTTTCCACGCTGTATCGTTAAACTTAACTAAAACTAATGCTTGTGTATCCTCTCTCAAATTAGAGAGCCAAAACTTAACGTCATTCTGCAGGCATGGCCTCACTAAAACTATACTTTGGCAACAATACATTTCTATTTCTAAACTCCAACCCCTGTGCAATAAAGGCAAATATGCAATTTATTTCCTAACTACCTACTGTACTTGCATGCTACCTTCTTGGATTTCATGCATCAAAACAGCTAGATCCCTCTGTACTCGATTAGATAATGTTTTGGTTTTTGATTCAAACTAGTGCAGTGTATGACAGACTTTCCAACGTTAAATTCCATTTTGTCACGATTTCACCACCTCTTGCAGCCTATCAACATCATGTTGGGTAATGCAGATATTTTTACCACAGCATACTCTCCTGCCTATTTTTTGTTGTCAACAAACTTACCTTTACCATCTACCTTCTCTACCCAAGTCATTAATATAGATAATAAATAATTGAGAATGAAGGGATTCAAAGTAAAATTAGCAAATTTGCAGATGACAAAGCTGGGTGGCAGTGTGAACTGTGCGGAGAATGCTATGAGAATGCAGGGTGATTTGGACAATTTGGCTGAGTGGGCAGATGCATGGCAGGTGCAGTATATGTGGATAGATGTGAGGCTATCCACTTTGGTAGGAAAAACAGGAAGGCAGATTATTACCTAAATGGTGTCAAGTTGGGAAAAGGGGAAGTACAACGGGATCTGGGGGTCCTTGTTCATCAGTCAATGAAAGTAAGCATGCAGGTACAGCAGGCAGTGAAGAAAGCAAATGGCATGTTGGCCTTCATAACAAGAGGAGTTGAGTATAGGAGTAAAGAGGTCCTTCTGCAGTTGTACAGGGCCCAGGTGAGACCACACCTGGAGTATTGTTTGCCGTTTTGGTCCCCAAATTTGAGGAAGGACATTCTTGCCATTGAGGGAGTGCAACGTAGGTTCACAAGGTTAATTCCCGGGATGGCTGGACCGTCATATGCTGAGAGAATGGAGTGGCTGGGCTTGTATACTCTGGAATTTAGAAGAATGAGAGGGGATCTTAGTGAAACATATAAGATTATTAAGGATTTGGACATGCTAGAGGCAAGAGACATGTTCCCGATGTTGGGGGAGTCCTGAACCAGGGGCCACAGTTTAAGGATAAGGGGTCAGCCATTTAGAACGGAGATGAGGAAACACTTTTTCACACAGAGAGTTGTGAGTGTGGAATTCTTTACCTCAGAGGGTGGTGGAGGCCGGTTCTCTGGATACTTTCAAGAGAGAGCTAGATAGGGCTCTTAAAGGTAGTGGAGTCAGGGGATATGGGGAGAAGGCAGGAACGGGGTACTGATTGTGGATGATCAGCCATGATCACATTGAATGGCGGTGCTAGCTCGAAGGGCCGAATGCCCTACTCCTGCACCTATTGTCTATTGTCCTTATGGAATTCCCCTAGTACATCCTTCAGCATGAGGAAGGTCCATTTGGCCTGCCTCTCTGACTTCATGTGATAACTAATCTGCACTGAACGTTAACACACTTCCCCAATACCAGATTTCTTATCTTGTGCTCCAGCCCTTTATGTTGGGTGTGTTAAGATGTAGTGTGAAGTACTTAGAAAAGTTATATCTCTTTTAGGTATTTATTGGCATGTTCTTGTTCTCTGTCAGCAAGTTAAATTGCAAAACAGTACATTAAACCGCTTGAAATTATCTTTTCGATCACAGTATCCAAAGATTAGAACCCCCATTTACGTCTATTATTGATGCAGAATGGATATATGGAATCAACATCTCAATTGTAATTAATTAATTCATTCATTCATTCTAAATGATTGTTCTAAATTGTTGAAATAACTCAATGTGGAACTGTATTTAGGGACAACTTTGCTGAAAAGTCAGTCTGATATTTAATCAACATGGCGTGACTTTAACTCGTTAAATTATGTCTCTCTTTCTCCAGTTACCATGTGCGAACTGGAAGACCAACCAAAGGATTTGATAAAAGTGACTTATGAGAAACTTTCCACAGATGAAGTAGCAGAATCAGTAAAATCTCCATCTTGTGGAGCTGTGTCTGTGTTTATCGGTAAGCTGTTGAGTTGTCTATCTCAAATTTGAACAGCATGATTGATAATGTAATTTTCTAGGTGTTGATAATGTAATGTTCCAGATGCCAGTTGATGGTTGAGTGGAGTTTGTGGGTTGAGGACCCAGTTATTATGCTACATGACTATATCATTACCATTTTCATGCACATGTTTCACTCGCAGGAGAGACTAGACACGGGTAAGGCCGTTTGGAAACCAGTCCATTGAAAATGGGTATAAGATATCGGTATTGTCGCTGAACCAAATAAGGTTTTATGGGTTCAAATCAAATAAGGTCAGACAAAGCTCCAACTGATCTCTACTGTCTTCCTGCAGTAGCTGATGAACTAGGGTATTTTGATCTTGAACATCACCTAGCGGAAGGCATCTCGCATCAACATCCAGCTTTCGGGGTATCATGGGCACTGATTTGCTTCTAGTTTAACATCTGAGCACACAATGTTTAAGCTGTCACTACATGAATATATGCAGAGTATGTAGATCGATAATTAAATATTAATTGTAACTCGGGATCTATGAATTAAGCATCTAACGTCTGTCTAACATTTTTAATAATGGGAAGAAAAATGCTCCTCCCTCTGCACTGTTTAAAGGGATCACCAGGTACTTCTGGATTAATTGCTGATTTATTTTCACTGGAAAGCAGAATGTTGCAAATGCTGGAAATCTGAAATAAAACAAAATGCTAAAATACTCATCAGGTTGTTTGCATCATTTTCTATCTTACTTCAGACTTCTGTTTAGTATAGCTTTATAATCTTTAAATCTGCAGTGAGTGCTGTGCCAGGAGCTAATGTAACTTGTTTTGACTTCAAGATTTCAACAAATCCTTGACCCAGGTGCCTCCGTGCCATTCCTCTGAGTCTAATATCACAATGCGCCAGAGGCAAGCAGGGCAGCTTCTGCTTGTTTGAAGAGGTTGGGCTGGGAGGGTTTGAAGGCTCTCAATAGGAGGCCATGTTTCAAAGGTTCTTCGGAGAGCAACTTGCTGATGTTTACACCATTAAAGATCAATATGGCTGCTGCCTGGTTATCAGTATGAATGTTGTTACTGGGAGAAGTCACTTATTCCAGCTACAATCAATACCAGAACCAAGCAAGAAATGTTTCTGCTGTTAAATCAGAGTAACCATTAATTTTTCTGTCAGACTCATACAAGCCTGGCAATATCTTGACCATGTCACTTCTCACAAACTTTGGTTGAATGGAAATTATTTTGAAAAGTATTATGCAGTCTTCAAGTTCTGTAAATAACTTCCTTTAATCCATTGTAGATTCAAGTTTCCTACCAACATGTTTAATTTAGTTTTTTGCCTGCAGCATTTTTGCTTCTGTGAATTATTTGTAAAGATATAAAGGCAATAGTCTTGTGTGACAAGAGTAGTAGAAGATGGTGGCTTTTGTGTTCCTATCTTTTACATTGTACTGTTTTATAAAATTCTAAATTTCAAACTTTTTAAAGTCTAAAAAAACTTATCTTTCCTTCACTACAGATGTTTTCAGAATTTATTTTACTTAATGTCAATATTGGGAATTGGCTTTCGTTCTAGTCTTTCATCTTCTACCATTATTACATGTTGATATTCCTGTACCAGGTACCATCTGCGATTTAGAAAATGATCTGGTAACCTGTGGCCCTGCCCCAGGCTGCTGCCTTTGACTCTCCATAATGGGATAACTATATTTTTTCTCTGCATATTTCGGGAATTGCTTGTCCGTTGTTGAATGTATTCCAATAATGTTAAAGCTAACATCTAAGTACTTATTGTGTATTTCTTTTGTGAGCTACCATTTCCTCAGTCAGATTTTTCTATGAGTTTTATTGATCACATCACTGACCAGCAGTGATGTGAAGACTTAGTACATTTTGTGAGGGTAAAACTTTGAGGCAAAAATCGTAGAACATTTTTAAAATGGTGAAAAAAAGCATAAAGTTGTTTTGTGATTTGTCTCAGATTTGGAAACTCTCATTTTGGAGACATGCTGTAAAAAGTTTTTTTTTCCTGTTCTAATGATCCCACTTTGAACAGATGGAACAAATGCATTTTCCATGATTAATGATTAGATGAATACTTCAGGAAGATCTTGCTTTGCAATAACTTGAAATATTAAGGTATTTACTTTTCAATAGTAAATTAGTCTGAGGAAGGGTTTCGGCCCGAAACGTTACCTATTTCCTTCGCTCCATAGATGCTGCTGCACCCGCTGAGTTTCTCCAGCATTTTTGTGTAGCTATAATCAATTAATTAGTTTGGCAGTGATGTAAAAATATAATTGCAGATTCCCAAGTATATGTTTGATATTCAAAACCAATCAGTTTCTGCTGTTTATAGTATTTACTGGTGAACATTTTAGTCAATAATTGAGGGTGGCACGGTGGCGCAGCAGTAGAGTTGCTGCCTTACAGTGCTTGGGAGCCGGGTTTGATCTTGTACGTCTGTACGGAGTTTTTACGTTCTCCCGATATCCGCGTGGATTTTCTCCGGGCGCTCCGGTTTCCTCCGACATTCCAAAGGTTAATTTGGTGTTGGTAAAAACTGTAAATTGTCCATGGTGTGTAGGATAGTGTTAGTGTGCGGGGATTGCTGGTTGGTGTGTACTCAGTGCGCCAAAGGGCCTGTTTCCGCACTGTATCTCTAAACTAAACTAAATAAAGGTAACCACTGACTCATAGCAAGGAATTTGCTGTTTATTTCCAATCTGTTAGGTGGAAAATAACTTGTTCAATGAGTTATTGTGAATTCTGACTCTACGTGTGCACTATATTGAACATGGATGTTTAATCACTCTTCTTTAAATCTGGAATTGTAACCATTGGCTTTCTCTTCAGCGTGTGCTAACACATTAATTATTTACATATTTCCATTGAATGCTTTCTCAGATCATGTCTCTATGATAAAATATAAAATTTCATTTACGGTTTGAACTTCTTTGGACTAGGTTTAAATTATTCACAAGATAACACGTAGTTAACCTTTGCTTAAGATACTAGAATATTATGGAATATTCACACATCAGCAGCCTTAAAGTGATCATTTTTTTTAGTATGAGTTTAAGTGCAAAATGTATTCGTTAATTATAAGCATAGATTTAAATACCATATACTTACTCTAGAAGATTCTCTATTTATCACAGTTTATCCTTGGAAAAAGAACAACATTCCTGGAATGTGATAGGAGGTGCTAAAAGGTGACCTCATCTTCCTATTCCTGTAATATGATGCTGCCTTTAACTGCCATGTCACACCTAAATCTAAATGGCTGAATGTGATAATTGTGGTAGGTTGTACGAATTGTAGCAATATTCTTCAAGTGACGACAGTAAAGGAAACGAATGGACCTAGAACATAGAGCTGCAGTACAGCAAATGAACAGGCCCTTTGCCCCCCAATGTCTGTGTCGAACATGATACCAACACCATCACTAATCTACCTGCACATAACCCATAATCCACTATTCCCTGTACATCCATGTGCCCACACAAAAGTCCTTTAAATGTCACGATCATACCTGCTTCAAACACAAACTTTGGCAGCGTGATCAAAAATTGGCCCAATTATCTGCTTTGAACTTTGCCACTCTCTCCTTAAGCTACGCCCTCTATTTAATTTTTCCATCCTGGGTAAAAAGGTTCTTACTGTCTACCCTATCAATGCCTCTCATAATTTAATATACTTCTGATCCAGTCTTCCCGCAATATCCGCCATTCCAGAAAAAACAATCTGTCTGTACAACCTCTAGCTAATACCTTCTAATCCAGGCTTCATTCTGGTAAACCTCCTCTGCACCCTCTCTAAAACCTCAACATCCTTCCTGTAACGGGGTACTAGAATTGCACACAATACTCTCTGAATATGGTCTAACCAAAGTCCTGTAACGCTGAATCATTACTTTTTGACTTGTACTCAATGCCAGAGCTTATGATAGCAAGCATTCCTAATGCCTTCCACGCTATCTACAGTGCCCTCCATAATGTTTGAGACAAACACCCATCATTTATTTATTTGCCTCTGTACTCCACAATTTGAGATTCATTATAGAAAAAAATCACATGTGGTTAAAGTGCACATTGTCAGATTTTAATAAAGGCCATTTTTATACATTTTGGTTTCACCATGTAGAAATTAGAGCAGTGTTTATACATAGTCCCCCCCATTTCAGGGCACCATAATGTTTGGGACACAGCAATGTCATGTAAATTAAAGTAGTCATGTTTAGTGTTTTGTTGCATATCCTTTGCCTGCAATGACTGCTTGAAATCTGCGATTCATGGACAATACCAGTTACTGGGTGTCTTCTCTGGTGATGCTCTGCCAGGCCTGTATTGCAGCTATCTTTAGCCTATGCTTGTTTTGGGGGCTAGTCCCCTTCAGTTTTCTCTTCAGCATATAAAAGGCCTGCTCAATTGGGTTCAGATCGGGTGATTGACTTGGCCACTCAAGAATTGACCATTTATTGGCTTTGAAAAACTTCTTTGTTGCTTTAGCAGTATGTTTGGGATCATTGTCTTGCTGTAGAATGAACTGCTGGCCAATGTTTTGAGGCATTTGTTTGAACTTAGGATAGGAATCGGATAGGATGTGTCAATACACATTAGAATTCATTATGCTACTACCATCAGCAGTTGTATCATCAATTAAGATAAGTGAGCCAGTACCTTCAGCAGCCAAACATGCCCAGGCCATAACACCCCTACCACCTCGTCTGTGAAACACGGTGGTGTGCTTTGGATCTTGGGCAGTTCTGTCTCTCCTCCATACTTTGCTCTTGCCATCACTCTGATATAAGTTAATCTTCGTCTCATCTGTCCACAAGACCTTTTTCCAGAACTGTGGTTGCTCTTTTAAATACTTCTTGGCAAACTGTAACCTGGCTATCCTATTTTTGCAACTAACCAGTGGTTTGCATCTTGCAGTGTAGCCTCTTTATTTCTGTTCATGAAGTCTTCTGCGGACAGTGGTCATTGACAAATCCACATCTGACTCCTGAAGAGTGTTTTTGATCTGTTGGTCAGGTGATTGGGGATTTTTCTTTATTGTAGAGAGAATTCTTCTGTCATCAGCTGTGGAGGTCTTCATTGGCCTGCCAGCCCCTTTGTGATTAGTAAGCTCACCAGTGCTCTCTTCTTAATGACATTCCAAACAGTTGATTTTAGTAAGCCTAAGGTTTGGCTGATGACTCTAACAGTTTTATTCTTGTTTCTCACTCATAATGGCTTCTTTGACTTTCATTGGCACAACTTTGGTCCTCGTGTTGATAAACAGCAATAAAAATTTCCAAAGGTGTTGGAAAGACTCTCTTATACCTGCATGAAGGAGGCATTTAAACACACCTGTGCAGCCATGTGTCCCAAACATTATGGTGCCCTGAAATGGGGGGGACTATGTATAAACACAGCTGTAATTTCTACATGGTGAAACCAAAATGTATTAAAAAAAACGTTCTTAAAATCTGACAATGTGCACTTTAACCACATGTGATTTTTTTCTATTACAAATCTCATATTGTGGCGTACAGAGGCAAATAAATAAATGATGGGTCTTTGTCCGAAACATTATGGTGTTGCCACTTTCAAGGAGTTATGGACTTGTCCCCAAGATCCCTCTGCACATCAATGTTGTTTAGGAAAATGTCATTAATTGTATGTTTTCCCCTTGCTCGGATTAAACTCCATTGGCCAAATCCCTGCCAATTACTCTATATTCCTTGTACACTTAAGGGCCTTTCCCACTTGGGCGTCATTTGCGCGTCACGCAGGTGGCGCACGAGGATTTCGAGAATCCCCAAATCCTGGGGTGCCGCACGCAACTGCGCGTCACTGCCTACGCCATCACGTGCCATGCGCGCGTAATGCACGTCATTCGCGCGTCGTGACACATAAATTATGTCGCGTAAATGACATTCAAATGATGCCCAAGTGGGACATGCCCTTTAAGTTAATCTGCTTTCTCCACAATACTCCATGCATTGAACTAAAAACATTTCAGCCCATCAGCGATCCATATTGCTCACCTCTCCCTGCCTGTCCTTCCTTTAAGACTTACTAGTCCTGCCTTCCCACCACTTCCAGTTTCTGATCTCCCACCCTGATTCCCACCCTCCTGCGTCTCTACTTTATAGAAGGGAAGGAAAATAAAATAAATGTATATTAACTGTTGGTTTGGCCTCGATATTGCACATTTTGTGTATTGTAGTATCTGATGACACCACATATTAGTGAAAAACAATTTAACACTTGGCCATTAACGGATATGATTGGATATGTGATAAAAAGTTTGATGGATGCTAAGTCTGAAGGAGACAATTAATGGCAGAGTAAATCGAAGCAAGTCTGAAAACTTTGAAAACAGATTTCAGGGCTTAGAGCATTATCACAAACCAGTAATTACATTTTATGTTTTACTTGACCAACTGGGACCCGTTGGGTCCCGGTCACACGGAAGGCCTGGTCCCCCAATGCAACCCATTCCCCAACGCAATATTGCATGACTAACCCGTAGCCCCCACGGGAGGCGTGGGCCCCCAACTCAACCCGTTGTCGAACGTAAGATTACAGCGCTCCCCTGCCTACCCCACCACTGGACTTAAATTTTTTTTCCAATTGCACTTCCCCAATTGCAATACCAATTCACCCTCCCCCTCCTGTCCTGCCAGGAGCTGCAGTAACTGTTATATGATGGCAACATTGTTGCAAATGTCAGGTGGAGAACTGATATCCCATTCAGGTGAAAAGTTGGTGGAAGCACAGAGTGTTCCTGTATTGCAACTTTGTATCGATGTTTGTTGGAAGCTGGCAGAAAGGATTTTAACAGCAAAAATCTTGTTAAAGTTGGCTTTTATATAACCTTGAAATATCAATAACGTGAAATATAACATCAAATCTGAAGGAAACTTGACAAGACCGACGACGGGAAAAAGCTGAGGAAGGTTCTGCAAAAATTTCAGCGCTGCCGTATAGAGTTTTGGCGTAGCTCCTGAGATCACAGACAGACAAACAAGTCGAGACTTTTAATAGTATATAGATCATAAAGACATGACACGAGAAAGAAATATATGAAAAACATTGAAATATGTAAATAATTGTCTCAGCTACCAATGTTGGAATTATTGAAAATAAGGGCTATATAAAGGATGGATCATTGAAATACACTGAAAGAGCCTCTATTTCGGATCAATTTACAAACTAGATTTACCTAATGCAATTTTTTTTTTCAAACATTTTATAATGCAGAAAACTAAAGCAGCTGACTTGTCAAAAGCAAAATTCCACATAGCAACATGACAATGACCAGACTCTTTTTCTGTGATAATAGAACAAGTATTGGTCAAGTCACATGGAACTCCCCTGGTCTCACTCAAACTGCCACCGGAGATATGTAGGAAAGAACTGCAGATGCTGATTTAAACCAAAGATTGACACAGAATGCTGGAGTAACTCAGGCAGCATCTCTGGAGAGAATTAATGGGTGACGTTTCAGATCGAGTCTGAAGAAGGGTCTCGACCCGAAACGTCACCTATGTGTAGGAATGTGTAGAAACTGCAGATGCTGATTTAAACCAAAGATAGACACAAAATGATGGAGTATCTCAGCAGGACAGGCAGCATCTCTGGAGAGAAGGAATGGGTGACATTTCAGGTTGAATCTGAAGAAAGGTCTTGATCCGAAAGGTCACCCATTCCTTCTCTCCAGAGATACTGCCTGTCCCGCTGAGTTAATCCAGCATTTTGTGTCTATCTGTCACCAGAGAGATGGTTGGGATAGGTCCATTCAAAAGACTTAACGACAGGAAATGTACTCCATTTTTAATTGGGTAATCCCTGCAATCAGTAGTTGTATTGTATTCAAGTTGGCTGTGCAGTCAACCAATTTAAATTATTATTATTGACAGGAAAATGGGGAGCAATTTAAGATTTACTGTACATTGCACATCATTTTAAATAGGGATTTGAACATACTTAAATGATAAATTGAATTACAAATACTTTAAAATATTTTTTGTTCAATGTTCATCGGAGAACATGAGCTGTAGAAACGGAGTTTCGTTTGAGCCTCACTGAGGTTCAAATGACATGGAATATATATTGATTGATTTGATTGATTGATCAAGAGAATTACATAAATGTAGACATACAATGGCACATAGTTTGCTTAGCAGTAGTTAAGGCTTATTAAGCCATAACACTTCATTTTGACGATGTGTAATTAAAAGTGTACTTTACAGTGACACTAGCTTATAAAATGCTGTTTTACGTTGGTTCAAATTAATGAAGTTTGATTGTGATGGATAAAGCAGGAAACACCATTGCCTCTTTCGTCACAAAATTATCGTAGATTTGGCACTGATAACTTCCCAGACCCCATCCTACATCTTTGTTACCCAATGGTTTATGTAGACACAAGGAACTGCGAAGCTGGAATTTTGAGGAAAACAGAGTGTGCGGAGGCAGGTGAGATGAAAGGTGAGAACTAGAGGATGTCTCTCCATGTTCTGTCTGGGGGGAAGGGGAGCAAGAGCAGTACTGTGGGACACAGGAGACAAGGTGAGGGATCCATCTACAACAGCAGGGGGCAATACGCAGAAGCTTCTGGGATGAAAGGCGAGGACTGCGGGTATGCTATCCTTGTTCAGTCTGCAGGTGCGGAGGCTGGTGGGGTGAAAGGTGAGAACCAAGGGTAGTAGTCTTGATAGACATAAAATGCTGGAGTAACTCAGCAGGGTAGGCAGCATTTCTGGAGCAAAGGAATGGGCTAACCTCTGCCTAACCTGAAAGGACTGTCGGGGTCCCTGGACAGAGTCGAGGGAGGAGGTATAGGGACAGGTGTTGCATCTCCTGCGGTTGCAGGAGAAGGTACCTGGGGAGGGGTGGTTTGGGTGGGGAGGGATGAGTTAACCAGGGAGTTGCAGAGGGAACGGTCTCTGTGGAAGGCGGAAAGGGGTGGAGATGGGAAGATGTGACTAGTCTCTCTACATCATCGTCTATATCTTGTTTCCCTTTCACGTGACTTTCAGTCTGAAGAAGGTTCTCGACCCGAAACGTCGCCCATTCCTTCTCTCCAGAGATGCTGCCTGTCCTGCTGAGATACTCCAGTATTTTGTGTCTATCTTCGGTTTAAACCAGCATCTGTAGTTCCTTCCTACACATACTCTATTCTTGTTCTGTCTAGGGGGTGTGGAGGCTGGTGGGTGAAAGGTGAGAACCAGACGAACTCTGTCCTTATTCTGTCTGGAGGGGTGAGGCCCATGGGAACTGGACTTTGTGTTTTGTTCCTGGTTTATGTATTAGAAAATAATTAACCATTTCTCCAATTTATTGTCACACATTTCACAGAAGGCAGTGGAGGCCAATTCACTGGATGAATTTAAAAGAGTTAAATAGAGCTCTTGGAGCTGACGGAATCAAGGGGTATGGGAAGAAGGCAGGCACGGGTTACTGATTGTGGATGATCAGCCATAATCACGATGAATGGCGGTGCTGGCTCGACGGGCCGAATAACCTCCTCCTGCACCTATTTTCTATGTTTCTATTAATTTCACCAACTTTCATATTGGTAATTGACTGGAAAGAATAACATATTGTAGGTTGCTGGAAATCTAAAATAAAAATAGAAATTGCTGAGATCCTCAGCAGGTCGGGTAGGATTTGTGTTGAGGGAATCGGAGATAATATTACAGGACTGTTCACATTTCAAATGCCCTGAAATGTTAACTGTTTCTCTGTTGACACTGCTTGATCTTTGAGTATCTTGGGCGTGTTCTGTTTTTGTTTCTAACGATATGATAGCTATATCTTAAGCATTATAAATGCACATAGGTTCCTTATAATTCACGTTACTTTAAATTGGCTGTTCATTTTAGGAATAACTGGAATAGAATCATTGCATTGGAAGATACATTTACAGTACATCTGGATTTTCACCGACATGTAAACCAAAATTATTGCAATCTGGTCATAGTAAGAGCACTATTTGCACCTGGAAATCAAAAAAGGGCCCATTAATCATTGGATTGAACGTGTTAGTAAACATCAGTGGGGTGAGCAAAGTGAATGCATTATATTAAGATGGAGATATATGAAAGGATGACAAACCAAGAATTTACAAACCTTGTCAAGTGCAATATATGTAGATGGAATTAACCCTATAAATGCAATTTGTTAATCAGAAATTGAAAATGCTGGGCTTTGATTTTAAAATGGAGATGCATAATACTTGCAAATAGAGGATGATCTTTGGTAGCATATTAATATCCCTTGACGCATATAAATTGTTGGAAGAGGTTAAAACTAACCTTTTTTAAGTTGCTGTAAATCAAGGATTGTGCCTGGAAGACCTGAGAGAAATGGGTAATTAATTTAATGGTAAGGAAGGCAGAAGTATTGACTTTTCTCAGACAAAGACAACATTGGAGTTATGAATTTGACCATAGATGGCAAGATTTAAAGTAAGTCAACCATTTGTAAGAGGTTCTTACCAAGAAAATTGAAATATATTGAATATTTGAATTGCTTCAAGAACTATTGTCTAAAGCAAACGATCTGAAACTTGTAATATGAACAATTTTACTGGTCAGGATTAATACATTGTACAGAAGAAATGTGGAACTAGGATTGAAGAGTCCTAAAATATTTGCAACATTTTGCAGAAATTTATAAATATACATGTCAGATTTGTCATTGATTGTGAATGTTCAAAATAGTTTCTTGCTACCTTAGCTAAGTTTATTTCTAGAAAATGTGCTATTTTATAAATTTCTTCAAATATATAGCCTGGGACCTTTTGTTTAGTTTAGAGATACAGCTCGGGAATAGGCCCTTCAGCCCATTGAGTCCGCACCGACCAACGATTCCCGCACATTAACAATACCCTACACTACACACTAGTGACAATTTAACTTTTTTTTCACCAAGCCAATTAACCTACAAACTGGTACGTCCTTGGAGAGTGGGAGGAAACCGAAGATCTCGAAGAAAACCCACGCAGGTCATGGGGAGAATGTATAAACTCCATACAGACAGCACCCGTAGTCAGGATCGAACCCGGGTCTCTGGCGCTGTATGGCAGTAGCTCTAGTACTGTGCCACCGTGCCATGTTTTGCTTATATTGTTGAGAATCTCCACCACTATTGGCAAATACTGCTTATGTCTGTTTGTAATGGCACATTTGCCATTGTTTTCCAGTGATGGCTGGGACAACTGGAAAGGATTTTCTGACCATAATCGGACTAACGTAAAATCATTCATGGTGCTTTTGTTAAATGGCTCGAGTGTGGTTTGTTATTCAAACCAGACTGGTAATAACATTGCTTTGTTTGGCAACGAAGCTGATGATTCATATAGACAAAGAAGAGTAGTTGTGGAATACAGTGTTGTTGCTAAAATTATGAATTAAATACTTGACTCTCGTAATATTTGTAGACACTGCTTTTTTTTAATGATTTCAAATGTCCTCCAGAGCTTCATAGACCGAAGTACTTTTGAAATATAGTTATTATCACCTCTTAGACATGCATTTTAATGAGATAAATGATCAGATAATCTTTTATTTTCCTTAGTTGAAGTGCACATTGTTATAATTCATGTCTGTTTAAAAGATCCCAGACTAGTCAGGGATCTTTCAAGCAGAATTTCAAGCACTGGTTAAAGATGACACAATTCAATATTTCCTCAATTTCTGACTGTAATGTCATTTAGGAGTGTATGTTTGAGTCTGAAATGTGGTGTGAACCCAGAAGAGAGAGTACTGCCATTTGGCCAGGACTGGCAACAAACAGTAATATTTTATTGATTTCTCAGTGCATTCAGAAATGTAATGCAAATGTGTAATCAGTAGACTGAAAAAACCCTAAAATAATGTTTGTCCACAAATGTCTTTCCAGGATTCTGAGTATCAGCTGGAAGGAAAAACTGAGGACAGAATAATTGGAGTTAAGTTCATAGCAGCTGCCACTAAGCTAACTTGTGAAGCAAAGATTTGTCACTTGGCTGGGTCATGGTTTCTAGATGCAAATTTCAGACTGCACTGCTGAGCGCTGAAATGGCAGCTCAGTGGAAAAATGATGTGTGCAATGCCAGCAGTATCCTGGCAAAACATGAGAGAGATAAACCTCATAGAAATTTACATTGGTTGCTTACTTGGAAAGAGGCACAATAGCTGGCTAAATCCTGATTCTGTGTGCATCAAGGAAACAGGATGGGGGCATAATTTAATCTCTTTACTTTGCACATGCTTTGATCAGAGAGGAGGGGAGGACAGGCATATGATTAATACCCAAGTCGTTGTACAGTAGCCTGTGCAGCACGTTCCCATACTTGCCCAGACATATCTGTCAATTGATTTTTCTTTTCCCACTGCTGGCTGCAGCTTCGGCATAGCATCTTCTTGTGTGAAACAAATTAAACACTAGCATTTAAGTGTTCAATATGTCTGTATCCATACTTTTAAAGTTGCTTACTGCTCTAAAATGAAACATAAATTTTAAATTATTTTGTTTGAAATGTGTCAAGAAGATATACAATTAAATTTTGGGTCAGAAAGGATGATAATTATTTTACTTAAGATTATTTTACTTAAAATTATTTACTTCAGAGATGCATTGAAGTGGAGTTTCCCATGTGTAGGATGATTTTTTTTTTGTGTTGCAAGGTTGATAAACTGAGCACTTTACTACTGCTTGAAGCAATTCCATAATCTTCACGATTTAGCAACTTTTTTCAAGGAATTGTTTTATCACCTTTTGTGCATTAATATTTCATAGTCTAAACAGTATTATAGAACAGTACAGCACAGGAACGGACCCTTCGACCCTCAATGTATGTGCCAAATATGATGCCTAGTTAAACTGATCTTTTCTGCCTGTACATGATCCATATCCCTCTCTTCTCTGCACTTCCATGTGCCTATCGAAAAGCCAAAGGTTTCTATTCCATTGCAAACCCGAGAAATTTCACTGTTAAAATTGGCAACCTTTTCAGATGGGAAAGTGAGGTCCATTGACAAATTTGGGTGACTGATTTGTGAAAGAGCTCTCATAGTTTCTTGATCAGCATGCCTTCCTCAACCAGCAGTACCAAAATTAACTGGTCATTTATCATAATTGTATTTTTGTGTGTGATCTGTTATGCTAAAGTTTGGTTGTAAGATTGCATATCTGACAAAATTATGCTTTTTAAAGTTGAAGTATTGAGCATTGATGTGAAGCATTCAAGCATCTTAGATAGGCAAAGATACTATTCAAACAGTTTCTCCTCCCTGAATATACAATTATTATCACAAGCATGCTAACGTGTCAGAAATGCGCTTGTGGCTAGTAATTTGTAAAGTACACCAGGACGAGAACTGAAAGTGGTAAATTGGCCATGCTTGTAGGTGACATACATGCATTGATCTTGTATTTTCTAGATCTGATCACATTGATTTATTCGCTGAAACTGTTCTGATTTATAACAGACTAATCCTGCCATATAGAACATCTTGTGCGACTTAAAGTTGTCATGAGGGATGAGGAATGAGAATAAGACCTGACCTTAAAACAAAAAGAATGAAAGCCTGGCAAAGCAACAGTTTGGTTGTCAAAACTGTCAATGACTTGCAATGCTTATGCATGTTAAAAACATTCAAAACCTGTGTATTAAAAAAGTTAAATATAAAAACAATTGAAGAATCATTAATAGTTCTTTAAAAAAGTAATATTTTACTATCTTAAAATGCCGAGACACTTGTTAGTTGAATTTGCTTAAATCATTTAATTATTTAAAGTATCTGTAAATTGTCTTTTTACTTAGTCCTTTCTGGTTCAAATAAATGTGTTTGTACCTGTGCTGGGTCTTACCTGATGCAGGTTCAGCAGGCAGAGTGCCAAATGTAGCTGATGGGAAATTGTCTGAATGAGTATACCATCACCAGACCGCTGAGGACTCTGGTGTTGGCGTGGAGCCAGGATATTACTGGCAGCAATCAGCCAGCATATTTGGGATATTTTTGTTCATATTCTATAATTTGTGACATTTACAGGGGTAAATCCTGGAGGTTCACGTTAGGATTTCCTGGAAGATTGTACCCCTTGCACTTTACTTTTTGCATGCAGCTTTATCCAAATATAATGTGGTATTAAGCAGTGAAATATTGTATCGAACTATACAGCGCAGAGAAAGGTTCATTCCTCGTGTCCATGCTAGCTGCCAAATATCTATCTATACTAATCCCATTCTCCAGCACTCAGCCTGTAGCCTTCAAAAAAACAAACTAATTTCAAGTATTTAGCAAAATAGTTATTAAATATGTGGGAGTATCTGTTTCCACCACTGTTTTAGGCAACCCTTCCAGATTTCACCTGCGTTGAGGTCCGGCTGGTCAATGGACCTTGGGTGCTGAAGTTTTGATTCCCTATTTCCAGAGGCCCTAACAGCAGACAAAGCTGAGGGTAGCAATTAAATTTGTGACAAAGCTATGAGGCTTTTATGTAGTCTAGCTATCGCAGATATCCAGTCATTTTTGTTTCATTTTAGAAATCCTATCACACTTTGAACTGTGTTGAGGTTTCTTTCATGTAATTGGTCCCAATCCCTTCGTAAGTTGTGTTCTGACTTTGGGACTTGCGGTACTTCCGACTGTATTCTCATCTGCATTTTGGAATTGAAAACTCTGTTTTATCAAAGTCGTTTGAGTATGAATTCCCATTACTGATCCCTGGAGATATCACGATACAACTCGAAAAAGAGCATATTTTCCAAATAGAGCATATTCTCTTCATTGTCTTCTTCTTGTCGCGTCGCTACACTTTTCCAAGCCCCTGCATAACGCAGGCTCTGTCACATGGGTTGAAGACCTTGAGATCTTCTGGTTTGCAGGGCTCTGGGAGGAGGGGGCAGGTAAGTAAGTGCTACATAATTTGGGTTGCCTCTCCGCAGTCACATTCGGTTGGTCCAATGTTGTTGTACCCCCACTTCTGCATGAGGGCTTTGCACTGTCTGACCCGTGTTCTGAGGCGATTGAAGCAGAGCAAGACTGGCCATGTCTCTTTCACTTCCAATGGAAGGGACTCCTCGGGGTATAGTGTCAGTGTGTGGGGTTTTGATTGTAGGTGTGTCACCCAAGCATCTATCCTACAGGTGCGGGGGTTGGTACACTTTTATTACAGTTAATCATCTTTTGTTGGAGCAGAACCGTGTCAAATATCTCATGTAATCATAATCTATTAAGACTGCTCTGCACCTTGCTGGTTATGTCCTCAAGAAATTCAAATTTATTGGTCAGACCTGACCACATTACAAATCCAAAATCACTCTCTTTGATCATCACCTAATTGTCCAATTTTTCAGTCATTTAGACCTTTGATGGCTTCTAGTAAACTTACCTATAAGGCTGACTAATAAAGGGAAAAGCTAGTGATGTGGAAATAGACTGGATAAATATTATGACTGTTATGTGCTTGCATTTAGAATAAATATTGGTAGGAACGAATAGGGTTGAATGGTCCTGTTGTAACATTGAACTTCTGTTACTTCCATGAGGCATTTATCTCTGACTTAAGTTTTCCTAGCATGTATAAATATGACTGGATATGCAATGGAGAAACAAGGAACTGAATATATTGGTTTACAAAAATGACAGTGCTGGAGTAACTGATGGCTGAGGTTTGCTGTATCTATGTTCACTCCAATAATTAATCATGCTTGCTTAAACAGTGCCTCTATAATTTGTGACCACTGGCTTTCAGAAAGATGAGCAATATGGATATACCATCAAGTACCACAAGTTACACATGATCTTGACGAACATGTTCTTGGATCAGAAAATGAATTTTATTGTGACATCACCAACATTGTGAGAACTACAATAATGCAGTCTTTATCAGCTTTTAAGGCAATGTGGGGCCGACAATAAATGCAGCAATACCAAAGTCACTTGCAATTCATTATTAAATGAAAACCATTCTGAAATAACCTCAAATTAATCTAAGCTATTGTCAGGAAGTTCTACATCTAAGTTCACATCAGAAGTTTTCCACTTAACAACAACCTGCATGAAGATTTTGATGTGAATTCTAGTTGTTAATTCTTCAGGTCTATTGTACCTTTTCTTTCGTAATTAATAATTATATTTCAAATTTCACAACACATAAACTGTCATTACAGTTACAAATGTGACAAATGCATTGCAAACCTCGCAACTCATACAAAAGTTATCTTTTATTCTATACAAACCTAGTTGCTCTCTTTAAAATGCACTGTACAATAATTCTTACCTTTTACAGTTGTTTTCCATCACAAAGGTAGTGCCCAAAGTATTATTCTTATGGTTGTCGGTTTTAAAATCTCGCCATTGGGACGCATTTCAGACAGTGTGATGTACTAAATTGTGTGATGTTACTGTTTATGAATATTTTATTGTGAATTTGGATATGTAACCAGATTGCATTGCTTCTGAGGAACCAATTGAATGTGACAACTTTGATCAGCAGAAATCCTCTTGCTTCGTTTATAATACTGATACTATAAAAAAGTTAATTGTTAGTGTGTTCAGAAACCGTGAATTAACAAGCACTGTTAGCACCATTGAAATTACTGTCAAAAGATTTAAGCCATGATCCAAAATTCTGTGCAGAATTTTAAAAAATCGAGTAGAGATTAAATAATAGTTTTGAGGTGTTAATAATGAAGCCAATCAGAATTACTTTGATCCACCTTCATCTAATGTTTGCCCTGATTACAAAACAGTTGCCATAGAAATGGCGCTTTAATATTAATGAACAGTCATCTCTACCATAGACTGAATATGATTTATACAATACAATGTTTTATTTCATTTGTACCTGTAACTGAACGACCTGTAACAACATATTTTAATGATGAGTTCTGTTCAAAGAATGTTTCTGGTATTAGTTTATTGTTGTGTATATTGAGATATAGTTAAGAACTCTTGCATGCTATCGAGTCAAATCATACCTTGCATGAGTACAATCAAGCCTTGCACAAATACAACAGGTAGTGTAAAGAGAAATAACCAGAGTGTAGAATATAGTGGAAAGTGCAGATTAAAAAAGAGTGCTGCACAGTGTTGTGTTGCAAGATCATGTCTCCACCCTTAGCTTATGAGAGATCTGTTCAGTACTCTGATAATTTCATGAAAGAAACTGTTCCGGAACCTGGTGGTACATGCTTTCAAACCTTTGTATCTTCTGTCTGTTGGGAGATGGGAAAAGAGAGAATGACCACAGTGTAAGTTGTTCTTGATTATATTGGGTGCTTACCCGAGGCGGTGTGAAGTGTAGATGGAGTCCATGGGGGGGGGGGGGGGGGCTTGTTTGTGTGAAGGACTGGGCTGAATCCACAACTCTCTGCAATTTCTTGCAATTTATTTCTGGGCAGTAAATTATGATGCATTGTGATAAAATGCTTTTTATGGTGCATGTGAAGAAATTGGTTGGAGTCATTGGAGATAAGTTTAGTTTGTTGTCATGTGTACCGAGGTACAGTGAAAAGCTTTTGTTACGTGCTAATGAGTCAGCAAAAAGACAATGCTTGATTACAATCGATCCATTTACTGTGTAGATACATGGTAACGGAATACCGTTTAGTGGAAGGTAAAGCTAGCAAAGTCCAGCTGAATTTCCTTCGTCTGCTGAGCATGTAGAGGCTTTGATGTGCTTTCTTGGTTGGAGTATCAATAGACTTGGCTGAGGACAAATTATTACAAGTTGATGAAGGGTCTCGACCCGAAACGTTGCCTATTTCCTTCACTCCATAGATGCTGCAGCACCCGCTGAGTTTCTCCAGCATTTTTGTCTACCTTCGATTTTCCAGCATCTGCAGTTCCTTCTTAAACAAGTTCTATTGCTGTATTTTTATAATATTTTATGGCACCATAACCCGGATTTTTTTCCCGAATTGGACCTGGGTTTTTATCCGTTTTTTTGCCTCCCCCAGGAGATCACGCGGTTCTTGGGGTGGAGAGGGGTGATAGCGATATAAAGGGGAGGGTAGTGTCTTGTGTTCTGTGTCTTGTGTCTACTGTTTGTGGGTAAGGGTGTCTGTTTAGTGTTCAGCCATGAGCGAATGGCGGTGCGGGCTCGATGGGCCTGGTGGTCTACTCTCGCACCTACTTTCTATGTTTCTATGTTTCATAACGTTCATCCACTATGGGGACTCTGGCATTAGTTTCAACGTTCACCAATGAGTGATTTTAAAGTTGTTCTCTTTGGCTCAGATGCTTAATTAAATTAAATTTATCTTTTCAGCTGCGATAAGCAGTTGTAAAGTTGTTTTGTCATTTTTGTTAATGTCTATTATTAGTAAGTTTTTTTATTTCAGTGGAATTCTTTCTCATATCCAGGAATGAGGGGGAAGTCTGTAACTACTGCATTAGAGCATTTTTTAAATCATTAATGAAATTCCAATTTGATTGATAAAAATTATTTCAATTCCATTGTATGGCGTTAGCAAAGTTGATTACAGCTTTGTTTTGACTGTTTTAAGTACAATACATTTTGTAAATGGATTTGTTAAGCAAGTCATATTAAGTGATATTAAGGTTGGAATTTGCATGTTGGTTGAAATAAAGCAACTCTGGGGCATACGGACACACTATCAGCACTGTAAGGATTTTTATAGTAATTAACCACAGGGAAAGTGTCAAGTATATTAATTTCAATTATTTTGTAGTTATTTTCTATATATTCATTACAATACGTAAGAATACATTTTAAAATGATATTTGGTTGTTACGTGAGTCTTCCATCTTGTTGCATCTGGGGAAGTTAAGGTGAAATGAACCAAAGTCAAAGTGAAGGCATCGGAAGATAGAACCCTTGAGTATTGGGCACAAGACAAGATAGCATGTAATCAGGAGGCCAATTAAATGGATGTAAAGAATACAACGAGTCTAATCTTCAGGTTGGAAGCAAAGAATCAATATACATTTGGTGATAATGCAGTTGAACTGGAGAAAATAATGTCAATTAAAGGCTGAGGAGATGGTGCTTGAGAATGAAATATTCATAATATCTTAGAGTTTGGGAAGGGCATTAGATCGCCTACTGAATCAGGAAGAGGTGTGAGGTGCTCAGAGCTGTTTGGTAAATAATTGTAACAGTCATCTGAGCTATAATTTTCATTTATCAGGTACAACCAGAAATCATTTTGAAGGAAAGAAAGTAGTCCGACTTGAATATGAAGCTTATATTCCGATGGCTGAAGCTGAAATAAAGAAGATCTGCAGAGGTATTAGAAATCGTTGGCCAGCGATTCAGCACATCAGCATCCATCACAGACTTGGGTAAGTTACTGGTACTGAATACGCCATGACATTGAAACTGAGATAGTTTAAATGACGGGAACAGACAACTAATATGAAACAATTGTGCTCTTATGTGATACTTCGTGCTGTTTGTACAGAAGATTATGCAGATTTACATTAGAGTAACATTTGGCAGTTATCAAAGCAAAGAATTAACTATTTCACCTTTTACTGCACACTAAATTTGATGTTTAAACAAATAAGAAAGGAGATTTTGAAGCAAACGCACTTAAGAATTTGTACTGTTTAATGTGTGTGTTTTAATTGCATAAACTCAATCATACTAAACTAGTACTTGAGGAGCCGAGCAACAGGCTGAAGTTGGGCAGGCTGCATTCCTTGGAGCCCAGGTGGCTGAGGGGTGATCTTATAGAGTTTTATAAAAACATGAGGGGAATAGATAGGGTGAATGTCCAGAGTCTTTTACCCAGAGTAAAGGAATCAAAAACAAGAGGACATATGTTTAAGGTGAGAGGGACGATTTAATACAAACTGGAGGAGCAACTTTTTCACTCGGAGCATGGTGTGTGAATGGAACAAGCTGCCAGAAGAGGTAGCTGAGGAAGATATTACAGTGCCCTCTATAATGTTTGGGACAAAGACTCATCATTTATTTATTTGCCTCGGTACTCCATAATTTGAGATTTGTAATAGAAAAAAAATCACGTGTGGTTAAAGTGCACATTGTCAGATTTTATTAAAGGGTATTTTTATACATTTTCACCATGTAAAAACTACAGCTATGTTTATACATAGTCCCCGCATTTCAGGGCACCATAATGTTTGGGACACATGGGTTCACAGGTGTATGCAATTGCTCTGATGTATTTAAATGCCTCCATAATGCAGGTATAAGAGAGCTCTCAGCACCTAGTCTTTCCTCCAGTCTTTCCATCACCTTTGGAAACTTTTATTGCTGTTTATCAACATGAGGACCAAAGTTGTGCCAATGAAAGTCAAAGAAGCCATTATGAGTGAGAAACAAGAATAAAATTGTTAGTGACATCAGCCAAACCTTAGGCTTACCAAAAACTGTTTGGAACATCATTAACAAGAAAGACAGCACGGGTGAGCTTACTAATTGCAGGCCAAGGTAGACCTCCACAACTGATGACAGAAGAATTCTCTCATAAAGAAAAATCCCCAAATACCTGTGCGACAGATTAGAAACACTCTTCAGGAGTCAGGTGTGGATTTGTCAATGGCCACTGTCCGCAGAAGACTTCAGAAATAGAAATACACTGCAAGATGCAAACCACTGGTTAGCTGCAAAAATAGGATGGCCAGGTTACAGTTTTGCCAAGAAGTACTTAAAAGAGTAACCACCATTCTGGAAAAACAGTTCTTGTGGACAGATGAGATGAAGATTAACGTTTATAACGTATATTAACGTGATGGTAAGAGCAAAGTATGGAGGAGAGAAGGAACTGCCCAAGATCCAAAGCATACCACCTCATCTGTGAAACACGGTGGTGGGGGTGTTATGGCCTGGGCATGTATGGCTGCTGAAGGTACAGGCTCATTTATCTTCATTGATGATACAAATGCTGATGATAGTAGCATAATGAATTCTGAAGTGTTTGGACACATCCAATCTATTTAAGTTCAAACAAATGCCCCAAAAATTCATTGGCTGGTAGTTCATTCTACAGCAATACAATGATCCCAAACATACTGCTAAAGCAACAAAGGAGTTTTTCAAAGCTAAAAAATGATCAATTCTTGAGTGGCCAAGTCAATTACCCGATCTGAACCCAATTGAGCATGCCTTTTATATGCTGAAGAGAAAACTGAAGGGGACTAGCCTGTAAAACAAGCATAAGCTCAAGATGGCTGCAATGCAGGCCTGGCAGAACTTCACCAGAGAAGACACCCAGCAACTGGTGATGCCCATGAATTGCAGACTTCAAACAGTCATTGCATGCAAACGATATGCAACAAAATACTAAACATGACTACTTTCATTTACATGACATGCTGTGTCCAAAACATTATGGTGCCCTGAAATGGGGGGACACTGCTGTAATTTCTACATGATGTAACCAAAATGTATTAAAATGGCCTTTATTGAAATCTGACATTGTGTACTTTAACCGCATGTGATTTTTTTCTATTACAAATCTCAAATTGTCAAGACAAGTCAAGTGAAGTCGAGAGAGTTTATTGTCATGTGTCCCAGATAAGACAATGAAATTCTTGCTTGCTGCAGCACAACGGAATATTGTAAGCATAAAATATACAGAACAGTTCAGTGTGTCTATATAGCATAGACCATGTATATACACATATAAATAAACAGATAAAGCGCAATAGGCTGTTATAGTTCAGAGTCTGTTTGTTGGCGAGTTTAATAGCCTGATGGCTGTGGGGAAGAAGCTGTTCCTGAACCTGGATGAACTAGATTTCAGGCTCCTGTACCTTCTACCCGATGGTAGCGGAGAGATGAGTGTGTGGCCAGGATGGTGTGGGTCCTTGATCATGTTGGCAGCCTTTTTGAGGCAGCGACTGCGATAGATCCCCTCGATGGTGGGGAGGTCAGAGCCGATGATGGACAGGGCAGTGGTCACAACATTCTGCATCCTTTTCCGCTCCTGGACCCTCAAGTTGCCGAACCAAGCCACGATGCAACCATTCACCCTGCTCTCTAATGTGGACCTGTAGAAGTTCGAGAGAGTTCTCTTTGACATACTGACTCTGCGTAATCTTCTCAGGATGTAGAGGCGCTGATGTGTTTTTTTTATAGTTAAATCAGTGTGCTTGGACCAGGAAAGATCTTCGGAAATATGCACGGAGTACAGAGGCAATAAATAAATGATGGGTCTTTGTCCCAAACATTATGGAGGACACTGTATAATGGCGTTTTGTTTTAGTTTAAAGATACAGCGTGGAAACAGGCCCTTCGGCCCACTGATTCCACGCCGACCTGTTCATTAGTTCCCTGTTATCCCAGTTTTGCATTCTACACACAAGGTACAATTTACAGAAGCCAATCAGCCTACAAACCTGCACGCCTTGGGGGTACAGTGCTGACATGGATTGAAAATTGGTTGGCAGACAGGAAACAAAGAGTAGGGATTAACGGGTCCCTTTCAGAATGGCAGGCAGTGACTAGTGGGGTACCGCAAGGCTCGGTGCTGGGACCGCAGCTATTTACAATACACATCAATGATTTAGATGAAGGGATTCAAAGTAACATTAACAAATTTGCAGATGACACAAAGCTGGGTGGCAGTGTGAACTGTGAGGAGGATGCTATGAGAATGCAGGGTGACTTGGACAGGTTGTGTGAATGGGCAGATGCATGGCAGATGCAGTTTAATGTGGATAAATGTGAAGTTATCCACTTTGGTAGCAATAAACAGGAAGGCAGATTATTACCTAAATGGTGTCAAGTTGGGAAAAGGGGAAGTACAACGGGATCTGGGGGTCCTTGTTCATCAGTCAATGTAAGTAAGCATGCATGTACAGCAGGCAGTGAAGAAAGCAAATGGCATGTTGGTCTTCATAACAAGAGGAGTTGAGTATAGGAGCAAAGAGGTCCTTCTGCAGTTGTATAGGGCCCTAGTGAGACCACACCTGGAGTATTGTGTGCAGTTTTGGTCCCCTAATTTGAGGAAGGACATGTTTGCTATTGAGGGAGTGCAGCGTAGGTTTACAAGGTTAATACCTGGGATGGCGGGACTGTCATATGCTGAGAGAATGGAGCGGCTGGGGTTGTTTACTCTGGAGTTTAGAAGGATGAGAGGGGGTCTTATTGAAACATATAAGATTATTAAGGGTTTGGACACGCTAGAGGCAGGAAACATGTTCCCGATATTGGGGGAGTCCAGAACCAGCGGCCACAGTTTAAGAATAAGGGGTAAGCCATTTAGAACGGAGATGAGGAAACACTTTTTCACACAGAGTTGTGAGTCTGTGAAATTCTCTGCCTCGGAGGGTAGTGGAGGCCGGTTCTCTGGATAGTTTCAAGAGAGAGCTAGATAGGGCTCTTAAAGATAGTGGAGTCAGGGGATATGGGGAGAAGGCAGGAACGGGGTACTAATTGGGGATGATGAGCCATGATCTCATTGAAAGGCGGTGCTGGCTCGAAAGGCCAAATGGCCTACTCCTGCACCTATTGTCTATTGTCGATTGCCTTTTGAATCTGGGAGGAAACTGGAACACCCGGAGAAAACCTACACAGTCGCAGAGAAAACGTACAAACTCCGTTCAGACAGCACCCATAATCAGGATCCGATCCGTAGTCTGTGCTGCCCATTTAAAAGATCATAAGTGATAGGAGAAGAATTAGGCCATTCGGCCCATCAAGTCTACTCTGCCATTCAATCATTATTGATCTATCTCTCCCCTAACCCCATTCTCCTGCTTTCTCCCCATAAATAAGGACACTTGGAAAGGTATATGGATAGGAATGGTTTAGAGGGATATGTGCCAAATGCAGGTAAATGGAACTAGCTTAGATGGTTGGCATGGATGGGTTGATCCTGATACTGCACTCTATGGTTCTCTGACTATGACAATCAACACTAGTGCTTAGCCAATTGGGGAAATTCAGTGTGATGTAGGTTAATAATGTATTTCCTGTATTTAAATTAAAATGTATTATGGTCTGAAGTTTTAGTCAATGTTTATGGGTTATTGTTTTTTTCCACTTTGTAGCAGTTTCTCTCTAGTTTCTAAAAGTTTAACCTATTGTCTGGAAAAAAATGCTCTGTCTGCCTGAGCCTGCCTGGAACTCCCAGGAACAAACCATTTTGATTTCCCATTGCTCTACCCATACCAATCTGTCTGTCCATTGTCAGAGTGAGACCACACGCCAACTGGATAACCAGCACCTCGTATTCCATTTGGGTAGCCTACAACCCAACAACATAAACATTGAATTATCCAATTTCAGGTAATGACCCTCCCTCCTTCTCATCCACTCAGCTTCCCCTACCCCTCCCACTCCCTCACCTGCACATGCCTTTCTTTCCACTCTCCCTACTGCCAACATTTTATTCCTCTCCCCTCCCCCTTCCGCTCATCTCTCATTCTTCCTATTCCTGTTTTCCTTCCTTTCTATCCATCATCTTATAGAAACATATAAAGGGATTGGACAGACTAGATGCAGGAAAAAATGTTCCTGATGTTGGAATCCAGAACCAGGGGTCACAGTTTAAGAATAAGGGGGCAGGCCATTTAGGACTGAGATGAGGAAAAACATTTTCACCCAGAGAGTTGTGAATCTGTGGAATTCCCTGCCACTGAAGGCAGTGGAGATCAATTCACTGGATGTATTCACAAGAGAGTAAGATTTATATACAATAGGTGCAGGAGTAGGCCATTCGGTCGTTTTAGCCAGCACCGTTATTCAATGTGATCATGGCTGATCATCCACAATCAGTACCCCGTTCCTGCCTTCTCCCCATATCCCCTGACACTGCTATCTTTAAGAGCCCTATCTAGCTCTCTCTTGAAAGTATCCAGCGAACCGGCCTCCACCGCCCTCTGAGGCAGAGAATTCCACAGACTCACAACACTCTGTGTGGAAAAGGTGTTTCCTCGTCTCCGTTCTAAATGGCTTTCCCCTTATTCTTAAACTGCGGCCCCTGGTACTGAACTCCCCCAACATCGGGAACATGTTTCCTGCCGCTAGCGTGTCCAAACCCTTAATAATCTTATATGTCTCAATAAGAATCCCTCTCATCCTTCTAAATTCCAGAGTATACAAGCCCAGCCGCTCCATTCTCTCAGCATATGACAGTCCCGCCATCCCGGGAATTAACCTTGTGAACGTACGCTGCACTCCCTCAATAGTAAGAGTGTCCTTCCTCAAAATTGGAGACCAAAACTACACACAATACTCCAGGTATGGTCTCAGTAGGGCCCTGTATAACCTTTAGCTCTTGGGGCTAAAGGAATCAAGGGATATGGGCAGAAAGCAGGAATGGAGTACTGATTTAGGCTGTTCAGCCATGGTCATATTGAATGGCCTACGCCTGCACCTATTTTCTATGTTTCTATCCTTCTGGTTCTACATTTCACTCCCCATCTTTCGTCATTGTTAAATTCTACCACCTGTACCTTTTTTTGTTTTCTTCACATCAGCTCCAGCCTCGGTTACTGTCGCCAACCTTCTCTCCTCCTGACTCATTTGCCAATCAAACTGTCCTCACAGGATGTCACGGTGGCGCAGCGATAGAGTTCCTGCCTTACAGCGCTAGAGACCCGGGTTCGATCCTGACTGCTTGTGCTGTCTGTACGGAGTTTGTACGTTCTCCCCGTGATCTGCGTGGGTTTTCTCTGGGAGCTTTGGTTTCCTCCCACACTCCAAAGACGTACAGGTTTGTAGGTTAATTGGCTTGGTAAAATTGTAAATTGTCCCTAGTGTGTGTAGGATAGTGTTAGTGTGCAGGGATCGTCATGGGTTTAATGGGCCGAAGGGCCTGTTTCTGTGCTGTATCTTTAAACTAAACTAAACCTTGCTCCACCAATCACTTGCTAATTCTTGCCACGCCACTTCCCCTTGTCTCTTTTCCACGCTATCCCTCCTCTAATCCATCAGTCTAAAGAAGAATTCCAACCCTAAATAGACACAAAATGCTGGAGTAACTCAGTGGGGCAGGCAGCATCTCTGGAGAGAAGGAATGGGTGACGTTTCAGGTCAAGACACTTCTTCAGACGCATTCCAACCCCAAATGTTGTGTCTCCATTTCCCTCCACAGTTACTGCCTGACCCTCTGAGCTCCTCCAGCATTTTGCTTTTTACTTAAGATTCCAGAAATCTGCATTTTATTGTAACGCTTGAACATATTCCCCCTACATTTGTTTTCTCTGCCTCTGTTTATGAAGCTGATAATCTCATCTGTTTTAGCAACTGCTCTCACAAAATGTCCTGATCACTTTCAGAGATTGCAAACATACACTCCTATATCTCTCCCTGCTCTTACATAAAGTTTATAAATGTTCCATATAGTCTTTATTGTACAACTCATTTTTTCTCTAATAAAATATGTAATATATATTGTTTTGCATAAAAAAATCATCTGCCAACTACGTCCACTTGAAGGGTATTACTATCCTTCTCCCTGAATAATACAGTTCCAAATTTAATGTCATCTGCTGATTTTGAAATATTACCTCACTTGTTCACATCTAAGTCATTAATGTAAATAAAGAAAAAAACAATGGTTCCCAGGACTGATCCTGGCAAGCATCACTGTTTGCCAGCCTTCAGTCTGAACAACAACCATTACCATGCCTGTCTGGTTTCTGTCCTTAAGTTTTCATGTATCTATGCTGTTACTGATACTTTAGCCCATAGCCTGTAAATTTGGAAACCGGCCTTTTTATGTGGGATTTTGCCTAATGGCGTCTGAAAATCCATATGAACAACATCTGCGACATTCCATTCATCAACTTTCTCTGTCAGCTCACCAAATGATGAAAGGAAGTTACTCACACATGATTCATCTTTAATACTTCCATGCTGGTTCTCATATGTTAACCCAAACCTCTCCAAATTCCGAGTGATCAGCTATTCCTCACCGTTTTAGGAGCTTCCTCTCCAAGGTTAAACTGACTGACATTGTTACTGTCATGACCTTGTGCCATTATTGAACGATAGTCACATTTGCCTTTTTCGAATCCTTGTATCAAGAGGATTATAGGAAGCATTTTACAGCATTTATCACTTATTACCAGAAGACAAGGATGCATCTGATTTAGATCAGGTGACATTTCCAGTGTAGAGTCATACAGCATGGAAACAGGCCCTTTAAACCAACTTGCCCATGCCGATCAAGATGTCCCATCTACACTGGTCTCATCTGCCTGCATTTAGCCCATATCCCTCTAAACCTTTCCAATCCATGTACCTGCCCAAATGTCTTTTAAATGCTGTTATAGTACCTGCCTCAACTACCTCCTCTGGCAGCTTATTCCATCACCACACTCTGAGGAAAAAGTTGCTTTTCTTTCCTCTCTCACCATAAATGTATGCCCCCTGGTTCTTGAATTGCCTTTTCTGGGTAAAACAGTCTGTGCATTTACCCTATCTATTCCCCTAATGATCTTAAATACTTCTATAGATCATCCTCCTGCTCTCCAAGGAATAAAGTCCTAGCTTGCCCAGCCTTGCCCTGTAGCTCAGGCCCTTTAGCCCTGGCAACATCCTCGTAAATCTTCTCTGCACTCTTTCCAGCTTAACAACATCCTTCCTATAGCTGGGTGAATGAAACTGAATACTCCAAATGCAGCCTCAGCAAGGTCTTATACAACTACAACATAACATTACAACTTCTATACTCAATACCCTAACTGCTGAAGGCCAAAATACCAAAAGCCTACTTGACCACTCTATCTACCTGTGACGCCATTTTCAAATAACTATGTACCTGCACTCACATATTTAAAAGTATCCCTCTTTCCAGATGTTCCTTTGCCAGCAAACAACTTAGTTCAATCTACTTTAGCAAGTAACAGTCTAAGACCATCAAAGTCAACCTTGTCCCAGTTCAGAAATTTAACTTGTGCCCCGCCCCTCTCGTTTTCCATAACCATTTTAAAGCTAATAGAACAATGGTCGCAGGTTGCAATAGGCTTGCCCATGGATCCTTCAGTCATTTGCCTTTTGCAATTTCATAAGAGTAGATCAAGCTTAGCTCTCTACACATTTGACAAATTTCACCTTGGCACTATGACGATCCCAGTCTGTATTGGAAGAATTAAAATCCCCTCCCATGACAGTTTTATTAGTCTTGTAGCTGCCTGCAATCACCTGGCATATTCTAAGAGTCGAGTGTTTTATTGTCATATGTCCCGATATGAAACAATGAAATTTGTGTCTAATTATATACGATTTTTTGAGAACTTGATGCCCTTTAAGACATAAGCCCCGTGCACTTTAAGCCAGAGGCTTGCTTAATTAATATTATTTAAGTCTGTGTGTATTTCTAAAACAGTGAAGTATTATTTTAGAATTCAAATTCTTCTTATTTTTTATAATGGCTTCAGAATCGATTTTTGCCTTGTAATTCTGCAGATTAGTTAATGTGACTGAAGCAAGTGTGATCATTGCCATCTCTGGGCCGCATAGAAATGAATCCCTTGAAGCAGTGAAATATTGTATTGACACTTTGAAAGCCACCGTGCCTATATGGAAGAAGGTATGAGTTTTAACATCAGGGAATTCAAAAGGGGGACTTGTATAATAGCAAATTGGCAGTCAATTTTACTTGCTTAGTTATTTTAATTTTTTTATTCTAATATTTCTTTTTCATTTACCTTATAATATTTTGATCTAAGGCTAACCTTAATTGTATACTCACATTTGTTCTCAATGTGTATATGAAGACGAATCTGCAATTAACATTCTGTGTATACTGGTTCAAGGTTTTCCCAACAAATCACCTTGCTTCTACCATCCTGCTCACATTGTACAATTAATCCTTCATGATCCCATCCAATCCATCTATGTCACATCCATATATCAAGAGCCACTTCAATGAAGGTTAATCTGAGTGAGGTGTTGCACTTTGGGAGTTCAAATGTTAGAGGAAAGTACACAGTTAATGGCAAGACCCTTAATGGCATTTATGTACAGAGTGATCTTGGGCTCTAAGTTCATTGCTCTGTGAAAGTGGCAACACAAAAGTAGATAGGGTGGTAAAAGCTTACCTTAATTGGTCAGAGCATCGAGTATAAGAAGCAGACGGAAAGAAATGCAGATGCTGATTTTATTCGAAAAGGACAGTGCTGGAGTAACTCAGCAGGTCAGGCAGCATCTCTGGAGAACGTGCATAGGCGACAGGTCCTGACCCGAAACATCACCTATCCATGTTCTCCAGAGATGCTGCCTGACCTGCTGAGTCACTCCAGCACTTTGTGTTTTTCATTGAGTGTAAGAGTCAGGCACTCACGTTGCAGCTTTATAATATTTTAATTAGGCTGCATTTAAAGTATCGTGTGCAGTTCTGGTCACCCTATTACAGGAAGGATGTGGAGGCTCAGGAGAATGTACAGACGAGGTTTACCAGAATGCTGCCTGGATTAAGGGATATTATCTACAAGAAGAAGTTAGACAAACTTGGATTATACATTTTTTTTTTCAGTGTTTGAGGCTGAAGGGTGACCCGATATATACAATTAGAAGCTTTGATAAGGTAGAGAATAAGAACCTTTTTTGCAGGTTGAAATCGTCAAAGACTAGAGGGCGTTGTATTAAGTCCGAGGGAGCAAATTTAATGCAGATGTGTGGGAGATGTGTTTAAAGTTTTTTATATACAAAGAACGGTATGCAGAGAAGCAGTAATGGTGTTTGAGAGGCTCTTAGATGGGCACATGGACATGCATTAATGGAGGGATGTGATTCACATGCAGGGAGAGGAGATTAGTTTAACTTGGCATCATGTTTGGCACAGATATTGTGGGCCAAATATCCTGTTCCTGTGCTGTAACATTCTATGTTCTATAAAGGATGATGACATTTACTATTGTGTTCAGCGTGCCAGCAAAGACTTGGGCCATCTGGGAAATAGAGTGTTTGAACATCAAACCTGACATTAAGCTTTTGGTGTACCAGGCAACAGTGATCTCCATCCCACTGTTTTTGTAATGTAATGACAGCATATTGTTTGTGGTACTGGACCAGCAATCAATGTTCTGGACCACTGCTGTGAGAAATAAGACTGAAAGCCACTTGCGGTATATAAATTGATTTAATAAATATGGCATTTGAAATGAGAGCAAGTTTCATGATAACCACAAAACTAGATTTTCTTAAAACCCAGCTGGTTTAGTGATGTCTTTTTTCCAATTTGGCTTCTATGTATCTCCAGAATATAGTTAAGTGCAAAATAAGAGTGGTTGACTCTTAACTGTTGCTTTGGTTGGAGACAATTATGGATTGATGATAAATGCTAGCATTGCCAGTGCCATCTATAGATATGAACGAATAAATAAACAAAAACACTTGGACAACCTGCAAAGGCATATCAAATGCTGGAGGAAAATTGCCAACAAATCCATTGGCAGCATAAGAAAATTATTGTCAGTGTTCTGAGGTAAACGGTCCCAGCATTGAGAATAATTGCACCCGATGGGCTCTGATGGATGGGCCACATTCTTTGTGATGACGCCAGACAATGACACACGATTCCCAACTCGGTTCCATGGAGAAACAACACTACCAACACATGCACCACTAAAAGGATCAACTAATTAAAGGTTGAGAACATGTTATATATTTTAATGATTTTAAATTTAGACATTCAAATCTTTCTTTTTGAAGTACAAATATATTCATACATATATTAGTTTAGTTTAGATTGGAGATACTGCACAGGGGCAGGCCCTTCCATGTCCACACTGATCAATGATCCCCAGACATTAAAACTATCCTACACACACTAGGGACAATTTACATTTATAGAAAGCCAATTAACCTACAAACCTGAATGTCTTTGGAGTGTGGGTTGAAACCAAAGATCTCGGAGAAAACACGGGTAGAACGTAAAAATTCCATATTGAAAACACCGGTAGTCGGGATTGAACCTGGATCCGTGGCGCTGAAAGCGCTGTGAGGCAGCAACTCTACCCCACCTGTGGCACCGTGCCGCCATTTTATGGAACGTTGTAATTTATTTTAATTTCTTTTATTTTAGGAGATCTATGATAATGAAGAATATATCTGGAAGGAAAATAAGGAGTGTCAATGGGCAAAAAATAACTAGAACTAACTATCTCACTGTAATCTTGAAATAAATATCATGCTGTGTGTGTGTCAAATCATTTAATATCATGAATTGAAATAGCATTGTTATGCATTAATTGAAACTGAAAATGTGCTTTTACACAATACTGATATGTGCAACTAAGGACAATGATGGGTGTACATTTTGGAATAGAATAAAGTAAATTGTACCTTGCATTTTCATGATGGATAATTTCTTGATGAAACATGTTGATGCCAATAAATTTGTACTGATTCCCAGCATTTCTGGAATTTTAATTTATATCTATGAATGGACATGTGCAACAATATTCTTCAATTTAATTCTGATCATATTAAATTGAAGAGAAGACTATGCCAATTTTAATGTGAACCGGTGTCATATTTTTTTCTTGGAGAAATGAGGAACTGCAGATGCTGATTTACAAACAAAGACACTAAGTGCTGGAGTAACTCAGCAGGTCAGGCAGCATCGCTGGAGAACATGGTTGGGCGATGTTTTGCATCAGGACCCTGCAGATTAAATGTAGTGGGGGGACGGTGCTGGAAAAGTGGTGGGGCTGAAACAAAGACTGGCAAGTGATAGTTGAATACAGGTGAGGTGGGTAGGGGGTTAATTGGCAGAAGGATGGACAAAGGCTATAAATGAAAAGAAAACAAAAGCCTGTGAGATAAGGAGAGACATGGAGTGAAATGTTCCCTCCCCTTTCTTCCTTGTTCCACCACGCCCAGAAAGGCTCTCATTTCCACTGTTATCCCATCCCCCTTGCCCGTTTCATCTATATCCGTTCCTCTGGCTTCACATTTCACCCCCATTCTTCCCTCTTCTCCGAGCCAGCCCACTTCATTACCTCCTTGTGATCCTGCGTCTAGTCTCTCTGTCGCTGAGTGGTCCGTCCTCACCGGAGGCCTCGTCTTTGTACCCCTGCGCCTGCACCTCAATCAGTTCTGCGTTTGCCATGATAATTTGGCCCTTCGAGCCAGCACCGCCATTCAATGTGACCATGGCTGATCATCCCCAATCAGTACCCCGTTCCTGCCTTCTCACCATATCCCCCGACTCCGCTGAAGTTGAGCTCTTCTTCCATTGAGTCCTTCCGCCCCAACTGACGACCCTTTCTCCTCTCCTCTTGCTCTTGGACTCCCACTTCTGGCCTTTTACAGTCTCTCATCCTTTTCATTTCCCACAGCTGACAGGGCATCAATCTTGATTAATCCACTCCCTTAACCCACTCCAACCTCACATGCTACAAACTCGTAGATCTCCATTCCCTCTGCACAATTTTCAACCTCGTCATCAAATTTAATTCAAATGAAGTGTCTCAACCCAAATTATTGACTGTTCATTTCCATCTGCAGATGCTACCTGAATGTAAAAAAACCTGCAGCAGTTTTTATTTTGCTCCAGATTCTGGCATCTGCGGTGTCTTGTGCCTGTTATTTGGACAATGCTGGAAAGTAGATAAACTGTGACCTCTAGTGGTATCAATCTACATGTGCATTCAGAAATACATTCTCAACGAAATACTTCGTTGTATTTTCAATAGATAACAGTAACTTATCTAATAAAAGGCCTGCTCCACTTAGGCGACTCTTTAGGCGACTGCCAGGGACTAGTTTAAATGGAATTCACCTAGGACACCTGCGGACAACCTACGACAGCATCTACGACAACCTACGACAGCAAAAATTGTCGCCACTGTCGCTGAAAATGTTTCAACATGTTGAACATTTTACACCAGTCGTCTGTCGTCGTCCAAAAAATCGCCTAAGTGGGACAGGCCCATATCGATGTTAGACAAAAACCTATGTTTGTAGTAATAGTAAACTGGGAATACTTAAGACTGAATGACATTCAGCAGAATTTATATAATTGATGTTATGGAATTTTGCAAACACTGCAAACACTAATCATTTATCAAATGTATTGATAAATGATTATATTAAAATCATGTAATTGACAGACATTTTGTGTATAATTTCTGTTGAATACAGAAAGAGTGATGCTTAGTGCTGAGTGAGGTGATGGGGTATTCGGATAGAGGTAGAGTGGTACTGGATAGATTACTATCAATTACTTTACATGTACTCTTACAAACTCCTACTTTTCCAGCCCCTATATACCTTTATTGTGAAAATGTAAAACATTGTGGATAGTGTCCAGGTGTCCTTTTTCAAACCTTTTCTGTCACGTGTCTTTTAAATGTTATAGTACTTGCCTCAACTACTATCCTCTGGCAGCCTGTTCCATATACCCACTACCATCTGAGTGAAAAAACTACCCTTGCGTTTTCTATTATATCTTTATCCTCTCCTCTTCACCCTATGTCCTCTAGCTCTTGACTCCCCTACTCTAGGTAAAGACTGTGCATTCACTCTATCAATTCCCCAGATGATGTTATACAACTCCATAAGATCACCTCTCAGCCTCTCGCGATCCAAGGGAATAATGTCCTAGTTTACCCAATCTCTACCTATATTCGAGACCTTCAGGCACTGGCAACATTCTCATAAATCTTCTCTGCACTCTTTCCAGTTTAATGACATCCTTCCTTTAGCAAGGTGACAAAAATTGAACCGAATACTCCAAATGCAGTCTCACCAACCTCGTAAAACTATAACATATTGTCCCAAATATTATACTCAATACCCTGACTGATGAAAACCAATATATCAAAAGCTTTATTTACCTATGACACCACTTTTGGGGAACTATGTACTTGTACTCGTAGCTCCCTCTGCTCTACCATACTCCCAAGGGCCCTTCATTCACTATGAAGCTCCTGCCCTGGTTTGAATTCCCAAAATGCAACATCTTTCACTTATTTGCATTAAACTTCATTAACCATACCTCTGCCGACGTGTCTAGCTGATTAAGATACCGCTGTACTTTTGATAACCATTTTCACTGTACCATATGTGCTTAATATGCACAATGGAACTTAACAGGGTTGTTGAAAATGCTCTGTCAGCAAGTCGACCTAATCTGATGAGAACCATTTAGTCACTGAATCCTGTTCAAACTACTTATGGCTGCCTTTATGCACTGCCCCTGCAGACATTGCCAGAAATTAATCTATTGTGGATTTATTTCAATTGACATTTCCATTGCATTCAGGGCTTATCATGGGATATATAGCGAGAAACAATTTCAGTTAGATAATCTGGGATGAGGATTCACTACCTAAAATTTAAAGCCAGGCCTGTAAGAAATTCTTTTATTTGTAAGTGACAGCTGAGCTTCAGTAGCGTTGAGGGGGGGAATGCTGTACTGTCATGAAACTCGGGCCATATCTGCTCGTTTTGTTGTAACAAATTCCATGGTGGTCCTTTGGGGGGGAAAAAGCACCAAAACAAGAGATTCATGGTCAATATGACATTGGTATTGTGAGAGCCTATTATATGCGAACTGTCTATTGCATTTCCTGCATTATTATAGTTAAGTCTGTGCTCCTGCTTAAACGGACACAATGTGCTGGAGTAACTCAGCAGGTCAGGCAGCATCTCTGGAGAACATCGATAGGTCCTGTGGTCCTGCTAATGCTTGCTCTTGATCTCATTTAGCTAACTGCATGTAGTTCAGCAGGAAGGACCCCACTTTACCTATAACACCAGAAATAAATAAAGGAATCAATTAATTTTGCAAGATTGCCTTTTTATTTTTTGATTGTTGCTTAATTTTTTTAAGCATTTGAGGTTTCATATAACAAAACAAATGCTGGAAGAACTCAGCCGGTCAAGCACCATCTGTGGAAAGAGGAACCAGTCCATGTTTTGGATCAATGACCCTTGGAACTGGGGGAAGAGTGGAGGACTTGCAGTTTTCAGAGCAGAGGTGGAGGAAGGAGTGTGGTAAAAGAGAAAAAAATACAAATGGAGACAGGTTAAGGCAGATCAGGTGATAAGGAACATGCGTACTAACCATTAGTAAGGCATTTTGAAAACTAGGATAAAAGGGAGATGAGTATGATGCTTGGAAATGGTGAGATATTTTTCTGCTAGTTTACATTGGGACAACTATGGAGTTGGAGTAGGAGGTTGCAGACTGAAAGTTTGGAATGCGATTGGGATTGCAAATCAAATGGGCAGGCTACAGAAATCACCACCCCATGTGCACAAATAATAGTAAGATTAAACGAGAACTTACCAGTTTGAAGTTTGATCTTTATTTTATGAGGAGTTACGTGAAGAAGAGCCCGTCCAGCCGCACACGCGTCAATCTTCAAAGCAGCGGAGTGAAATCACAAACGACAATTACTGAAGTATGATAGTAAGATACATAAAGACTAGAACTACCAGCTCGATCTTTTATGAGGGTGGGAGCGAAGGGCACGTAATCCCTCAACGTAACTCCTCATAAAATAAAGATCAAACTTCAAACTGGTAAGTTCTCGTTTAATCTTACTATTTTACTTCGGAGTCACGTGGGTGACTACGTGAAGATTTCAATGCTCTGTGATTTCAGGCCGTAGATTCAAATCCAGGCGCTCACTGCATTGATTGACTCTAAATAAGTAAAACAATCAACAATGCACAACCATAACATGGATGCAACCAGTTAATGGTTAATTTATCACCATAATAGTAACCCCTTTATCATAAGAGGAATATTTAATACTAAATCCAAAAATAACACCACCAAATAACCACAGGTATTATAATCTCTTTCACTTATGCCTGCAGCCACGAGGATATGTTCTATTAGAACATCCAATTCCTTGGCCGTCAAACTTGATGGTGCCCTGGTGAAATAAGATTTAAATTTGTCAGTATCCATACCTGCATCAAGCAACACATGCTTCAGCCATTTTAAAATAGTCTATACTGACACTTTCTTATGCAGCTATTTATGGCTAATAAAAATACTCATACTGAACCTCTTTAAGGTTCTGATAGCTTCAATCTAACATTGTAAATGTGATACCACACAGACGTGGATCCGTAGGATATGCTGAAACTCCAACTTACTTCCTGTGATTCCACATCTACTCTGTTTAAGCAATTCATAGACATAGAACACAATAGTAACTGTGTCTCTTTCCATCATGTCTATTCTTACTTTCTGCAATAGTTGCACTCTCTGTGCATAAACCAGTCCCCTGAACTTGACTTCCTTAATGGTAATTCAAGCCAAGGACAGCACTGTAATAGGAGTCCATTAACAAAAAACAATATAACATATCTCTTACATTCCAGATTATTGTATACTTGTGTCTAAGAGGTTTAGAATTAAAATTCTTTCATAAATTTGCAGACCAAAGGGTGTAACCCTACAACATTTTATTCTGATTCCTCCATAGATATGCAGTAACGGCACGCCTTGCAGTATTCATAGCATTATAGCTTAACTGCTAATAAAATAAAGAGTTTACAGAACTCTAACACTACTGATATGTCTATAGTGTGATATGTAATATTCTGCTTAAACAAAACATATCCCATTTCTTTATGTAAGAAATGTACTAATTCTGGGTAATATCCCTCCAGATTGCAATAATATCCACAGTACAATCTGATAGTCCTCTTCCGATAAATGTCACTCCTTAAAATCTGTAAATCAACAAACCAATACGATTATGTAAAGGATGTGAATCATCAGTTATAGAGTGCACAAACAGATTAATTCTGTTTGGAAATCATGAGGCTTTGTGATCATTTTAAACACCTCAGGGTACCATGGTTTTGTAGATCCAATCTAGTACCACCAATACTCCCGAAACGGAATCCTGTTTGCTCTTCTGTATATACTGTTAAATGAGAAAAAATGGAAAAATGTATACAAACATTTTACCCCAATGCAGCGAGAAACATCCACCACTACTGCCCCAGTATCAGACTTTATAACATATATTTAGGTAATTGGTGGCTAAATCTGGATACAAACAAGTCATCATCAATCGTGCAACAATATTATTAAATTTCTCACGATCCAACATACATTCTGTATTATCATTGATTTACATGACTTTGAGTCTTCAACTATATTGAATCTACCTCATAGGTAGATTGCCAATCAAATATTTCTGGTAAACACCAGATCCAGATCACATTAGCCAGTCTATTACAAGATACTGACTTAAACCACTCGAATGATTGACATAAACCACTCGAATGATTGACATACGTTCTATTCCGTAGTCTCAATCTATATCTAAACATGCAAACTTTGCATATAAGAGCAATAAGCTTTAGGTCATAAATGTTCCTAAAACTTTCATTAATGATCCCTTGTTATTGGATCAAAAGGTACTTTCTCCATATTCCATGTACCTCCACAGCTGAAAATACTTATAAGTATGACCTCAACTTAGAGCACTACCATTAGTGTGTAGCATAATGGAAGGTGTTCTGCCAGAATCTCTCTGGAGGCATTTGAGACACTCCTGATTCATTAATATTCCAGTAATAACTGTAACTGGCCTGGCAAATTTGCCATAAATTGTATTATCCATTCCTCTATCCATGCTTACTGTAAACTCTGATAATGCTGCAGTCTAAATTCTACAGCTGAAAATAAGCAAAAATTTGTAAAATAGGCTTGTTTCCTGCCTAATTGAGGGTTGGTGCTCTGTAATGAGCTTATTTCCACTTCCAATTAAATGCCTAATTGAGGATTAGTGCTCTATAATGACCTTTATACAATGGTTGACGCTCTATAATGAGCTTTATACAACTTCCACTTAAATGCAGCCTTAATCCGTAATCGGATTATAATCATGTGTGCTCATTTAATAATGGAACCCAAATAATCAATAACTGTGTTTGGAAACTGTTTTAGATTTATCTTGATGGTTAACAAATCTCCAAAGTGAGCTTTATTCTAACACTCATGGTTCTGTTGTAGTCCGAATGTTTCCTACAATCAGAATATGGCAACAGACCATTACCAAATGGCCCTGAGTTCTTAGTAAAGCTAATATTAGATCCAACAACCTGTCAAATAGTCTCAAGGCTGAGACTAAACATTAATACGCTTTAAATTGCCATAATTGGCTTATCCAGATAAAATAAAAATATCTATTATACCATACACAGTCACATAGTAAAATGCTTATTTGTGAAATTGGCTGCATAACATTAACAAATGTTATCCACTGTTTATACTGTACAAAAAAGAGTTAAAATTTGTCAGATCTAGAATAATTCTACACCCACCATCCTTATTTGCTCTCATAACATATTTGGCATTAATTGATGGTAATGGTGAACTGACTTCTTACTCATCTCTTTTTCACAATATTTCATGTTTTGTCTGAATCTACATATTCTCTTATTTTGAGAAAATATGTGTCTGGTTTCAAATACCTAATAAGATAAACCAAATATGGATAGAACTACATTCTAAACCCCACAATACTGTACAGTAAAATATCAATTTGCCATTTTAGCAAGAATTGTAATCTTCCCCAACTTGTAAGTGTAAAACATTTAATATGTTTCTTACAGAACCAGACCTCCTCCTCAGGGTTTGCTCATGGCAATCGTTATCCCCTGATCTTAGTGGAATATTATAACTTCCACATATCTCAGGATCTGAGGAAGGACATTATAGCCATTGAGGTAGTGCAGAGAAGGTTCACCAGACTGATTCCTGGGATGTCAGGACTTTCATATGAAGAAAGACTGGATAGACTTGGCTTATACTCGCTAGAATTTAGGAGATTGAGAGGGGATCTTATAGACACGTACACAATTCTTATGGGGTTGGACAGGCTAGATGCAGGAAGATTGTTCCTGATGTTGGGGAAGTCCAGGACAACTTACAGCTGTCACAGCTTAAGGATAAGGGGGAAATCCTTTAAGACCGAGGTGAGAAAAAACGTTTTCACACAGAGAGTGGTGAATCTCTGGAACTCTCTGCCACAGAGGGTAGTTGAGGCCAGTTCATTGGCTATATTTAAGAGGGAGTTAGATGTGGCCCTTGTGGCTAAAGGGATCAGAGGGTATGGAGAGAAGGCAGGTACGGGATACTGAGTTGGATGATCAGCCATGATCATATTGAATGGCGGTGCAGGCTCGAAGGGCCGAATGGCCTACTCCTGCACCTATTTTCTATGTATCTATAACGCACATATAGGAAAGACAGAATTGATACTTTACTATCCCCAGTCACCACATATTGGTAGGGAGAACTGCCTTAATTTGATCTGTTAATCACACAGGATAATGCCTTTTTTGGCTAGATCTTTCTAAAACAGATTAATAGACAATTTAAATATTAGATGGTGTACAGAGCCCTCAAACTTATGGTATATATTAGGTTTTATATAAAACAATTATTTGAAAGTGTGCACTACTACATGAGTGCTAATTCAACCTTGTTGTGATATAAACACATGCTCTCCATCCAACCTTTGGTCAAAAAAGCCTTAACGCCTGACCAGTAATTTCAATACCCTCTCCCCCGCTGAGACTTGCTTATCATGCTCAATACTGCGGGTTTATATTTGTAGACAGCTCATACCTGGTTCGAACCTGGAGCTGCTGGGAGAGTAAGTATTTTATTTACATAGTTTATTTATCTCCCAATGGTTCCTCATCTTTTTGGAACCACAACTTTGATATATTGTGCCAACTCTGGTCCAATGGCTCTGTATTGGGCTCTAGTCCTCATATGAATCTTGAATCTTTGCATAAACTAAACCTCCTCATGGAGGAGCGAATTTACATCCTGCTTCAGGTATCTCTAGCGCTGGCTCTCCCATAGGCCTACGCATAGCAACCCTTCCAGTTGCTCTCCATGCGGGCTCTCCTGTAGGCCCATCATAGGCAGCCCTCTTTCAGGTGCTGCTGGCGCTGGCTCACCTGTAGGCCAACGCTAACTTCCAGATATAGTTGGCGCTGGCTCTCCTGTAGACCAACGCACCTTTAACCAACCATTTGCTCACACTGGCTCACCTGTAGGCCAGCGCTGAACCGAACTTTCCCAAATACTGCCTACACTGGTTCTCCTTTAGGCCAACATTGAGCCGGACCTTCTAAAGCACTCCATGCGCTGGCTCTCCTCTAGGCCAACGCTGAACCTGGACCTCCACCAGGCACTCCCTGCACTGGCCCTGTAGGGACAATGCTAAACCGGACCTTCCCCAGGCACTTCATACACTGGCCTTCTCAAGGCCAACACTAAGCCCGGACCTTCCCTAGGCACTTCATATGCTGGCTCTCCTTTAGACCAACGGTAAACCTGGACATTCCCCAGGCATTCCCTGCAACTAGGTTTTTAAATATAACAAACTAGTTACCTGACTCAGGCATTCCCTGCATTGCCTTGTAACTAGGTTTTAAATATAACCGACTACTTACCTGAATCGGGGATCTTCCGGTCTGACTTCTTTAATGGCCACCTCTTTATCTTATGCGCTCTAATGGCGCTAAACGGTAACCGTTTACATTTTTTTTTTAAAGTGCGCCTGCTACTCACAGACCCGCGGTCTGTCTGAGCACTCTGCGGTACACCTCCACAAATTTTCTTCATTATGACTTGTGTTTCATTACTACAAGTCTTTTAAATCAACCTGAAAAACGTAAGTAAAAACTTACCTTCAGGTTTTTTACTTACCGGGTTGGAGGAGCTCTGCTCACTCCAAACACATCGGCACTGTCACGCTATGCGTCTGACGATATGATGCGTGTGTGGCTGGACGGGCTCTTCTTCACATAGTCACTCACGTGACCCCGAAGTAAAATCACCCAATCCCTTTGTTTGTTTCTCCATTGTAGAGGAGACCACATTGTGAACACCAAGTGTAGTACTCAAGATTGGAAGTGCCTGCTTCACCTGGAATGATTGTTTGTGTTCTTCGATGTAGGGAAGGGAAAAGGTGAATGGACTGTTGTTGCATCTCCTCCAAATGCATGGGAAAGAGCATCATTTGTGCAAGGATCAGCTCTGCAAGAATTTACAATGTTTTATTAGAATTAGAATTTATTATAATTTTTACGAGGATGTTGCCAGGACTAGAGGGTCTGAGCTATAGAGAGAGGTTGAATAGGCTGGGGCTTTATTCCTTGGAGCGCAGGAGGATGAGGGGTGATCTTAGAGGGTATAAAATCATGAGAGGAATAGATTGGGTAGATGCACAGAGTCTCGTGCACAGTGTCGGTGAATCGAGGACCAGAGGACAAGGTGAAGGGGAAAAGATTTAATAGGAATCTGAGGGGTATCTTTTTCACACAAAGGGTGGTGGGTGTATGGAACGAGTTGCCAGAGGAGATAGTTGAGGCAGGGACTACCCCAACATTTAAGAAACAAGTTACACAGGTATAGGGTGGTATGGGCAGGTGGGACTAGTGTACCTGGGACATGTTGGCCGGTGTGGGCAAATTGGGCCAAAGGGCCTGTTTCCATGCTGAATCACTCTCTGACTCTATGACACTATAATTGTGGGATATCCCCAGGTGCAGAGGGCTTTTGGCTGCATCCAGATCAATTTGTGAGTGGTATATTTGAAAGGTGCTCAATTTGCTCAGTGAGCAGTAGAAGTGTGATCATGTAGTGAATCAAATGGTTCATTATCCAAGCATAATCAGTTTGTTTTGCAGGAATCCGCTGCACTAACTGTATTTGAAGCACCACATAAATCAAAGGATGGCTACATTGCATGGAGATCCTTGGGGCTAGTTTTTTGGCAATGATTTTGATAGCTATCTCTAAGTTTATAATTGTAGGAGCAAAATTAGGCTATTCGGCCCATCAAGTCAACTCTGCCTTTCAATCATGGCTGATCTATCTTTCCCTCTCAATGCCATTCTCCTGGCTTCTCCCCCTAACCCCTGTACTAATCATGAATCTATTATTCTCCACCTTAAAATATATCCATTGACTTGGCCTTCACAGCCTTCTGTGGCAATGAATTCCACATTAATCTATTAATTGACCAATCTAGTTTTTCACCATTCCTCAGTTAATATGACAAAACTGTAGAAAGGATAGGGCAAGAGTTTATTAGCAAAAGGCACAGTACTTATATTGATAAACTAAAGGAATGCAAAGTTGTTTTAGAAACAAAGAATTTTTAAATTTAGAAATGGTAGAAGACCTCCATCAGATTACAAGATTCTCTATGGAGTTGGATCAGAATTATGAGAAGTAGCACACCGATAAACTTACGGGGAAGATGGCTGGATAAAATGTTCACAGACTCTTGTACAATGAAGATATAATATTGGAAATAAATGAAAATACACAATAAGTTTTGCTCTTATTCATTTTTTTTAATTAAAGCCTGTGAATTACAGAGATAGACATTTCACATTAAAAGGAGGCAATGCATAGCCAGACAACCCTTTCACTTTTCAATCCAAAATGAAAAATAAACAGTAGTATTGAGTTTGGGAAGAAATCACCTAATAAATATTTGAAGCATATATTTACATATATATAAACCCAAATCTGTAAGTGCAATAAGTCCCACCAGTGCACCATGACTGGCTTTTGCATTGAGTTCATATAGATTTCCAGTGCTCAGCACATTTGTTTTTAAAATGAGCTTTATGGTGGTGTTTTTTTAAAATACTTTGAGAAACAAGAACTCAAATTTAAATGTTGGCAGAAAAGTCGATGCATATAAAATGTACTAATCACATTATTGAAAACAGTACTATTCTTCAAGAAATTTTTCATTAAAAAATTCTTGCAATGTTAACCATATCCTTTTGATTTGTAGAAAAAAACTTTTAATAGTATTCAAAAGATATTTTGTAAGTCTTATTTACATAATAATGTATTAGTGACCGGACATTAGTACACAGCATAATGTTGGCTTTAATAAACCCGAGCAGCTATCCTGAATGACAATAGATTGTTTGCTCCCAATACCTGAATCAGCTTTCGATGAAGTATTGATCTGATGAAAGTGGAAATATTGAAACATAGCACACAGCAGAGTGGAGCAAAATAGAAACATTTTCAAAAGAAATTAGCAATAATCTTATTGACCGAGAGGAAAGTGAAATTTAATGATAGAAGGCATATCTAGAAGGATAGATGGTAGTACAAATTGAAATCTGGGAAATCATTCAATGTTACTGTGTGCCTGGCTGGGTATGTTATTGGCTGAATTAAAATATTCATTATTATTCCCATTGTGTATGTGGATCAGAACCAATATTCTGAGTGGAAAAGAAAACAATGGGAGTAATGTTCTGAAGATGTTCTGACATAGGGAATCTTGGTCACCAGCAGCTCAATTTGCAAACCAGCAGTAGGATTGCCTGCAACCCTTTGACATTTGTAATTAATCTTTGCCCCTGATATCGCAATGACAGGTAATTAAGTATCGCATTGTATAAACTAATTGTTTGCCTTTTGCCTTGAGGTTAGGTAGAATATTGAGCATCCTAAAATTCTCCTTTTCAGTTTGGGAACCCCCTCGACCAAATTCAATTGATTTCAATGATGAGCACATTTAAATTTTTTACTAGCAACATTTTTGCAGAAGACCATGATCAGCTCTTATATTGATGATTCCATAATCTTCAAGAAGAAATAAAGGATGAAATTCCTGAAATGAGTGTGGGAAATTGGCCATTTTCTACATAATCTACAACCAATGTCTGAAATGGCACACTTTAAAGTGACATGTTCCCACATTTAAATTAGTAGATCAAATGGGAAGAAAAGCAGCAATTTTTGCTTTTCTCCAAAAGTGAAAATTAGCTCCATAAAATGTAAACACTGAATCTATCAAACCTCCATGTTTTTCTATAATGACACTCAGTTTAGTAGTGACCTAATATGAATACATCTACCACATCCCTTGCGACCAGCCATATTCAACAATTCAGTCTAAGAACCTGTATAATTCACAGTGAAATTAACCATAATTCATTATTCTTCAGCAGCATTATCATTGAGATTGTCATTGTCATCGTCATCATTTTCCTCTTCGTCCTTTGCCAGCTTGTTGTATTTCCTTTTAAAGAAGCCAAGCTGTTGAAAACAAAGTAAGTATTCATTCACTGCTGTCAAAAATCACTGCCTCGTGTTAATTTGTTTCACATAATTATATATTTCCATTTAGGATTATATATATGTAGTTGATTATATTCGGCTATATTTTCTGCTCTGGCCACAACGTAAAATAAGGTGCTTGTTTGCTATTTGGATATTGGCCATTGCCATAGCAACGGCAGTATTGGCCAAACAGTATCTATCTGAACATTATGAAATAAATACCATACGGCTCTGCTTTATAATCCTACACATAAGACTGTTTAAAAGTGTGAATACATTATCAAATAGGTTATTAGTTTTCAAGAGTACATTATTGACTAGACAATTAAAGATGTTTATGAGCTATGGAAAGCAAAATAATTTTATGATGACTCGAAACCAAAAAAGGCAAATTAATAATCAGTTACTATCTCTTTCGCTCTCTGAGCCTTATGATTATTTGAAAACCAGAGAAGTTACTTACTTTCCATAGGGCACCAATGAGTGCTAAAAGCACAAGTAATCCACCTATGACACTCCCCGCAATCACTCCGACAGGAACATTAACTTTTCCCACAGGTTTGATTAATGTAACTGGGATCTAAATGTCAAAATGAAAAGCACAGCCAAAAGCCAGTTCTGTTAAAAGTTCCATTAAACCTATTAACTTGCAAAAAAAAAGAGCAAAATTTGATCAATCTCATGGTCATGCTGGAAGACTTACATTTTCTGTTTGTAAACAATACACAGGACATAGTTGGAGTTTGTTGTTTGTACAATTAATTATTTTAAAAGCAACTCAAATCAGGAAAAGTTAAAATTATGTGGACGCAAAGCATTGCAGATTCAGGTTTAAAAAAAGACACAAAGTGCTGGAGAACTCAGCGGGTCATGCAGCACCTCTGTAGAACATAGATGGGAGACATTTTGGGTCAGGACCCTTCTTCAGTCTTTAAAATTATGTTGATTATTTATGGAAAACTGCCAGACTCTCAGTCAGCAATTTTATACTGTTTTGCCGATGGCAAGGATAGCAATAAATGGCAGTGGGGCCATTCTTTGCATTGGCTCACAATAATAATTAAAAAACAGACAATGCAATTTAAATTTGAATTGTGGCTCTCCTGCCAAGTTGAGCTAACATTGAAATGATTTGGCTAAAGACCAAAGAAGTGTCTTTCATTACTTTGTGTTGCTCTGTCTAGGAGGAACAGCAGTTCTTATAAATACAGCATAACCTCGCATTTTGAATGCAAGAAATAATAAGTATCTGGTCCTTACTTATGTTGGGGCGGTGGGGGAAAGGGGTGGGGGGAGGTAGGGGAGGTCACTGAGGTTCTTGATCTTCTGCCACCTGTTCTCCCAATAACCAATGTTAATGGGAAGCTGTGTGTACTCCTCCAAGAGCAACACAAGTGATGAAGTGTCTGCAGATAGATTTCCCAACCTAAGAACAGTAAGTGGAAATCCACGCCAGCCATGCAGTCCGGGGCAGCTGCTACAAGAAGCAGCAGGGCAGTAAATACTGCTGGCGCCTTAAGCTTCTTCACCAGCGCTAGAAACTTGGGTCATCTGCAAGGAACCCTGGAAACACCCGGTAGAAGTACTGCTGTTTGGATGGAAAATCAGCTCCAACATTTATTTAGACAACAGAGAAAGAGAAATTAAAGTGATGTCTGTGAGAATGCTTAACTTCATATATCATTTAAAAGTAATTATTTCTACTTTGCCCAAACTCTTTGTCTCTTTTACTTATTCACCTTCTGACAATATTTCAGTTTGTTTATCTTATTTTAAGTCTTAACTGCAATGTCTTTTGATTCAATATAAAATTAGAAAAGTCGTAAAGGGATTAGAGTGGTAATGTTTAGGATACTCACTGATAATGTATTGTTTTTGATGATCAGCAATTGTCCGTTTATTTCAATCTGTGCAGCCAGACTCAATATTATGCTTTGAAAGATGGCCTAAAATAAAGGGTGATAAGGTTATTAGTAAAGGTTTTAAAACTGCAATCATTTCATCTGAGAGAAAAATAAGAAAAAGGTCAGCTATTTAATTAAATTCAAGTTACATTTATTGTCACATGCACCCTTGGTACAATGACATTTGAATTACCATACAGCCATACAAATAAAAAGAACACAATACACAATAGGATTTAACATGAACATCCCCCACAGCGGAATCAACATTTCCCACTGTGAGGGAAGGCAATAAAGTTCAATCATCTTCCTCTTTGTTCACCCGTGGTCAGGGCCTTTGAGCCCTCCACAGTCGCTCCGACATCGGAACGGAAGAACACTCTGAGTGGCTTGGAGTTTCCGAATCGGCACTGCTTACCGGAGACCACAGCTCCTGAAGTCCACAGGCCGAGCTGGGCGGAATTAAGAGTAAAGCAAATACATACAATCCATCTTGGCTCCATTTTCATACCCTCAATGTAAAAAAAGCCAATCTTTCATCCACTTAGATTCACTTTCTGTGCTATTAGAAAGTGGCTGAAGGCATTTAAGGTTGCAAAGACTGAAAGACTGCAGATCCTGGCTGTAGTACTGAAGAGTTGCATATCAAAGTAGACCTTGCTGCAATAAAGTTACGATCATGATTACGATAAAGTTACGATCAACGGGAGGATTGCCCGTTTACAAAAAGTTGATGAAAACCAGGATAAATTCAAAACAGGTCCTTCACTTTACACCAAGGCACCAAATGTGGCTTCAAACAGCCTTGGTAAAACTGAAAGTCACAGGACATTAAGGTCAAAACACTAGAAAGCTCCACAAGGCAAAAAACAGTCATGTGAAGTATTCTCCATTTGCTTGGATTTGTGTAGCTCTAATAAACTCAAGAAGCTTAACATGATCCAAGACATAGAAACCTGTCTGATTGGCACCTAATCTGTCATAAATGTCCACTCCTACATCATGACTGCAGTGTTGCTGCATGGTGTACCAACTACAAAATGCATAGCAGTTAATCAACTCGGCTACTCTGGCTATCTCCTAGATTGTGACGTTTACAAGCAGGCACAATGAAGGGCATCATTCCACTGGTTCTTCATCATCTGTGGATCTAAATCCTGGATCGCTCCACCCAACAGCACTGTGAGAATACCCTCACCAGAAGACTGGAGCAGTTAAAGAAGCTCCTCAAGGGCATTTATGAGTGGGCAATAAATGCTTGCCTCACCAGTGAAGCTCACATCCTGAAACATGAATAAAGAATGGGACAGTGGCGCAGTGGGAGATTTACTGCACCGGAGACCTGGGTTTGATCCTGGCTATGGGTGCTGGCTGTACGGAGTGACAGTGTCAAGGTCTCCCTGTGACCTGCTTAGGTTTTTGCCGGGATCTCCGGTTTCCACCCACACTCCAAAGACGTACAGTTTTGTAGGTTTGGTCTAATTCTAAATTGTCCTTAGTGTGTGTAGGATAGTGTAAGTGAGTGGGGATCGCTGGTCGGTGCAGACGGTGGGCTGAAGGGCTTGTTTCTAAACTAAACTAAATAGGCTCTGCAATGAGCATCTTTATTGATATCTTGAATTTATACTGTCACTGGATGTACAAAGTGGTGGGCTCAACAACATTTCCTTATCTGGCATCTTTTTATGGTATAGAACACAATGTTCCACTAAGTTGACCTTTTTCTCCCCTGGAGCCTTGTTCAAAGGCAGTGTGAAGCCAAACTACATAGGAATTTACTGCTGAATCTTAACTGAGTGATTCATTTTAGCCGATAGGTTAATAGAATTGAATTGTTTATTTAGAATCAATGCCATGGGTTTTGGAGGAAATAACTAATTGATGTCCTGATTGCTCCACAGAGACCAAGAAAAATATATGGCAAGGTAATTATAAAGGACTAATAATCATACATAAGATGAATTATAATAGCATTCTATTTTTGTCTGAATTTTCATTTCTTGGCAGACAATTAATGAGCATTGTTAAAGAGGCAGTGATTTCTAAATCTTTGGTCATAACCACTAGCAGGACTGACTTCACAATCAATGCAATAGTTACTGCATTTCATCAGAGCTTGAATACTGCCATTTTTAAAGCTCTTTTAATGGATGGAATACTTTATTGTCACATGTGACAAGGCACTGTGAAATTCTTTGCTTGCATACCAAAGGTATGCAAATAGTCACCACATACGTGACCAAAAAGGTTGATGAGGGCAAAGCTGTGTACATGGACTTCAGTACGGCGTTCGACAAGGTTCCCCATGGTAGACGGCTCTGGAAGGTTAGATCGCATGGGATCCAAGGAGAGATAGCTAAATGGATAGCAAATTGGCTCCATGGAAGGAAGCAGAATGTAATGGTGGAAGGTTGCTTCTCAGACTGGATGCCTGTGACTAGTGGTGTGCCTCAGGGTTTCGGTGCTGGGCCCGTTACTGTTTGTCATCTACATCAATGATTTGGATGAGAACATACAGGGCAAGATTAGCAACTTTGCTGATGATACAAAAGTTAGTGGTTTTGCAGATAGTGAAGATGGTTGTGAACGATTGCAACAGGATCTGGATCGATTGGCCAGGTGGGCAGAGGAATGGTTAATGGAATTTAATACAGAGCAGTGTGAGGTGTTGCATTTTGGGATGTCGAACAAGGGCAGGACCTACACAGTAAATGGTAGGCCTCTGGGTAGTGTTGTAGAGCAGAAGGATCTAGGAGTACAAGTGCATGGTTCCTTGAAGGTCGAGTCGCAGTTAGATAAGGTGGTCAAAAAGGCTTTTGGCACTTTGGCCTTCATCAGTCAGAGTATTGAGTATAGAAGTAGGGAGATCATCAGATTCAGATTCAATCTTTATTGTCATTGTGCAGTGTACAGTACAGAGACAACGAAATGCAGTTAGCATCTCACCCAGAAGAGCGAACATAGAATAATGGAACAGTAATTTATATATATGTACAAACAGTAGCAGTAGTGCAATCTTTCTGGGGGAAGGAGTGTCCGGGGGCGGTGTGGGGGGGGGGGGGGGGTGGGGTGTGACTGGCAATCACCAAGGTGCAGAGTTAAGTAGTGTAACAGCCGCAGGGAAGAAGCTGTTCCTGAACCTGCTGGTCCGGCAACGGAGAGACCTGTAGCGCCTCCCGGATGGGAGGAGGGTAAACAGTCTGTGGCTGGGGTGAGAGCAGTCCTTGACGATGCTGCGCGCCCTTCGCAGACATCGCTTGCTTTGGACAGACTCAATGGAGGGGAGTGAGGAACCGGTGATGCGTTGGGCAGTTTTCACCACCCTCTGCAGTGCTTTCTGGTCGGAAACAGAGCAGTTGCCATACCATACTGTGATACAGTTGGTAAGGATGCTCTCGATGGTGCAACGGTAGAAGTTCACCAGAATCTGAGGGGACAGATGGACCTTCTTTAGTCTCCTCAGGAAGAAGAGACACTGGTGAGCCTTCTTGACCAGTGTTGAGGTATTGTGGGTCCAAGAGAAGTCATCAGAGATGTTGACCCCCAGAAACCTGAAGCTGGAAACACGCTCCACCTCCGTCCCGTTAATATGGATGGGGGGGTGCGTGCCACCCCTAGACCTTCTGTAGTCCACAATGAGCTCCTTGGTCTTCTTGGAGTTAAGGGCCAGGTTGTTGTCAGCGCACCATGCTGCTAGGAGCTGGACCTCCTCCCTATAGGCCGACTCATCGCTGTCGCTGATGAGGCCAATCACCGTTGTATCATCTGCATACTTGATGATGGTGTTAGTATCATGTACAGGTGTGCAGTCGTAGGTGAAGAGGGAGTAGAGGAGAGGGCTCAGCACACAGCCCTGTGGAACGCCGGTGTTCAGGGTGAGGGTTGAAGAGGTGTGGTTGTCTAACCTAACAGACTGGGGTCTGTTAGTTAGAGAGTCCAGTATCCAGTTGCAGAGTGAGGGGTCGATGCCCAGGTCGATGAGTTTGGTGATCAGTTTTGAGGGAATAATGGTGTTAAATGCTGAGCTATAGTCGATGAACAGCATTCTCACGTAGGTGTCTCTGTTGTCGAGGTGGGAGAGGGCGGAGTGAAGTGCCGTTGAGATGGCATCCTCCGTACTCCTGTTCTTGCGGTAGGCGAACTGATAGGGGTCCAGTGTGGGAGGTAGGCAGCCTTTGAGGTGTGCCAGGACCAGCCTCTCGAAGCACCTGGTGATGACGGGAGTAAGTGCAACTGGGCGGAAGTCGTCGAGGCTCACCGCAGTGGAGTGTTTTGGCACCGGCACGATGGACGTGGTTTTAAGGCACGTGGGGACAGCTGCTTGGGCAAGTGACAGGTTGAAGATGTCAGTCCAGACGTCTGTCAGCTGTGCAGCTCAGGCCCTGAGGACGCGCCCGGGGATGCCGTCGGGGCCAGCAGCCTTACGTGCATTAATCCTGCTCAGTGCCGTATACACGTCGTAGGGGGTGAGTGTGAGGGGCTGATGATCAGCAGGGAGCACAGCCTTGATGGCCATCTCTTGATTGTCCCTGTCAAAGCGGACATAAAAGTGGTTAAGCTCCTCAAGGAAGGAGGTGTCGCTGGATGTGGGGGTGGTGTTGGTGGGTTTATAGTCCGTGATAGCCTGGATGCCTTGCCACATGTCGGGGGTCGGAGTTGTTATTGAAGTGCTCCTCAATCCTTAGCTTGTAGCTATGCTTGGCCTTCTTGATGTCCCTCTTCAGGTTAGCCCTGGATGAACTGTAGGCTCAAGCATCGCCTGACCTGAAAGCGGTGTCACATGCCTTCAGCAGTAGCCTGACCTCGCTGTTCATCCATGGCTTCTGATTCGGGAATGTGGTGATCCGTTTGAGGGAGGTGACACTGTTAATGGTGGAGTTGATAAAGTCCAAAACAGAGGATGTATAAGAGTCAATGTCCGTGTGGGAGTCAAGGGTGGCCTGAGCTGCAAACGCATTCCATTCAGTGTTTCCAAAACGCTGCTGAAGTGTGGAGTCCGCCTCCTCTGACCAAACTTTAACTGTCCTCACTGTGGGTTTAACACGTCTGATGAGTGGGGAGTACTTTGAGAGCAGGAACAATGAGAGGTGATCAGACTGTCCAAGATGGGGGAGGGGGACGGCTTTGGAAGCTTCAGCCATATTTGTGTAAACTTTGTCCAGTATCTTGTCTTCTCTAGTGGCGAAGGAGACATGTTGGTGGAATTTGGGGAGTACAGTCTTCAGGTTGGAGTGATTGAAGTCACCCGCAACAATGAAGGCTGCCTCGGGGTTGTGAGTCTGTTGTTTGCTGAGCAGTGACTCTCGATGATGGTGGTGTCCGTGCACCATGTTTTATTTACATAGATGCACAGACCCCCACCTCTGGTCTGACCGGAGTCTGTTGTTCTGTCCGCTCTGAGTATTTGACGACCCGTTAGCTCGATGGCGCTGTCAGGAACGTCGGTGTTAAGCCAGGTTTCAGTGAAGATCAAGATGCTGCAGTCTTTGATCCAGTTGTGGGAGGTAATCCGTAGCCGGAGTTCATCCATTTTGTTCGCCCGTGAGCGTACGTTGGCGAGGAAAAGGCTAGGAATCGATGGCCTGTGTGGGGCTCGCTCTAACCTAGCCTTTAACCCACCTCGGCATCCACAGCGGTGCTTGCGTTCGCGTCGCCGTCTGTGGGTGCTTCTGGTCGGCCGAGCTGACTTGGTGCGCTCTGCTGTTCCGTCGCTCCACTGCTCCGCTGTTCTGGCTAGTTCAGGAGCGAGATGGAGTTCGTCCAAAAAGTTGTTGTAGCTGCAGGAACCGAAGTTCAGAAGTTCCTGTCGGCTGTACGAAAGGAACGCAAGACTGCTCCATGTGAGCAGACTTGAAACAAGTAAGTAAATTATTGCTAGTTCGCAAATTCTCGTGAGACACGGGGCGTTGCGATGTGCCCGCGCCGCCGCCATTTTGTTAAAGCTTTGTTGCAGTTGTTGCAGCATGTTGCAGTTGTATGAGACATTGGTGAGACCGCATTTAGAATATTGTGTTAGTTCTGGGCACCATGTTATAGGAAGGATATTGTCAAGCTTGAAAGGTTCAGAAAAGATTCATGAGGATGTTGCCAGGATTAGATGAGTAGACTGGGTCTCTAATCCATTGAGGTATACAAAATCATGAGAGGAATAGATCGGGTAGTTGCACAGAGTCTTTTGCCCAGAGTAGTGGAATCGAGGACCAGAGGATATAGGTTCAAGGTGAAGGGGAAAAGATTTAATAGGAATCTGAGGGGTAACTTTTTCACACAAAGGGTGGTGGGTGTATGGAACAAGCTGCCAGAGGAGGTAGTTGAGGCTGGGACTCTCCCATCGTTTACGAAACAGTTAGACAGGTACATGGATAGGACAGGTTTGGAGGGACCAAGCGCTGGCAAGTGGGACTAGCATAGCTGAGACATTGTTGGCCGGTGTGGGCGAGTTGGGCTGAAGGGCCTGGTTCCACACTATATCACTCTGTGACTCTATATGATGTTGACAAAGTTACAAATTATCCCCGCCATCTCCTTCTATGTTCTCCTCCCTCCCCTCCTTTGGGAAGACATTGCTGATATTATGCACAACTTGTTTTTTACGCCTCAAGAAATGAAAGCTAAATAAACTCAGTTTACAACAGCTTTAAAATCATATGATCAACTTGCTGAATTAGATATAATGGTCTAGATTCTTGCTGGGGTCCACCTGATTTACCATAGCGTATTCAGGGAAATACTTTCTGCAACACTTTGCAGGATTTTCAGGGACTTTCATTTATCTTCGACAAGGCTAATGTTAGGTGATTCTGAGAGATTGATGGTGGTCTAGTGGTTAGTGGTTCGGCAGATTCCCCACAGCAGCCCGGGTTCGATTCCTGTCCAGGGAAGTTGGTTTTATCTGTACACTGTGGACGGCTCGATTATAATCTTGTACAGTCTTTTCGCTGAGTGGATGGCTCGCAATAAAAAGCTTTTTTAATGTACCTTGGTACACGTGACAATAAACTAAAGTAAACTAAACTGAACTGCTATTCCATTATGTGACCACACTTAGGATAAAACATATTTGTAAAAATGAAATGATTACTGATACTTACATTCATAAATGTACCCTCCCAGATTCTGGTGGTAATATTAATTAAATATTCTTTGTTCTTTGCAAGGTTGTTGATTGTGCAATCAAAACTTTCACAGATGGTATTTTCACAGTTCTACAAGAACAAATAAAATTATCCTAGTAAGGTTATGCAAAACTATATTAATTCATGAATATTTTCTAATCCCTTATTCACCAGAAAAAAAGGTGATTTGTTTTGAATAAACCAAGGGGATGTGGCCAATTGGTACTGATCTAACTTTACCACCCAGTTGCCACCTCCCTTGGCCACAGGGGTTTGTTGCGGCTACACAGCTACTAATGCACTGGTGGCATTATCAACGCCGCCTTTCCATGAGTTGCATTGGTGCAAACAACACCAATCACGGGTGAAAAAAGTTGAACAGAAAGAAATAAGAGAGATTACATCTTATTTAGAATAATAGTTTAACAAATTTATATTAAAATATAGAAAATTGTCATTACTTTATTAAATACATAAATATAGAGTGAAATAATGGAAAATAGACAAATGATAATTGCATTTATTTTTCCAGTGACACATGGCAACTCCACCTAAATAGATGGGTCAGCTCTGACTGGCATGAGGCTGGGGGGACAGATATGGTCTATTTGGCCCCTCAATTTAGCAACTTGTTGAATGCTCCTGGACTGCTTTGGCATGGCAGCCGGGGACATACTGCTTTCTTCTTTGGCAGTTCTCGACAGAACTGCCATAATTGTCAGTGCATTCGAGTATTTCTACATCTTGCCAAACATCAACCAAAGAATAGTAAGTTTGGTAATAGGATGTCATCTTACCAAATCTTTTACGCTCTGGAGGCTTTCCTTTATAATAGTTGCAGAATAAGGCGAGTGTTTGATATTCAGTCTGTCGACTTGTTCTTTTAAGTGACATATGAAGTTGCTTTCCTGAAATTATTTTAGAAACAGAAGATCTCTAAAATGAACGATCAAATAGCAGTAACAATCTTTATTCACTCTATGTTAGTCTCCAATGTGAAAGGTAATTCGTAACAAATAAATAAATAATCATGATGTTTGGGGCCTATGGTTTAATTGTTATATTGTTGCAATAAATGTATGAAGTAGTTTGTTTGATCTTTTCTGATCAGACAGTTTTCTTGATTGCTACATTTTCTTTAGCAGATAAGGTTAACAATTCTTATTCCCAACACAAAGCAATGTCTGTCATCAGTATGTAAATTCACTCTGCTCCTAGCCAGCTAAATCTCAAGGGATTCTCTATGAACAATCCAATTAATAACAGCAGATGAGTTATTTTAACCAGAAAAATAAGATAGATGACTACTGTCTCATTTGTTGAACATTCCTTCAGGTTTGAAGAGAAGATGAATTGTTGAATTATTTTGATATGGCATGATCATTACACCCCAGCTACTACAAAGGCTTTATGAGAGTGTTTCATGATACCATCGCAGAGGGACCCAAGTTGATTGGAAAACATTTACGCAGATTTGCATTTGTACATACTTGCAAACATGTAGACAAATGGACCTACATATATCTAGTCTATATTCTCTTCCTTGGCCCTCCCTCACACGCCTCTATCCTGATCCACTCCCTCTTTTAGTGTCCACTTCCCCAACTGCCTTCTCTTCCATTTTTACACTTTTTTTAAACTTCACCTGGAGAGTTCCCCCTTTACTCATGTGTAGGAAGTAAATGCAGATGCTGATTTACACCAAAGATAGACACAAAATGTTGGAGTAACTCAGCGGGACGGGCAGCATCTCTGGAGAACATGGACAGTCTGAAGAAGGGTTCCGACCCAAAACGTCACCTGCTCCTTTGCTCCCTCCAGAGATGCAGCCTGACCCGCTGAGTTACTCCAGCATTTTGTGTCCATCCCCTTTTACTCATTCCTCTCCTTTCTTGTAAAAACATTGGGCCATATAAGAAATAAATGTTATGAATGACTGAAACTACAGAAAGATACAAAATGTATGCACAAACATTTATTCAATTGGTGAAGATGTGCAATAATTTATTTATACAATTTTACACATGTCTAATCCACTGTTCATACAGCTGACTGGACGTAACTAGAAAATACATTTACTCAATGGTAAGAGATGCTGGCTCAATTGGAGACTAAAGTCACACTTTGGCTCAGCTTTATTAGATCTTATTTGTGTAAAGTTTGTTCTTCCCCATCACCAAATATTATCAAGATTGTGCTGGTTCCAGACCCCCCCCCTCCCCCCTACCCCCAAGTGAAAAGTCTTCTTGCATCTAATCGGTTAAATCCATTCAGAATTTTTCCACTGAGGTCACCTCTCAATTTTCTACATTTCAAAGCCTACTGGCCCATTTTGAACAATCTTTTCTTGTGAAATACCTTTGTTATCTCAGGAATCAATCTGATGAAGTTAGTTTTGACTCTAGATGATGTTGCAAAGTAGAAATTTTGATTTGCCTCCTCAATATACATCTTTCTTAACTGCATTCTCACTGAGGTCAAAATATTAGTATTATTAATTATATACTTTTTCTCAAAGTACATCTAATTTCATTAGCTGCAATGGGTAGTGACTATTTTCTTCTCTTTGCTTTGATCTACAATCAAGACTTAAATTGAAGATGCCACAGGAAGAAGGTTAATACTGTTAGAGAATATTATGGTACATGAAAATTATGAACATGACGTACCGGAATTGTGTTTACTCCTGTGAGGTACAAAAGTTGACTGTTGTCTTTTGTGGTTACTGGTATTTTAACAGTAACAATGGCAGTCTGAACAGGAAAAAGTCCAGTATTGATCTATAAAATAAAATGTTTGTGGATTAATTGTATTCCCAATTATAATGCATCCATTCACGTGTAACTTTTAAAATAGTATTGCTTCATTTCTTGGAATTTGCTAGAATTCATCAAATGTGGACAGACATTTCAATCCAAGCAGTATCCATAGGAATAGTCTATGGCGGAGTAGTCTGAAGAAGGGTTTCGGCCCAAAACGTTGCCTATTTCCTTTATTCCATAGATGCTGCTGCACCCGCTGAGTTTCTCCAGCACTTTTGACTACCTTCGATTTTCCAGCATCTGCAGTTCCTTCTTAAACACTTTGTCTGCTCTACTGCGAAATCTCCTCAAGGTATGCCTACTTTGAAGAAGTTCTCCTCCTCCTTCCGAAGGGAGTCTGAAGAAGGATTTTGGCCCGAAACGTTGCCTATTTCCTTCGCTCCATAGATGCTGCTGCACCCGCTGAGTTTCTCCAGCACTTTTGTCTACCTTCCATAGGAACATCTTGGGGTGGGGGAGGGTTAAGGTTTACACTCATCGGGGTGGTTCAACTAATCTAGTTAGCACAGCACCAAAGTTGTAGCAGCAGCATGGAGAACATACTTCAAATCAGAAAGGGCTAAAAGGACAATACGGAGAGAAAAGATGAAGTACGAATGTAAGCTAGTCAATAATATAAAAGAGGATAGCAAGAGTTTCTACGGATATATAAAGAGTAAAAAAGAGGCAAGAGTGTTTGTTGAGCTGTTGGAGAATGATGAAGGAGAAGTGGTAACAGGAAATCAAGAAATGGTAGGGGAATAACTTTTTTGCATCAGTCCTTACAGTGGAAAGCACCAGCAGTGTGCCTGTAATCCTAGAGAGTCTGGGGGTTGAAGTTAGTGGAGTGACGATTACTAAGGAGAAGGTGCTAGGAAATCTGAAAGGTCTGATGGTGTGTAAGTCATCTGGACCGGATGGACTGCACCCCAGGGTTCGGAAGGAGGTGACCTCAAAGGACTCTCCTAGTGGCAGCATGCTGTAAAGGTTGCAAATTTGTTTGCTCCCTTAACTTTCAACCTTCACTTACCACTCTTTCAATGTTACTTGTGATTACTTGACTTCAAGGCACGGTCTAACTTTTCATAAAGTGTTGATAACACTTTTACACGCCTTAATCATGAAAAGGATGGAGACAAGAAGGAAAGGAGGCTCCCCAAGGAAGGAACAGGGGAAAGCCACAGCCACAGCCACAGCTTCTGACTCTAGTATCATAGAAGCAATATCGAAAATGAACAATGAACTGAAAAATGAACTGAAAAATGAAATGAAAACAAGATTTTGCAGTTTGGAAGAAATGGTGAAAGGAGTTTCGAGCAAATTGAAGGAAGTTCAAGAAAAGCTGATTACGTTACAAGATGAACTTCGTGAACAAAAGGAACAAATTGATAACTTGCGAACCCTGGGCCAGGAGAGAGACTTGAAGATTGAAAAACTGGAACGGAGAATGAATGAAAATACTCGAGCACTCCAATAATATAAGATTAAAAATATGGATCTGGAAAACAGAAGCCGTCGACTGAATTTACGAATTGTTGGTTTGCCGGAAGGTCAAGAAGGAGACAATATTATAAAATATGCTTCTAAAATGATAAAGGAGACTTTCAACATTGAGCACAATGAAACTTCCATTTTGGGATAACGCACACAGGATTGGGAAGAAATCTGGTAATAAACCGAGACACTTGATTGTTCGGTTTCACTTTTTGCAAATGAAGGAGAATATTCTCCAGGCAGCAAAAAAGTTGGGCTTGGTTGAATATGAAGGATGCAAGTTTCGGTTTGTTCCTGATTATAGTTATGAGCTTTTGGAAATAAGAAAGTCTTTTCATAATGTAATGTCTGATCTGTTTAAGAAAAAGTTGCGCCCAGCCTTACTTTATCCAGCTAGACTGCGTATACGACTTTTCAATGGCAACATTCAATTTTTTAACAATCTTCAAGACGCTTCCAGCTTTTTGGAGATTTACGAGGGTGAAGGGGAGTAATTGATAGCCGATTAAGTTATAATTGGAGATTTACTGTTCCTATTTTGACAATATATCGTTTGGTAATGATTAAGAATTTAACTGGACGAGTTGTTTTTCTTTTATATATATTAATTTTTAAAGAATTTCTCTGTTAGTTTTTTACTTTTAAAAGTGAAGGAATTTGTGTTCCCCTGTCTTTAGACATATTAAGTGAACGCAGTTCTTGTTTTCATATTTTGACCTTGGATAAATAACATGTAGCTCTTGCTCTTCAGTCTCACTGCCAGCATGTATTTTTTTTTCTCTCTCAAACTATAACAATGACCATGTTATGGCTATTGAGTGGCAAATATGCTTTTTTCTATGTTGGGTGCTGTTGCTAGGAGAGGGAAGGGATTAGGTAGCTCTTGGTCAGTTTCGGGCTTTACATGGGTGGGTGGGGGGAGGGGTCTTTTGTTTCTTATTTAGTGTTTTTCATTTGTGCAAAATCTGAACTACAAAAATGTCTGAAATGTCGTCACTTCTGACTCCGCCCTAGATCTTTCTTCTTCCAGTATCATGAACTATTAGGCTTTAAGAAATCAACCCTTTACATCCCACATGATTTTTACAAGCAATATGGATAAAGTTATTAACTTCCTTTCATGGAATGTGAATGGCTTGAACCATCCCATTAAGAGGAAACATTTTTTAAAGTTCTTCGTAGACTAAATGCTCAGATTATTTTTATTCAGGAAACTCATGTAAGGCAAGATGACAATCAACGATTTTTCAAGTTTTGGAGAGGACAGCAGTTTCATTCAAATTCACAGGCTAATGTGAAAGGAGTCTCTATTTTTATTGACTCCTCAATTCCATTTGTTCATTATGAAACAATTTCTGATCCATATGGCAGATTTTTGGTGATTACTGGTGTTCTTTATAAGCAAAAAGTTGCTATGGCGAACGTTTACGCACCAAATATTGACCACCCTGAGTTTTTTAAAGTTAATTGCATCCTTTCCTAATTTAAATGAATACTTTTTAATAATGGGTGGAGATTTCAACTGCTGTCTGAACCCCTTGATTGACAGATCTACATCTGATCATGTGCTTCCAAATAAATCAGCTAGTTTTATCAATTCTTTTTTACTTGACTCTGGAATGTTAGAAGTTTGGAGATTCTTACACCCAAATGATGTATATCATAGTTACTCTAGGATTGACTACTTTATAATAGATTCTCGGCTAGCTTCATCGGTCACTGCATATGAGTATGATGCAATTGCTATTTCTGATCACACACCATTGAAACTATCAATCAAACTACCTGATTCCAAGTTTAGTGCTAAACAAGGGCGGAAACTATAGGGTGGCTAACCCAACTTTGGTGATTGGTAAGATTTTAGAGCCAATTATAAAGGATGAGGTTACGCAGTACTTGGAAGTTCACGATACAATAGGCCGAAGTCAGCATGGTTTTGTAAAGGGAAGACCTTGCCTGACGAATCTGCTGGAGTTCTTTGAGGAAGTTAATAGCAAGACAGACAATGGGGAGGCTCTAGATGTTGTATATCTAGATTTTCAGAAGGCCTTCGATAAGGTGCCACACGTCAGGCTGCTAGGGAAGATGAGAGCCCATGGTATTAAAGGGAAGATACTAGCATGGATAGTGGGTTGGCTAAATGGCAGAAGGCAAAGAGTTGCAATAAAAGGTGCTTTATTAGGTTGGCTGCCAGTGACCAGTGGAGTTCTGCAAGGGTCGGTGCTGGGGCCGCTTCTCTTCACGTTGTATATTAATCATTTATATAAGGGGATTGAATGCTTTGTGGCCAAGTTTGCAGATGACGCTAAGGCGGAGTAGAGGAAGCAAGGACTCTGCAGAAGGACTTGGACAGTTTAGGAGAGTGGGCAGAGAAATGGCTGATGAAATTCAGTATAGCAAAGTGCATTTGGTAATAAGAATAAAAGTGTAGATTATTTTATGAATGGAGAGAGAATCCAGAAATCAGAGGTGCAAAGGGACGGGAGTTCTGGTGCAGGACTTCCAAAAAGTTAATTTGCAAATCGAATAGTCGCAAGTCAGTAGTAAGGAAGGTAAATTCAACGCTAACATTTATATCAATAGGACTGGAATACAAAATCAGATATGTAATGCTGAGGCTCTATAAGGCACTGGTCAGGCCACATTAGGAGTACTTTGAGCAAATTTGGGCCCCATATCTGAGGAAGGATGTGCTGGCTCTGGAGAGGGTCCAGAGGAGGTATACAAGAATGATTCCAGGAATGAATGGGTTAGCATATGATGAGCGTTTGACAGTAGTGGGCCTGTACTCGCTGGAGTTTAGAAGGTTGAGGGGGGACCTCATTGAACCTTACAGAATAATGAAAGGCATAGATAGAGTGGATGTGGAAAGGATGTTTCCACTGGTGGGAGAGTCTAGGACCAGAGGTCATAGCCTCAGAATTAAAGGGCGCTCTTTTAGAAAGGAGATGAGTGAGGCGGAACTTCTTTAGTCAGAGTGTAGTTAATCTGTGAAACTCAGAAGGGGAGCCTGCAGAAAGCTGTAGAGGCCAAGTCAGTGCATATTTGTAGGGCAGAGATAGACAGATTCTTGATTAGAACGGGTGTCAAGGGTTATGGGTAGAAGGCAGGAAAATGGGATTAGGAGGCAGAGATCAGCAATGATTGAACGGCGGAGTAGACTCGATGGGCCAAATGGCCTAATTCTACTCCTATAACTTGTGAACTTATGAACACAGAAACAGTCCCTTTGGCAGCATTTTTGGTTTTCGTCGACTTTTTTTCTCATCTGCAGTGATCCCAATTGTCTTTATTAGAACCATATCGTTCCATGCCTTGCCTATTTAAGTGTGTATCCAATTGACTTTTAAACATAACATATCTTCTGCATGGTTCACTCAAAAGTACCGCGGAATACCTATCCGGTGCCTGAGGCACATCATAGAGTAACACAGTGTGGAAAAAGGCTCTTCTGCCCAACTTGCCCACACTGGCCAACATGTCCCAGCTACACTAGTCCCACCTGCCAGCATTTGGTCCATTTCCCTCCAATCCTGTCCTATCCATGTACCTGACTAACTGCTTCTTAAATGTTGGGATAGTCCCTGGCTCAACTACCTCCTCAGACAGCTTGTTCCATACATCCACCACCCTTTGTGTGAAAAAGTTACCCCTCAGATTCCTATTAAATCTTTTTCCCTTCACCTCGATTCACCTACTCTGGGCAAAAGACTCTGTGCATCTTCCCGATCTATTCATGAGCAAGTTCACATTTATTTGTCACATGCACCAATTACTAGAATACAACATGAACATCCACCACAGTGGAATCAACATTATTCACTGTGATGGAAGGCAATAATGTTCAGTCAATCTTCTTCCTTTGTTCACCGTGGTCGGGGCCATGAACCCTCCGTAGTCGCCGATACGGATGGTCTGATGTACAAGTCTGCTCGTCGGGATGTTAAAAACTTTGACATCGGGACAGATCGGAACACACACATTGGAGTTCCCGAATCAGCCACTTTCTTACTGGAGACCACAGCTTCACGATGTTATAGGCCAGAGGCCGGCTGTCGGAGCACTTCTTCTGGCGATCCCCGGCAAGGGATCCCAGGCTCCGCGATGGGAAGTCCACACCGCACCCGCGGCTAGAAGCTCCGCAGACCGTGGTTTCACAATGTTTTGGTCCGCAGCCTGGCGGGCGGAGCACTTCTTCTGGCGATCCACGGCAAGGGATCGCCCCGCTCCACGATGTTAAAGTTCACGCCGAGCCTGCTGTTGAAGCTCTGGGCCGGTCTCCAAGAAAGACTGCACCAATCCAGTTGTTAGGCCGCGAGGGGGGCGAAGATGTGACAAAGAGAAAAGTCGTATCTCCCTTGAGGTAAGTGACTGAAAACGGTTTCCCCCTATTCCCCCTTCACCACACTAAAACATACATTTAGACATATTAGAAAACAAAAAAAGTCGAAAGGACGAACACGCTGCTGGCGAGGCTGCCACTCGTGGCGCCACCCGATGACGGTTCCTCTCTTGATCTGATACACCTCTACGATCACCCGTCATCCTGCACTCCAAGGAATAGAGTCCCAGTCTACTCAACCTCTGCCTATAGCTTAGACCCTCTAGTCCTTGGAACATCCTCATAAATCTTCTCTGTACCCATTCCAGCTTGACAACATCTATCCTATAACATGGTGCCCAGAACTGAATACAATACCTTTTTAGTCACGTCTTCAAAAACCTCAATCAGATTTGTGAGACACGACCTCCCACGCACAAAACCATGCTAACTTTCCCTAATCAGCCCTTGTCCGTCAAAATGCCTGGGGATTTGTCTACCTTCATACACGATAGCACATTCAGCACTGGCTGCTCTCAAGTTCCTGCATCAGTGATGTTGTGTGACTACAGTATATCCTATCAACTGTATACACGGCAGCAATTTATCCAAATTAATTCACCTACGACCTCTCCTGTATCTTCAGCACTGAGCAATGACATAGGACCCACTCTCGTGAAGCTACTTTCCCCTTGAAACTGCCCATCCTGATTTGAGCATATTCTTCATTATTTGGTGCCAAACGATTGTTATGGGAAAGTGAAATTGCGAGGTATTAGAGTGGTGGTGGAACAGAGATCGACATCACTGCCCCTTTGGTAGATAATGAATAAGGATTGTCTGGATCACTGTGTAATTCACGAGCAATGTTTACATCATCCTCGAACATATCATGTTCAAATCCCTCAAATCCCATGGCAAGAACCCCATCGCTAGAAGAATCAGAGTAGTTCAGGGAGATTGGTAATTTACTTAACAATGGGTAATAAATAAAGATTTAAGGTCCTGTCCCACTTGGCCGTCATTTGCGCCTCATTTACGCGTCATGATGCGCGCAAATCACGCGTCATCATGCATCATTAGCCATCTGGTGCGCGTGACGTCATTAGAATACCCTGCTTCCCTATTCTGCATCATGACCATCAAGGAAGAACTACAGATTTTATTGCTACAGCAACAACAGAGACGTCTGTTAGCAGCAGCCCTCATACTTACAGATCAGCCAGGCAGGGGTACAACAAGAAAGGCTAGCAAGAAACCCAGGAAGAGGTTTGTGTGGACGAGGTTAGAGGTTACATGTCGCGTAAAAGGCGGAACGACTGCGTATGGGCGTCGCATGTTTATGGACGTTGACATAACCATGCGTCACCACACGATACAGCGTGCAACGCCAATGTGTCAGTGTGCGCAGCCAATGCGTTAGCGTGCGTAGCCAATGCGTCAGCGTGTGTATGCAATACGTCATGCAGGTGGCCCACTGCATGCGATTCCACGCCTCACCATGCGCAATGCGTGCGTCACCCACGTGCACCCCACGCGTCGACCTATTTTACATATGACGCGTAAATGAGGCGCAAATGACGGCCAAGTGGGACAGGCCCTTTAGGAGATGGCCAGTCTCCCAAAATAAAGACCAAACCTTGATGATGAGAACTTATGATTGATGGAAGGCCAATGGAGCTTTCATCAGGCCTTAATTTATGTGGAGATCCAAGAAACTGCAGATGCTGGAATGTTGATCAAAATACAAGGTGCTGGTTTGAACTCAGTGGGTCAGGCAGCAACTGGAGGGAATGGACTAGTTTTTTTTGGGTTGGGAACTAGTTTATCATGATGGATTTCACAGAAATTGATGTTGGTTGCTCTGTAAAATGAAAAACATTTAAAATTGTTGCCCTTGATTCTGCCGTTCACATTCTGCCCTGTATGAAGTGTTAATCTTTTTTTGTACCCGTTTTGGTGACCTTCACGGGTTCTTCATATCCCTATAACCTTCAGATCACCTCCTTAGGTTCTTCCAGTTCTGACCTACACTGAGGTTTTTCCTCCATTATTTTTCTCTTTAACTCTCATGCAACTCTCTCTTTAAAATTGATGACAAATATGTCTGATGTTCAGACTCTAACTTTCATTATTGTTTCCTCTGTTTCACCTTCTCATTGCCTGTTTAAGGGATCTCATTTTAGCAGAAGTTTTGAGTATCTTCCATTTTTGGTTGGCATCTAGTTGTTTCCTTCACGGAGCACCTTCATATATTACAAGTTAGACAAATATGCTGGAGAAACTCAGCAGGTGAGGCAGCATCTATGGAGAGAAGGAATAGACGACATTTCGGGTCGAGACCCTTCTTACAAGGTACCTCAAGATGTCCTTGGATATTGAACAGGTTCTATTTTAACCAATGTTCATATGTTAATTTTGTCTGTAAATTGGAAGATACACATTGACAAAAAAATACATCTATTGATGCTCCTGAACACATCATCAGTGATGTAACCCGGGGTCATTGGGTGTTTCGGGTCTTTCAACATCAGACACCCTCACCCAGGCAACCCAGCCGCGGTTGATCAGACCACGAATTGTGTTCAGGTGGCATTCGCTCCTCCCCATGGACCTCTTCTCCTGATCCAGAGCCATCTCGAGGCCTTCTCCGCTTCCTCTGTGGTGTTCTTGATGGCTCTTCTCCTCTCCATTCCGTTGATGCCCAGTCCGCTCAAGGCATTGTAGAGCGATTGCCCTACAAAACCTCTGCAGCCAACCTCGATGGGCATACACCTTGCCTTCCAGCCCTGCTTACGGCAGTCTATGACCAGCTCTTCGTACTATGTGTGACTCAGAATGCTAACCATGCCTCCACAGTATTGTAATGATTGACAACAAAAGCATATAAGACTGATAATAAAGAACAATTACTAAAAGTGGAGGGAGATAGGGAGTGGGGGGGAGGGGGAGCGGGAGAGGGAGGGGGGAAACTAGTTCTGCCATTCGTAGGAATTAATGTATTTTCATACATTGGAATTTAATTTGTATGTAGGGGCGACTAAAGTGAAGATAAATTAATGTATTTGAAAGGTCACTTGACTGTGTCCCTGTTTAACTGCCAGGTATATTCCGCCCCTAATGGAAAAAGAGGAGTTTGTAGAAATGATGTGAAACCGGCATGCAATGTGCAATAGGCTGCAAGGAACAACAAAACTTACTTTGAGTGTAATAATATATTCTGGACCAATATCCTTAAAGTCATTGATTATTTCTGGAATGACTTTATCAGGCTTGATGCCATAGAAATGTATGTTGGTGGCTCTGTAAAATCAAAAACAATTAACACTGGCATATGCAGTCATGCTACAAAATATCATGAAGTCAGAGAGAGATACAGCAGGAAAACTGGCCCTTCAGCCCACCAAGTCCGTCTTGACTGTAATTCTACATTAATCCCATTTTTCTATTCGCTCCATTTTCCGATCAACCGATACCTTTTTAGAATGTGGGAAAACAGGAAACCCAGGGGAAATTTATGCTGATACATTCCAGGAGAACGTGCAAACTCCGCACAGACAACACTGAAGATCAAGATTGAAGCTGGTTCTTGGGAAATGTACGCAACAGCTCTACTAGCTGTGCAATTGTGCCAGCCACATTCATTCATCACTTTTTGATCAATATTTTAAAGAAACAGAGAAACATATTAAATGAGAAAGGGTGAGCTATTCAACCCTTAAAGTCGACTTTTCCTTTAAAATATTTAATGTTATGCTGTTTAAGTCATATTAGGTCATTTATTAGCATATAGACCCACGGGATTTCAACATTCAAATGCAAATAGCTTAGTGTTGCATTAGTATTTCACATATTGAAACAAACCAGGCTACAAATTGTCCATCTCGGTTTGGCCACAGCAGATAATGGATGTGCAGCCAACCATCATGACATGTGTATTAGTAACTTAAATTGTTGTGCAGTTTTAGTTTTTATTTTAGAGATACAGCATGTAAACAGGCCCTTTGGCCCACCGAGTCCACGCTGACCATTGAGTAATTGTTCATACTATTTTTATGTTATCCCACAGTTGCATCCACTCCTGACTCACTCGAGGGTAATTTACAGAGGCCAATTAATCTACAAATCTGTACATTTTGGGGATACGGGAGGAATCCAGGAGAACGCCTGGAGGAAACCCACATGGAGAATGTGCAAACTTCACACAGACACCACCCAAGGTCAGGATCGAATCCAGGACTCTGGCCCTGTGAGGCAGCAGCTCCGCTAGCTGAGTCACTGTACTGTCTGGGTGGCAGCACTTCTGATGGACCCCCCCATGATTGTCTGCCCTGCTGTCTGTGTGTTAGTTGCCTTTGTTTGAACTGTGGAATACTCATTTCTCACAGTTTTCAGGCACATTTGATGAATATATGGTGTATGGAAGATAAGCTGTTGATTTAGATGTTCTATTAAAAGGCGGATGGAGATCATTTAACTAACTGAGCAGAATGTTAGAAGAGAATAACATAATGAATAATACAGGTGTTTCTACTATAACACATAACATAAATTGGAAATATCGTGAGTGGTGAATCAGGGTACACTATCTGCATCACGTAAACCAATTTGGTTATACCGTAATTTTAATTGAGGGCTAGCGAATCACTGAAAAGTTACTTTGGAAAATGACATACAGAAAAAAAAAGTTTTGGGGAAATTTTTTTTTCCATGTAACCTCCCCGTAGCTATCAGACATTATTTTCTGTTACTTTAAGCCTAGGTGGCTGTGAAAATTGACAAGCAATTGCTTCCATTGATACTTGAACAATAGTCCTCTGGTAAACAATGTAACATGTAGCTGTTAGTACTTTTAGCCTACAGTAATGAAAACAAAGTCATTGTAATTTAAAATATCTTCATTTTTGAAAGTCCTTGGGCAAAGTAATTTTAATTAGTGCAAGGCTGAAACTCGCAATCCCCAAATCCCCTCCATACCTTGAGAAGAGAATTTCAGCATCATACTGAACGGTAAAATCAACTCTTCCTTTATTGTTGAAATCAGTTTCTGGGCGCTCAATACTATCACTATAAAATAAAGTAGCTGTGTTATTAAAAATAGAAACAGAAGAAATATATATTTTTTTTAATTGTGAATTATTTGTATTATAAAATGTATACCTTACAGCGTGGAATATCACATATGTATCTCTCCTTGGTTCTTCAAAGTTAAAGTCAAAATTGACATCAAAACTGACCTATCAACGGAAGAAAAGTGAGGCAATATATTTAATTCGAGCTTTTCTTTGGCATGTTTAATCACAGGAAAATGCAACAATGATACACATTTTGACTAAGCAATTGCAGTAACCAAGGATTAGGCATGAGGATAATTTTAGACTAAAGAACATTTCATGAATTGTGAGAGGATTGATGAACTTTCATCAGGACAGGGTATTCACAGTGAATGGTGGGGCCAAGGGGAGAGTTGCAGAGCAGAGGGATCTAGCAGAGCAGGTACATTGTTCCCTGAAAGCAGAGGTAATGTTAGGCAGAGGGGTGATGAAGGCTTTTGGTACACTGGCCTTCATCAGTCAGGATACTCTCCCGACTCTCAGTCTGAAGAAGGGTCTCGACCCGAAACATTTTATATTCCTTTTCTCCAAAGATGCTCTCTGACCTGTTGAGTTACTCCAGCGTTTTGTGTCTATCTACAGAGTATAGACGTTGGGCCATTATGTTACAGTTGTACAAGAGGTTGGTTAAGCTGCACAGAGTATTTTGTTCAATTTTGGTCACCCTAGCTGGATAGAGTATGGAGAAAATTTATGAGGATGTTGCCAGAATTGGAAAGCCTGAGCTGCAGAGAAAGTTTGGTTAGGCTGTGACTTTATCTCTTGGAGCACAGAAAACTGACGGATGATCTTATAGAGGTGTATAAAACAATGATGGGAATAAATAGGGTGAACACATAGATTATTTTATCCATAGTAGGGGAATCAAAAACCAGAGGACGTAGGTTTAAGACAATATTTGGGACAATATTTAATCAAAATGTGATGGGAACTTGTGGTGGGTATATGAAACAAACTGCTAGAGGAGGTAGTAGAAGCAGATATGATAAACAGCATTTAAAAGATACTTGGACAGATACATGAATAGGAAAGCTTTTGTGGAATATGGACTAAATGCAAGTGAGAATAGCTTAGATGGGGCATCTTGGTCAGCATAGAAGAGTTGGACTGAAGGGCACCTGTCTTTTCTGTAAGACTATGACTACAAAGGTTTACATATTAATAAGAGTAAGGGATAGGCCATTTAGAACTGAGATAAGGAAAAACTTTTTCACCCAGAGAGTTGTGAATTTGTGGAATTCTCTGCCTCAGAAGGCAGTGGAGACCGACTCACTGAATGCATTAAAAAAGGAGTTAGATAGAGCTCTTAGGGATAGCGGAATCAAGGGATATGGGAAGAAGGCAGGAACGGGGTACTGATTGTCGATGATCAGCCGTGATTAGATTGAATGGTGGTGCTGGCTCGAAGGACCGAATGGCCTACTCCTGCACCTATTTTCTATGTACAGTATCTATGTATCTACAGTATGATTCTGAATTCTAAATTTTATTGTTTGGTTAAAAAGTTTTCAACCTGACCCTGAAGCATTATTTCTCCAGGATATCTGATGGCTGGCATCTAGTTGCTTGGTTGTATTTAATTCAATCAATATGCTCAAAAATCATTAATTATTTTTAATTTCATTTGTGCGGTACTAAAGAATTTACAAACAACCTTAAAATAAATCACCTTATCTCCTCCTCGCAATAATGGGTGCCCAATGTCACAAGATATTGATTGTGGGTCTACAATTAAACATGGAACTTGAACATTATCAACCTGTGAAAATAAAAGAGTTAAATACACATCACAAATAATAAATTTAAGCATTTGCCTTTCAAAATAGTTGTCTAATACTGTCTATATCTATAACTATTTTAAATAGCCAGACACCCTACTTCTGATTAGATTACATAATTTTGCAAGGAAAGTATTTCACTAGTAATAGTGGAGCAAAGTTGGAAAAGAATAGCCGGCAGTTCAGCATAGGACTCTGTCATACCTCCTCTGAATAGTCTTCTGGCACACAGCAAACTTCTCCAGATAGCCAAACATGGCAAAAGATCAGAAAGTTTGACCATACAGTTTAGCTTATGGGAGTCCAGCCATTAAAATTAATGTCTTGACAGAGAAATCAATACATTTTCACAAGTTCACAATTGCACAGTTGAAGCATGTGGAAGGCACTGTTGATATATAGTGGCTGGAGATAACATTGCAGGAGGCACACAAAAGAAAGGTAGCCCTAGGTTAGAGTCTAAATGCACGACTTCTATGCAAGTGCAGATCTAAGCATGAATGGGGAGATGGGTGGGGATTTCCTCATTGGTGATGGCCATTTTGTGACAGTCATGTAGATGTAATTTTAATTGTAACAGAAATGCCAGCCTCCTTTTCTCTCAGATGAAGCATTAAGTGAAACAGACAATCATTTACCCGAGTAATTTAATTGCAGGCATAAAGTATACAAATAAAATGTTCTACTCACTGATGAAAAAAATATGTTTTTAGAAAAATGTATGTTGACTTTAGCATTAAACGCATTTTCCTTCTTGTTCTCTGCCTCTACATTAATTGTTATCCGTTTGTTCTTGCTGCTAACTATGTATGGTGTTGTTCTATTGGTATTAAAACAATATCCATTTTAGTATACATTCAGGGAAGTCCAATGCAAAATATAAATTTTATTCATATAAACACAAATTTCTACTATTATTATTATTATTATTCAAAGAAGTGTTAATTAATGTATCATTGTACATCACAGCTACACCAATAAATGCATCTCAACAAAGCCTACAATTCACAGCCATGTATTTAAAGGAAATATTGGTCGAAAGTGGTTTCCGCTTCTTCTATGTTCCGGCGATTGTTTCAAAAAATTCAAAACCGGCCGCGACTAAAAATAGGTTGCCGTTTTAAACCGGCATCGACTAAAAAATTACCGATTTTAAAAACGGCAACCTATTTTTAGTCGCGGCCGGTTTTGAATTTTTTGAAATAATCGCCGGAACATAGAAGAAGCGGAAACCACTTTCGACCATTAGGGAGACTGACAAAAACCTCCGGGAACCGCACGGAAACCTTGGGTGGGGCGCAAAGTCTCCAGAGGTTTCCGTTCAGGTTTCCTAAGTGGGACAGGGGCATAACTGATGATGCACAGTTCTTTTCCCAGGGCTAGAGAATCAACAATTATAGAGCATAGGTTTATGTGAGAAGGGAAAGACTTAATAGGAACCTGAGGGGCAACATCATCACACAAAGGGCAGTACATATAAGGACAAGCTGTCAGAGGAAGTGGTTGAGGCAGCTCCAATAACATTTAAAATATATTTGAACAGGTACATGGATAGAAAATGTTTACAAGGATATGGATCAAACTACGGGAAATTGGACTAGCTTGTATCAGTATCTTGGTCAGCATAGACAAGTTGGGCCAAAGGGTCTGTTTCCATGCTGTACGATGCTTTATCTTTATGGTTCTAAATATTCAAAGAACCAGGCTAGCAATTTCAGTTTTTACAGATGATTACATATTCTCACCTGATGCTGGGATTAATTACACGAACTTTAATTGCAAGATCAGTTACGCATTCTTCATCTTCACCGCAGTCATTGGAGAAAGGAATCTACATCAAAGTTTTAAATGAAATACAAAATTACATATGTACATGGACAATTTATTCTTTAATTAATTCAATGTGAGGTGCTTCCTTGAACTTACAAAGAACTCCCTGGATCTTGCTGTGTTGACATCAAGAGTGGGCCCGGTTTCAAGCCTTTGTGGATTCAAGTCTAAACGTAGGCCAATTGGGCTTACAATATCTCCAGGTTCCTTGTTTGGAGAGAGTTGACAGTTATAGTTAGAAAACACCGTCTAGCTGGATGTGAAATATACTGTACACTACAAGTGCAGAAGTACATGACTAATAAAAATGAATCATAATTATTCGTAAATTTATTGTGCAGAATAATGGCAATAGCTATCAGAGCTGCTGCATCAGAGTGCCAAACACCCAGGTTCAATCTTGACCTTAGGTGCTGAGTATGTAAAGTTCACATGTTTTTTTCTGTTAGCATAAGGGTTTCCTCCTGATACTCCAGTTTCCTCCCATTTCTCAAAACTGCAGAAGTCAGTTATTGCAGGATTTGTAGCAAATGTAGGATTTATCTACGCGGCAGTGATGTTTGGCATAGATTCGGTGGGCTGAAGGACCTGTTTCCATGCTGTATATCCTTATGACTCGATCTATGACCTTTAAGGATGTTTTATAATGCTCAGTGCTTCGGTACTTGCAGCCATGTTTAATCCTTATATATTCTACCAAAGCAATTATAGCTATTAAAAGCAAGTCAGATAGCATGCCATTTCTAACAAATAACTTGGTAGTTTACTTACCTGGACATAAAAGACGAGTTCATTGCATTTTTGTGAGTTATCGACTGTAATGACCTTCTTTATTTCTCGATCATTATTTGCTTGAAATAGTCCTCGTGAACTAACACGAGATGATTTGAGACCAGCATCCAGTGTGAGTTTGTATCCAATATCTGGTGATTTTGAAAGGGATCCCTTTAATAAGGCATTTCTATTTAAAAGTTTACAAGTATTTTATTACGATACGATTTGATAGAACTTTATTTATCCCAGGAGGGAAATTGATCTACCAACAGTCATAAAAACACAAAATCCATGAAACATGTATTTACCGTAATCATACAATTATTTAATAAATAACAACAGCAAGACTAGTAAGTTATTAGACATTTTGAACAGTTACATATCCAATAAATTTATTAAACCTTCTTGAAATGGAAAAAAGGCCTAATAATGATTAATTAAGAATAATTGTATGTTGTGCCAGCAAGGAATGGAAACTAAATACAAATCCTGGTTTTCCAAGCTCTGCTTTTTGCTGGTTTGGCTAAAAATACAAGCTCCTTGTTGATGGAGAAAGTCACTGAACAGCAAGAACGTGTAATTAAAACAGGGAGGAAACAAAATTGCACTGGAGGTCAGACTGCAATTGTAGAGACTGATTAGGGTTACTATTTTCAGCTGATGATCTTTATTCAAAAGTGCAGAAAGTTAGGACTGTCGATAGACACAAAATGCTGGAGTAACTCAGCGGGACAGGCAGCATATCTGGAGAGAAGGAATGGGTGACAATTCGGGTCAAGAACCTTCAGTCTGAAGTAGGGTCTCGAACCGGAACATCATACATTCCATCTCTCACGAGATGCTGCCTGTCCTGCTGAGGTACCCCAGCATTTTGAATCTATCTTCGGTTTAAACCAGCATCCGCAGTTCCTTCCTACACAAGTTCGGACTGTATCAGGTTTCAATCAAATACAGTCAGGGACAGAAAGTTGAGTTACAGAAAGTGTGTCAGATGGTGGTGGTGGGGTGGGAAGGGAATGATTGAAAGATGCATTGTAACTCAACATTGGGGAGTGATTAGATGACAGAAGGGTGATTGTGTATGACAAAAATGATGGGAACTTAGGGAGTATAAAATAGGATGTGTAAAAAATGGTGCTTGATGAAGGCCGAAGAACCCGTTTCTGTGCTGCATTGATCAATAATCCTGTGCATTTGATGTTTGATGTTTGATGTGGAATCATGCTGGAGGTGGGTGAAAGATGTGCAGAGTTATAGTTATGGGAGAAAAAGGAGAGTTTGAATGTGATGGATAGCCATAGCAATGACTAGTGGGGTGCTGCAAGGCTCAATGCTGGGACCCCAGTTATTCACAATGTATATTAACGATTTAGACAAAGGAATTAAATGTAACATCTCCAAGTTTGCGGATGACACAAAGCTGGGTGGCAGTGTGAGCTGCGAGGAGGTGGCTATGAGGCTGCAGGGTGACTTGGATAGGTTGGGTGAGTGGGCAGATGAATGGCAGATGCAGTATAATGTGGATAAATGTGAGGTTATCCACTTTGGCGGCAAGAACAAGAAGGCAGATTATTAACTGAATGGTGTCGGATTTGGAAAAGGGGAGGTACAACGAGACCTGGATGTCCTTGTATATCAGTCACTGAAAGTAAGCATGCAGGTACAGCAGGCAGTGAATAAAAGCTATTGGTATGTTGGCCTTCATAACGAGAGGATTTGAGTATAGGAGCAAGAAGTCCTACTGCAGTTGTACAGTGCCCTGGTTAGACCGCACCTGGAGTATTGTGTGCAGTTTTGATCCCCTATTCTCTCTCCTGAAGGCCACGCCCCCTTCCGGAGGGACTATAAAACCCGGCAGTGTGGAGATGCTTCAGTTCTCTGCAAGATGGGGGGAGCGAGAGGTCACAATTCTCAGTCTGAGCTGTGAGTAACACTGAACACATGTCTACTAAACTGTGTGGTTTTACTGACCTGTCAGTGCCCTTAATGTAGTTTGAAAATGTAGTTTGAAAATGCAAATATGTTTTTTGGTTTGAAAATGCAAAAGTGATTTTTGGTTTGTGAATCCAAAAGTTACCTTGCCTAATTGAAAAGTTGGTTTGAGAATGCTAAAGTTGCCTTGCCTAATTGAAAAGTTGGTTTGAGAATGCTAAAGTTGCCTTGCCTAATTGAAAAGTTGGTTTGAGAATGCTAAAGTTGCCTTGCCTAATTGAAAAGTTGGTTTGAGAATGCTAAAGTTGCCTTGCCTGATTGAAAAGTTGGTTTGAGAATGCTAAAGTTGCCTTGCCTAATTGAAAAGTTGGTTTGAAAATGCTAAAGTTGCCTTGCCGTTGGTTTGAAAATGCTAAAGCTGCCTTGCCTTTGGTTTGAAAATGCTAAAGCTGCCTTGCCTTTGGTTTGAAAATGCTAAAGCTGCCTTGCCTTTGGTTTGAAAATGCTAAAGCTGCCTTGCCTAATTAAAGTTGCCTTGCCTTCTATATAATTAAAAGTCTAATCTTGACCACTTCCTGTTTGCGCTTTATATTGATTTTAGAAAAAATGCTACCATGTACGGCTGTGATTTTTGGCCATCTTACTCAGTCCCTCCTCCCGCTCATCAGGTGCCGAGGATTTTTCCCATCGATGAAAAATAAGAGTTATTAGTGTTTAAAAAATGTTGAGATTCTCTCTCTTGTCAATCACGCCATGATGGCGTCGCCCCTTCTGGTGGGAGCGGGGGGAGGGACTATAAAACCCGGAAGTGTGGGCGAGGCTCAGTCTCTGCAAGATGGGGGAGGGAGAAGTCATGAGACGCTGTCTTTAGTGGCCTTGCACTCTGCTTGAAATGGTATGAAACTGCACTTGAATTTGGTGGCCTTGCACCCTGCTTGAAGTGGTATGAAACTGCACTTGAATTTGGTGGCCTTGCACCCTGCTTGATGTGGTTTGAAAACTGCACTTGAATTTGGTGGCCTGCACTCTGCTTGAAATGGAATTTCAAGGAATAGCTGTGAGTCAACTGCCAGCCCACCAGCTGTGAGTGAGTGAGCTGCCAGCACAACAGGCTTGAGTGACTGAGCCGCCAGCCCAAGAATCCATTCGGCCCACAATGTCCATAATAGCCCTCTGGAAACCAGTCCCTTCAGCCCACAACACCCATACTAGCGCTCCGGAACACCCCCCCCCCCCCCACCCACTGGCCACCAATATTGGAATTGGTGGAGAGGTGAAATATTGCGCTGGGGGACCAGCCCTCCCGTGTGATGCTGGGACCCAACGGGTTCCACAGTCTTTAAGAAGGAACTGAAAATGCTGGAAAATCGAAGGTACACAAAAATGAGAAACTCAGCGGGTGCAGCAGCATCTATGGAGCGAAGGAAATAGGCAACTTTTCAGGCCAAAACCCTTCTTGTCTGAAGAAGGGTTTCGGCCTGAAACATTGCCTATTTCCTTCGCTCCATAGATGCGGCTGCACCCGCTGAGTTTCTCCAGCATTTTTGGGTTCCACAGTCTAGTAGCTTCTTATTTCTCGCTGAACTGAAATTTTTGATTAAACAAATACATTTTTTGAAAATATAAGCTATGAAATCCAGTCAAGATTGTCCCAACTTGTTTCACATTTCTGGAAGGAGACTGATTAATTTAGTCAAATAGTGGAAAGTCAATTGAGTTATGACGTGATTGGGATGCCTTTAATGGATATTCAAGTTAATTATGAATTGGTTTCTCAAGGTGTTTGGTAACATTAAACAAT
>CM075977.1:349780404-349844841 GCA_038087875.1 Malacoraja senta
TCCACGACGGCCGCAGAGGAGGTCTCTGGCGCTCACGTTCTCCTCGCGGCCTGCGCGCAGACTTTTCAATGCGCAGCCAGAGTTGCAGGTTACGTGGCCCAGCCATACACACCCGACTGTGGCCGGCCGTAGCGCCCTGCCCCGCCCACAACTCAGAAGTTTCCCCTCCTCTCTCCTCCCCTCCTCTCTCCTCCCCTCCTCTCTCCTCCATCTCTCTCTCTTCCCATCTCGCTCTCCCCCCCTCCTCTCGCTCTCCCCCCTCCTCTCGCTCTCCCCCCCTCCTCTCTCTCTCCCCCCTCCTCTCTCTCTCCCCCTTTCTCCCCTCCCTCTCTCCCCCTCCTCTCTCCCCCCCTCCTCTCTCTCCCCTTCCTCTCTTTCTCCCCCCCTCCTCTCTCTCGCCTTCCACTCTCTCTCCACCTCCCCCCTTCTCCCTCTCCCCTCGCCCTCCACTCCTTCTCGCCCCACACTCTCCCCACTTCCCCCTACTCTCTCTCCCCCCTCCTCCCCCCTCTCCCCCTCCCTCCCCTCTCCCCCCACCCTCCACCCCGCCACCCCCCCTGTGTGTGTGTGTGTGTGATGCCACAGCCCCCCCCCCCCCGCAACCGCGCGTTGAGGGGACAGGACCCAACGGGTCCCCTTGGTCTAGTGAAAACATTTAAAAAAACACCACAGGACCCAGACTAAAATATGCAAAGTAACTGGAGATTTCAGAAAGCAGATAGAATTATTTTCTCCTACCAAAGTTGCACCACTTTCCCAATGGATCCAACTGTTAGATCTGTGATAGAATCTCCATTCAAATCCTTCTGCCCATCGATGGACAGCCCAAAATATTGCAATTGCGAGTTGATTGCTGAAGCTTGTATTTTCTAGAAAATATCAAAATAAGTTTAGAATGTTGATTTATTCTAATGTATAATAAAGTGCCCATTTTGATTTAATTCTCCAGCTAGTTACACATGGGCATTGATTGCATTTTCAAAGGTTTCTAATAATGAATAATACTTGTGAGACTTTTCTAGAAGAATTGTTGTTGGTATGATATAGAAAATACACTTGATAATTTCTATGCAACAGTGTGCCAAGAAGAGTAATAAAGTAATAACAAGATAATCTATTTTTGAAGTATAAATATTGGCCACAATGCAAATATCTAATTCAAATGAGATATGTAATGTGTGATTTTTTTTTAATGTATTTTTTAAATGTTTTTAAAAACGCCGACTTGTGATCCCCATACACTAGCACCATCTTACAGATCAGGAACAATCCACAATCTTTACTGAAACTAATTAATCTACAAACGTGTACAACTTTGGAGTGTGGGAGGAAACCGGAGCGCCCGGGGAAAAGCCCTGCGGTCACGGGGAGAATGTACAAACTCTGTAAAGGCAGCCCCCATTTGTCGGGATTGAACCCAGGTCTCTGGCGCTGTAAGGCAGCAACTCTACCGTTGCTCCATTGTGATACCTTGAAGGCACTAGAATACAATTGGAATTTTGCACTCTGATCTCTACCATGAGACTTCAATGAGAGTCTTTGGTAGAATTTAACGTCAGCTGTGGTTCCGTTGGCGGTTAACTCACTACTGATTAATAAGGATGTGTCCAGAGGTCCCATTCCAGAGAAGAGGGAACCTTCACTGTGGTACTGATGAGGTGCCTAACTGTCAAAAGGGGCAATATTAGATATCTGCTAAAAACCAAAGCCCATTCTCCTTTCTCAGATGTGTGTACCAAATTTCATGGCCACATTTCAAAGCCCAAAGAAATTATCCACATTATCAAGCCAATATTTATTCTTCAGTCAACATCACTGAAACAGACTAGCTGTTCAAAATGGGTTCTCATTTGGCACAACTAAATCACAACACTTTCAAGATTACTACCATGATTGTACTTTGAAAGTTCCTGTATTGGATTTGGGTGTCATGTTAATCTTTCTAAGCCAGAGAAAAGATTGCCATAATGGCTGATTTACCACATCTAACTTACGAATGACTGTTATAAAGACAGAGCAATTAATACAGAACATATTTAATACCACAGGGTTTTTTGGATGAGATAGCATGAGATATCTGCATAGCATCCTGGTCAACATTTATATGTCAAAAATAGATTATCTTGTTATTACTGCATTACTGTTCCTGGCACACTGTTGCATATAAATTATCGAGTGTATTTTCTACATTACACCAAGAACAATTCTTCTAAAAAATAAATGTGAAATTCTTCCTAGGGTGCAAAGTATTTTGGGAAAATTCCTTAGGAATTAACCAATTTATGGAAAATGACAGAAATAAGGATGGCAGCAAATTATTTACTGAAACAAAATGTTAATTCTGGAATGTTTAACATGCAACCCCTTCAGAAATATCAGAAATCTCATACTTGCGTATGCTTTGGTTGGATTGATTTTTGGTAACCATTATAAATGTAAACTGCTCCATGGTTTTCATCTTCGACAGGTGCTCCCACTGCCACATCATTGTAACCATCCAGATTGATGTCAGCGATGGCAGCAATGGCAGCTCCAAAGCGATTGTTCCTTCCATTGGCTGGACCTTCCAACATGCCTTTCTTTTCCAGATTTCCCTGCTGAATTACAAATTCCTATTTTAGGCTGGATTGATATTAATGCAACTCACAAATAAATAACATATATTATATTAGAATGAATCATTGGCCATTTAATTTTTTTGGTTTAAGAAGTTGTGCAGTGAATTGTTTTTCATGGCAATGTAAATATCATTTAACAGACTTTACGTTCCAGTTTGAGCCACTGCTGTTTACTCTTGGCCCTGTAGTTTAGTTTAGTTTATTAATGTCATGTGAATCTCTTTTTGTTGCATGCTATCCAGTTAGTGAAAAGACTGGATTACAATCAAGCTGTCCGCAGTATACAGATATAGGATGAAGGGTATAACATTTAGTGTAAGATAAAATCCCGTAAAGTCTGATTAAAGATAGTTAGGTCTTTAATGAGATAGGACCACTCTCTAGTTGGTGATAGGACTGTTCAGTTGCCTGTCCCGGAAACTGGAGGCGTGTGTTTTCAAACTTCTATACCTCTTTCCTGATGGGAGAGGGGAGAAGAGGGAGTGACAAGGGTGAGACTGGTTCTTGATAATGCTGGTGACCTAGCCGAGGCAGCATGAAGTGTAGATGGAGTCAATGGAAGGGAGTTGGTTTGTGTGATGACCTGGGCTTTGTCTACAATTCTGCAATTTCTTGTGGTCTTGGATGGAGCAGTTTCCAAACCATGCTATGTTGCATCCCGATAAAATGCTTTCCACGGTGCATCTATAGAGATTGGTGAGGGTTGTTGGGAATCACAATTAAGATCCAATTAAGTACTTTCAATTAATAGTGTTGAACTGCTCCTGAGTGACTGAAAATAAAACTTATTGAATTGAAGTACCTTGAGCATTCTTTAGTGCAAGTTAGTTGCTGTTGTGCATGGAAGCTTAAATGGAATATATGTGTGCAATGTTTAGGGAGATATTTATTATTACTAACCTAATGAGTACCTAATTAGGATAAGTTAGATTTTGTTGGGGTTCTCACTGTGAAACTACCATTCAAATGGTCAAGTAGATATCACATTGAGTGAAAAGATCTTTTACCTCATTGAGAGAAAACATGTACACTCTTCCTTCCTCATTTTTGTGTGAACCCATATACATGGGTGACCCAACTAACAGTACATCTGTCAGTGAGTCACGGTTAACATCCACAGAGCAAAGCACACTGCCAAAATATGAACCAAGCTGCAAAACAAATGATGAAAACATAACATTTATTAAAACATTTCAATTATAGAATTACAGGTTAAATATTTGATCTTCATGATATAAGATCCCAACTATTCACTTGCCCTATTTTTCCTCCTTTGCAATGAAATCTTGTATTCTCTCCTCAGTGCAGTGGCAATAATTTATGCATTATCCCATATTTGCATCTGACTTGCAGCATGCACAGGAGAGTGGTGATAAAAAGACCAAAGGACATTGGTCTCCCTTTGCTGCTCTGGGACTTCCTAAGACGTTTCCATGATATGACTTCACTCGTTTCCTACTTGTATAGTAATATTTGTGGAGGGATGAGGAATGTTCTGCCTTTATTGTAAATGAGGGCAAATGGTCTACATAAAGTTAACAAAAACTGCCTTTCAACCACTCTTTAGGCATATATAGATAAAACCTTGCCTCCGATACTTAAATCACGGGAACAACTCAAGTAATGGATGGGACAGGCAAGTGTTCCACTGTACAGTCATAGAGTTATAGAGTTACACTGCACTGAAACAGGCCCTTCAACCCAACTCATCCATGCTGACCACAATGCCCCATCTAAGTGAGTCCCATTTGCCCACGTTTGGCCATTATCTCTCTGAAAATTTCCGATCCAGGTACCTTTACCCATCCCTTCAATCCAAAGATGCTGCCTGACCCGCTGAGTTACTCCAGCATTTTGTGTTTATCTTTGGTTTAAACCAGCATCTGCAGTTCTTTCCCACATACCTTCCAAGTCTGTTTTAAATGCTGTTATAGTGCCTGCCTTAACTACCTCTTCTGTCAGCTTGTTCCATATGCCAACCACCTTCTGAGTGAAAATGTTGCCCCTCAGGTTCCTATAGTTCTTTCCCTTCTCACAAACCTATGTCCTCTGGTTCTTAATTATACTATCCTGGGTAAAAGACTGTGCATTCACACTATCTATTCCTCACAGAAGATCACCCCTTCTCCTGTGCTCCAAGGAATGAACTCATAGACTGCACACCTTTCCATACAGTTCAAGCCCCTCAGCACTCTTTCCAGGTTAATGGCATTATTCCTATAACAGTGCAATTAAAAATGAACACAGTACTCCAAATGCCGACTCACTAATATCTTGTACAACTGTAACATAACATCCCATCTTCTGTACTCAATACTCTGAATGATGAAGGCCAATGTACCAAGAGCCTTCTTTACCACCCTATCTACTGTGATGCCACTTTCAGGGAACTATGTACCTGTACTCCTAGTTCCCTCTGCTCGACAACAATCCCCAGGGCCCTATCATTCACTGTGAAGGCCCTGGCCTGGTTTGACTTCCAAAATTGTAATGCGTTACACTAATCTGCATTTACTCCATTAGCCATTCCTCAGCTAATGTGCCCAGCTGACCAAAGTCCTGCTGTAACTTTTGACAACCATGTTCACTGTTAAATGTGACTTTGATAAGTCAATAGAGCCTTGGGATACAATGATACAATTTATTTGTTGTCATTTGAACCTAAGTTCAAACAAAATTTGGTTTCTGCAGTCATACAAACAAGTAAAAAGAACCAAGACACAACACAATTTACACAAACATCCATCACAGTGAATCTCCTCCTCACTGTGATGGAAGGCAAAGTCTTGTCTCTCCCCTGCACTCCCCATTCTCCTCCCGATGTCAAAGTCAAAGCCCCCGGCGGGCGATGGTAAATAAGTCCCACGGCCATTAAGGCCGCGCCGGGCGATGCAAGGCCGCGCTCCGGGTCTTGATGATGGAGCCCCCGGCGGGCGCTAGCAAGTCCCGCGGCCATTTAAAGCCGCGCCGAGCGATGTAAGGCCCCGCTCCAGGTCATCTTCAACCTCGCAACTCGGGCGGGAGAAGTTGCCGTTGCAGGAGCTCTGAAAAGAGGTCTCCCACCAGGGACCCGCGAGCTCCCGATGTCACCGTCCACCGGGCCGGCGGCTGGAGCCTCCGAATCTCCGGGGTCGCGCCACCACAGCTCCTCCCGTTCCGAACTTGGTCAGCTCCGCGATGGTGAGTAAGTCCGCCGGCTCCGCGACTGGAGCCCCAGGTCGTTCCGTTGGAGGCCGCTCCACGGTGCTAGGCCCCAACGACAACGGAGACCCGACAGGGAAAAAGGTCGGGTCTCCTGTGCAGGGAAACGATTTTAAAAGTTTCCCCCACCGCACCCCCCGCCCCCCACACATACCCAGTTAAAACCCCCCACTATAAACGAAACTCAAACGAAACAAAAAAAATAAAAAAGGCAGACGGACTGCAGAGGCAGCTGCGACGTGGGTCACGCCGCCCATCTGTAATAATATATAATAAAAATTATAAATGTAATTTGGTGATTAACATTGAATATTATAATTTTCTCAGCAATTTGAATGCAAAATTATTGGTTGCCAATAAAGAGATAACCCTTCCCTCAAAAACAGATCCTGTTATGTTGCAATACCATATTTTCATTAGGTCATAAGGGATAGGAAAGAATTAGGCCATTCGGCCCATCAAGTCTATTCTGCCATTCAATCATGGCTGATCTATCTCTCCCACCTAACCCCATTCTCCTGTTTTCTCCCCATAACCTCTGACATCTGTACTAGTCAAGAATTTATCTAACTCTGCCTTAAAAATATCCATTGACTTGGCCTCCACAGTCTTCTGTGCCAAAGAATTCCACAGATTCACCACCCTCTGACTAAAGACATTTCTCCTCATCTCCTTCCTAAAAGAACGTCCTTTAATTTTCTCCAACAAAATAAGTAATGGAATTGCATACCAGAACAATTAAAATCTAAAAGCAAAAGACGGGTTAGTAAGGTACATACCTGTTCCCCTTTTTGTGTCTGCTTAATCACCACTTTATCATTTAATCCAACTGCATAAATGATTATCTGGCCCGTGTGTTGGAAGCGTGGTGCTCCAGCAACATAGAGCACGGAATCTTGTGTAACCATTGATGTCACAGAATAGCCTGGGAATGAAAAGTACAAATATTACATCAATGGAGGTGATATTAAAACATCAGCATTGGTTTTCCAAATAACTTATACGTATTGTAACTGCTTGAGTTTTATTTGGTCAACATATTCAATATTGCAATACCTATAGTGGAAACAAGGAACTGCAGATGCTGGTTTACACAAATGGACACAAAATGTTGAAGTAACTCAACAGGTCGAGCAGCATCTCTGGAGAACATGAATAGGTGATGTTTTGTGTCAGGACCCTTCTTCAGACTGATTCCTATGAAACCTATATCCTAGATTTGCCTTATAATGAAATGGAGCCTCACTTGTATAGAAACATAGAAAAATAGGTGCAAGAGTAGGCCATTTGGCCCTTTGAGGCAGCACCTCCATTCAATAAGATCATGGTTGATCATCTAAAATCAGTACCCCGTTCCTGCTTTTCCCCCAGACCCCTTGATTTCTTTAGCCCTAAGAGCTAAATCTAACTCTCTCTTGAAAACATCCAGTGAATTGGCCTCCACTGCCTTCTGTGGGAGAGAATTCCACAGATTCACAACTCTCTTGGTGATGAAGTTTTTCCTCATCTCAATCCTAAATGGCCTACCCCATATTCTTAAACTGTGATCCCATGTTCTGGACTCCCCCAACATCGGGAACATTTTTCCTGCATCTAGCCTGTCCCATCCTTTAAAAATGTTATGTGTTTCGATAAAATTCCCACTCATCCTTCTAAATTCCAATGAATACAAGCCCAGTCGACCCATTCTTTTATCATATGTCAGTCCCGCCATCCCGGTAATTAACCTGGTGAACCTACGCTGCACTCTCTCAATAGCAATAATATCCTCCCTCAAATTAGGAGACCAAAATTGCACACAATAGGTTTGACATGTACTTGGATTGCTTCATTTTCAGCCTGTTTGGCACTAGTGAGATTGAGAGTAACGCAAGCATGTCTGCTGTGCCTTGAACAGAACTCAAGCATGGCCGCAGATTTGGATTATTCTTCGAACTGGATGTTCTGTCTTAGCAGGGCCTTACTTACACATAACGGCAGTGCTTTTTATTTTTTATTATCACAACAGAAGGCACTGGCACCTCTAAAAAGTCAATTGTCATTATTTTGTTTTCCACATGTTTATTCATTGTACATACTGGCACCATTATGTATACTAAAAAGCACTGCATGGAGGCATGGAATTACCCAGGATTGAGTGGGTTAATTTACGATGATCGTTTGACGACACTGGGCCTTTACTTGCTGGGGTTTAGAAGGATGAGGGGGGGGGGGGGGTCTCATTGAAACTTAATGAATAGTGAAAAGTCTGGATAGAGTGGATGTGGAGAGGATGTTTCCGCTATTGGGAGGGTCTAGGACCCGAGGCCATAGCCTCAGAATTAAAGGAAGTTCCTTTAGCAAGGAGATGAGGAAGAATTTCTTTAATCATGGGGTGGGGTATCTGTGGAATACATTGCCGAAGAAGCTGTGGATGCCGTCAATGGATATTTTTAAGGCAGAGATAGATAGATTCTTGTTTAGTATGGGTGTCAAGGATTATGAGGAGAAGGCAGGAGAATGGGGTTAGCAGGGAGAGATAGATCTGCCATGATTAAATGGCGGACTAGACTTGATGGGCCAAATGGCCTAATTCTACTATCACTTTAAGAACAACATCTGCAGAATTGGCTTTGAAAGCAGTGAAATATTCCAATCCTATGGATTATACCTTATAGTTGGCCTTAAGATTCATCTCTGCAAGGAAAGGGAAATTAAACATTTAGTCCTCCGATCTTTGCTGTGCATCGTTTCCTGATCCTTTAATATGAGAGGGTCTCGGGAAGCAGAGCCAAAGGCTTGATTCTTCCATCAACTTGCAAAATAACAACACCTCAACAAGCTGGGGGGAGAGGAAGGAACCAGTGGGGTTTGCTTTTCTCCACATCTTGGCGAGCAAGATCACTCAACACAAGACCTGACTTTATAGGAGCAGTAATCCTGGAAGGTGGTGGGTAATATAAAGGAATAAAAAGGTGAAAAGATGCTTATCTTCCCTCTTTCCTTCTTTGTACTTTGAAACATTACATGTGACAAACAAAATATTCTCTTAAATCAAGCTTTTAGTTTAGTTTAGAGATACAGCGTGGTAAGAGGCCCTTTGACCTACCGTGTCCATACCGACAAGTGATCCCCACACAATAACACCATCCTATACACTAGGGCAATATTTCAATTTTTTACTGAAGTATGTCTTTGGAGTGTTGGAGGAAACCGGAGCACCCGGAGAAAACCCACGCAGGTCACGGGGAGAACATACAAATTCTGTACAGACAACACCCGTAATCAGGATTGAACCCGGTTCTCTTGCGCTGTAAAGGGCCTGTCCCACTTGCGCGTCATTTGCGCGTTATTTACGCAACATCATTTACGCGTCACGACGCGTGACGTATGCGTCGTGATGTGCGCATGGTGCGCATTACGTTCGCATGGTGCGCATTACACGCGCATGGTGACGTAGGCAGTGACGCGTGGTCGTGCGTGGCGCCCCAGGATTTTTGGATGTACAAAATCTTCGCGCGCCATCTGCGTGAAGCGCAAATGACGCCCAAGTGAGACAGGCCCTTAAGGCAGCAATTCTACTGCTGCACCACTGTGCCGCTCCAACGCTAATGGAAGGCGCATTATAGAATGTACAGAAATGTCTTACCTCCTCTATCTTTTTCTCCCCAGTGAGCAACAATGGATGGCAGTTCAGCAGAGATTACAAACTCCATGTTTGAGATTTTGCAAATATTAATGTGCAATCCATTGCTACTTGGTGTAGCATTGTGATCAGTATTGTCCTGTTAATCACAGGCTGTGCCTTTTGGCTGGATTGCAAATTGTGTTTGCTCTCTATAACATCTTAAAAATCTCACCTATCTTCTTGTTTACATTAAATCGTGCTTACATTAATTTTATCATTGGAGACTCTCGGACTATCTTTGATCGGGCTTTACTGGCTCTATCTTGCTCTAAACTATCTGTACACTGGACGGCTTGATTGTAATCATGGATTGTCTTTTCATTGACTATATAGCATGCAACAAAAGCTTTTCACTGTACCTCGCTACACGTGACAATAAACTAAACTCAAACTTAAAGATAAATTAATAACTCAGAAGCTAAATACAATACCAGTTTAACGTACTTGGTACTAAATTGATGCTTACCTAAGTATGAACTGTCATTTCTATCTTGCAGAATGTCTTGAAAGACTTTCTTGGAAAATATAGTTGTCTTGGCAGAAGATTGATGTACAGTTGTGCCTGACCAATCATAAGCTCCTACTGCTCCCAATATCATTAAGCCCTGCAAAATGAATGTTTATCTTCAAAAAGTTACACTGTGACAAAAATAAACTCGATGAATTGATTACAGTATGGCATTATATCATCATCATATTTTTCAAAAGGATATTTTAATAGAGAATATTAGCTATAAGGAGAGATTGGACAATGTAGGATTGTTTTCTCTGGAGTGTCAGACGGAGGGGAGACTTGATAGAATTACATAAAAATATGAGAGGTTTAGATAGGTTAGACCGACAGAACCTTCTTCCCAGAATGGACATGTCAAAGACTAGAGGGCGTAGCTTTAAGGTGACAGGGGCTAAGTTTAAAGGGGATGCCGGGCATGATTTTTAGAATGTGCCTGGAATGAGCTGCCAGAGGTGGGGATGGAGGCAGATAGATAGGCGCATGTATATGCAGGGAATGGAAGGATATAGATCGCGTGCTGGCAGAGATTAGTTAACTTGTCGTCATGTTTGACATGGACATTATGGACTGAAGGGCCTACTCCTATGCCGGACTGTTCCTATGCCGGACTGTTCTATGTTCTATGTCTTTGTTTAAAAAAAAATGTTTGAGGGATTTTGCAGATGAAAAAATAGAACTCCACCTCACTTTAGGGCCCCAGAAATAGTGTTGATCATCTCCAGGACTGCTATTTCAGGCTAAAGTTTCCTCTGACTCCAATTTAAAGGCAAACCCCAATTGCTCCATTATTTTCTCAAACCTTGGTTTAACCTTTCGGAGTTGGATTTGTAGATCAGAGCCAAACATTATAACTGGATTGAAATGTTTGAATCTCTCTTTGTTGAATTACATAAGAACACTTTAATTTTGTTTTCAAAGTTAAGACAGGTTCAAAATGAAAGATTCCTGCACTTCTCAATCACTCCAATATTGTTAAACATTTTTGTTGCTTTTACTGTACTTTTAGGAAATTTATAGAACCACGTGAAGAAACTGACCAATACTATAGAAGGTATTGCAGAAATATATTTTAAAAATGGCTTTTATGCTCCGGATGTCATGGAATGTAAACAAACACTTCTTCACTGTGATAACCATTAACGACAACTTGAAAATCATAGAATATGTTCGCACCTTGCTAGGTACAATGTGTGCACTGAATCCAACTTGTGCCATTTCCAACAGGAAGGTATCTTCATTCTTATTGCTGGTCCCTGGTGGATTAAAAACGGTAAGATATAAGACTTTTAATCACTGTATTCATAGAAACATCATGTAGGTTATATGCCACATATGTTATCAAGTATGGTTAACCTGAAGCCATCTATCTGGTCTTCCTTGTACATTAATATTGGGACCATGGTCTAAGTTAAGGTGGCCACAGGCATGGTGGCATGAGCCACTGCTTCTGGATACAGACCAGCTACATGTTCTTAATGCAGAATCTGGTCAGGAAGCAGGCAGATTCAAAAACTCCGAGCAAGTCTTGATTTGAAAACACAGCAAATAACAATGACATTGGTGAAACAACACAGCAGCTGCTCAAGTTTAAAGTCCCTGATATGATGACCACCCCTCTCATTTTTATTAGCTTCAGCACTGTGTAGGAGATCTAATTACAGTATATTACTTCGTAACATTATTTGTGCAATTCAGAATTGAGACAGGCAGAAACAGATCAACCAATCTTCCTGCAGAATTTTAATCCTTTAGTATCCACGCTGAACCTTTTTAACTTTAGCTGGATATCACACCTATGGCATCACGCCAATTTTAATCCTTAAGCATCCATGCTGAACCCGTTTAACCTTAGCTGGATATCACACCTGTACATAAACGTTGATATAATCTTTCTTGTAGTCACCAACTCTTGAAGCTTACACTGCCTCACAATCCAGAAAATATTTTCCATACTTCTTAATTTACCTTCCTTTATAAGAAAGAATGCTTTTATTTTAACCATGTGACTTAAATGTACTAACTGCATGACTAACATTCATGGCCCGTGTCACATCCCTCCAGAAATTCATCTGGACACTTAGTCAGACTTGTATGTCTAATGCAATTTCTACATCCAATGCATATCTAATTTTGTTAGTATTGGAAGTGTAATTAAAGCAAGCAGAGAAACCACTTTCTAACATTTCTGTGACATTTATATTTTCACAGTATAGCACTGGGTTAGAACCTCACACTTTTCTTTCATTCTTAATGCTCCACACTTCCATTGCCACAAAATACCATCAACCCCCCTCCCACATCCACCATTCTCTGCCTGCTTTTCAAACAAGGCCCAACTTTTATTTTCCAGTTCATTGATGCATATAACCTGCCTATTCCCAGGTTTACACCAGATGTAACTCAAATTTCACTGTACTTTAATTGGTACATGTGACAATAAACTTGACCTTGAAACCTTGAGGCTCTAATCTCTAACCGCGCATCCTGGAAACTTACTTGATCCATTTCCCCAAATTCCTAGGCCACATGTTTATCACCGTTACCTCTCCACCACCAACTACTGACCCTGCTTGCCAACACCACCCTTTATGCTCTTTTCATTTATCTCATTCCTAGACCTCGACAGGATTTATAACTGCTGAACTTCTCACCTGCAACTGGATTTTGGGCAGCCCACTTTCATAGCACCTGAAATTTGCTGTGGTGGGCCCATGAGAGAATAACTAGTTCCCATGTCACTGCTGTGCCTAAGGGAACACCTTATTGTGATTTCCTCTACCCCATCATTCATAATTTTAAATACCTAAATCAAATTCCTCTGTAATGTTTCCTACTAATGTAAAGAGCTCACTTTTTCTTTCTTTCATGTATGAAATAATGTATATAGCTCCAAATTAATGAACTTGTGGTGTACTTTCACTGTTGCCTTAGCATTCTACGTACAGTTTGAATCTGCATTTTGTTATGCACTGAAAAAGATCACAATTGAATTTTCCCAATCTGTGAAATTAAGACAAGAACACAAAATGGAGGAAAGTATAAAGAACAATTTACCTTCGATACTAAAGATTCGTTCTTTGAGGGCACTAGTTATTTTTATCAAGGCAACTTCTGAGGATACATTGAAAAAATGTTTTTCTTTTGGAGTACTTGCAATGGACCTAATTTCCTTGATTAGCTTGTCTGGGCTTATACCTTGTCTGTTGTAATAACCAAGAACCTATGGAATATAAAACAATCATCAAAATAGGTTACATTTTTTATCAACTGTTTTAATTACATTTAGATTTTACATGTAATGAATGTAAATATAAATGTCCCAGCAAATACTTCTTAACATGTGGCTGCCACCTCAGTCAACACTAATTTCTGTACTAAACTTTGAAATTGTGCACAGTATTTCAGAAATATAATTTAAAAGCAATTTTGTTGTACGGTGCATAAACATTTGCTGTATTTTTGTTGACATCCCTTATCAATGGATCGTGATGGCTTGGAGTTTGCTTTGAATGTACCGTAACTAAATGGCTAAATCCAACATTGCCATATCTACAGCAATTTGCAAGTGAATGTGTCATATTTGGATTGTTCAGACACTAAATGCTACATTTGGACTTCTTTCTCATCAATATACTGCAACCAATTCCTGTTAAAAGCTTTGGTGCCCTGTTTTTAAAAATGACACCACATGTTCCAATCATTCTCAGGATATACAAATAGTCAGTATCCATTGCAGATGGCCTTCTACCCCACTTGCATGCATCTTGCAAAGATTATAGCCTCCTGTCGTGCTTGTTCCCCCAGTAATTCCCTGTATAGCAGCACATTGTTTGGAGCAAGTAGAGCTACTGCTTCATGGCTCCAAGTGGCATATTGCCGTCTTGACATCTCAGATATGTCTGTGTGGAGTTCACATATTCTCTTTGTGTTTGCAATGGTTTTCTCTAGATCCCTCAGTTTCCCCTCCCACATCCTAAAGACTTACAGCTTGGTAGGTTTAGTTTAGTTTAGTTTATCTTTCTACACCTTTCTTGAAACTGACACATGGAGAATATTATGTCTCTAGTTGTTCTTCCAGCCCTGAATCTATACTGAGAAACAGAAAATATGATTCATCTGCTGCCGGAAATACGTCAAGACAACTCTTGAGATCTTGCCATGGTTAATAATGAGATACCTGTGTTGAATGGTACTGTTACCCTTATTTTTTAAAGCAATTTGTCCATGCAGTGTCATCTTTATAATGAGTGGAAAATTGGTAAAGCTGATGGATATACCCAGAGGGAAATCAGAGTGCAATATCTCACATTATCACACGCAAAATGAATATCGCATCAGAAAGGCTCAACTTTCTTGGAAAGACCATTATTTTTGTAAACACCTTCAGTGTTTATGCACAAACATTCACTGCAGTCCTACTGTGAAGAAAAATCATCACAACACCCTGCAGCAACTTAACAAAGGATTTCTATCAATTGAACAATTATTTCTTCTTGGAGATTCTAATGCAAGAGATAATGCAGATTCCCTTGTATAAAAATAAATTACAACTTCCGTTAGACTGTGAATATAGGATGTGGGACAAAATAAAGTTTGCATTCACTTACAGCAATCCCAAATCTGGTTATTCGATCATCTTCACACTGAGCTATCACTTCCGGTAATCTGGCACTATCATGAGATTCACCATCAGTTACAACAACCATTACCTTAGTTGCTGATGGCCTTCCACCATTTTGAGGCGAGAATGCATATTTCCTGAAACACGACACAGCAATATGTCAGATCCAATCAGTTTAACTATCAAACCTGCCAACAATAGACAATAGATAATAGGTGCAGGAGTAGACCATTTGGCCCTTCGAGCCAGCACCGCCATTCGCTGTGATCATGGCTGATCATCCACAATCAATACCCCGTTCCTGCCTTCTCCCCATATCCCTTGACTCCGCTATCTTTAAGAGCTCTATCTAACTCTCTCTTGAAAGCATCCAGAGAATTGGCCTCCACTGCCTTCTGAGGCAGAGAATTCCACAGATTCACAACCCTCTGTGTGGAAATGTTCTTCCTCATCTCCGTTCTAAATGGCTTACCCCTTATTTTTAAACTATGGCCCCTGGTTCTGGACTCCCCCAACTTACCAAAGTAAGATGGGTTAGTGAATCCCATAGATTGGCTATATGTACCCACCAACCTACAATCAGTTTGCATAACCCGATGTTAAAATTTCATGTCAGTCAGTAAATTCTGAATTTACACTTCAATTGTAAATGAAGAAAAGCACACATCTGTGCATTTCCACCTGGACAAAATATATTACTAATGCTACATAATATATCAGTCCATTAAAAAGTACATGGTGTGACAGACATTTTCAAGCTTTTTGCTATGACATTTTGTTGGATGACATCATTTTGTGTTGATGTTAACTGTACTGATAAGGTCAGCAATTTATAAAAAACCTTAATTGCCCTTCAGAAGGTGGGGTGAGCCGATTCCTAGAATCGCAAAAGTCCTAATCGTGAAGAGCTGTCGCAGGCAGTGCTGGGATTTAGACTGAGTAATAATGAAAGAATGGTGATGGTGATGTATTTACAAGTGTGGGTATTGGGGTACAAAGAAGAGGCTCTGTTGAGGACAGACCATTAAGTATTGGAAAAGGGTAGGTCAGAGGGGATGATGAAAACTAGCATGGGTTGGGCTGGGGTCAGACACCAGGTCAGGAGAGAACAGGGGCAGGGAAGTTTAGGGCAGGGACTATAGAAGGAGGAGGGGAGCTCAGAGGAGAGAGGTCTGGTGTACGAGTGGAGGATAGGTTCGGCATGGTTAACAGAGGAGGAAGGGCAGGAGAACCCAGTTGACTGGGTGTTAAGGGCTGTGGCTGAGAGGCAGCCAGGGAAGCAGCACGACTCAGTAGATGCGAAGGAATTTCTTTAATCTGAGGGTTGTGAATCTGTGGAATTTATTGCCACAGACGGCAGTGGAAGACGTCAATGGATATTTTTAAGGCAGAGATAGACAGATTCTTAATTAGTAAAGGGCCTGTCCCACGGGCAGGCGATTCCAGGCGGCAAGCGCAACCTAGCAGGAAGTGGAGGCCGCGGGGTTGGTCCCACGTAGGTCGCCGGAGCCGTATGTAGTTGGTCCCGACATCGCGCGGGGCTCAGAAAAACTGACACTGTCCAAAAATCCCGTGCGGCAACGGCCTACCGCCCCCCTGCCGCCTCGACGGCGCGCGCACTGCCTGGACGCCCCACGCACCATCTCGACGGGAGTACACTAGCGCGTTGCATTGCGCGATGATGTCATCACCCGACGCCGCGCTCGCCGCATGCTCGTGGGACAGGCCGTACGGTAATCACTCGGCCTCCACGCGGCAACCGCTTCCGGTTAGGTTGCGCTTGCCGCATGCATTCGCATGATCGTGGGACAGGCCGTATGGTGGCACCCGCGCGGCCCCCGCTTCCGGGGAAGTCGCGCTTGCCGCCTGGAATCGCCTGCCCGTGGGACAGGCCCTTAAGGGTGTCAGGGGCTATGGGGCGAAGGAATGGGGTTGAGAGGGAGGGATGGATCAGTCATGATTGAATGGCAGAGTAGACGATGGACCAAATGGCCTAATTCTGCTCCTAGAACTTTAGGACTTATGATCAAGGAGTGTCAATGGGCCTGGGTTATGGTTGTCTGGGGAAGCTGTAGGAGCCAATTATGAAGAGTTCTGACCAAACACCATTTGTCCATTCCCTCCATAGGTGCTGCCTAACCAGCTGAGCTCCTCCACCACTTTGTATTTTGCTCAAGTAAGGAAGAAGTTAAGTGGAACGAGATGAAGGAAGGATGATGGGCAGATGGAGTCAGTTGAGGAAGTGGTTAGGAGACTCAGTATGTGCAGTGTACGGATGAGCTGCACCTCCCTTACTTAACGGCAAAGAAAATCTTGCATGACCTTTTGCTTTATCCTGACATTGAGCCAATACAATAAAAGCTGTTCCTCCAAATTACGCCGGGTCTCACTCTGACAATGGAAGACGCCCAGGACAGAAAGTGTGGGAATGGGAGGGGGAGAAAATTGGAGGAACAACACCTCATATTTCACTTGGGCAGCTTACACCCCGGCGGTATGAACATTGACTTCTCTAACTTCAAATAACCCTTGCTTTACCTCTCTCTCTCCCCTTCCCAGTTTTCCGACCAGCCTTACTGTCTCCGACTACATTTTATCTCTGCTTTGTTGTTAACTTCTCCCAGCTAACAATCATTTTATTTTGATCTCCATTCCCTTTGGCCTATTTTCACACCTTACATTTCCTTATCCATGTATCTCCCTCTCCCTCTCCCCAGGCATGTTTGAAGAAGGGTCTCGACCTGAAATGTCACCCATTCCTTCTCTCCAGAGATGCTGCCTGTCCCACTGATTTACTCTAACATTTTGTGTCTATCTTCGGTTTAAACTAGTTGCAAAAGTAATTGATTTCTTGTTGATCTTAAAATCTTGACATAGGGATATTTAGTGCTCAGCATTGCAATTAGTTTGCTTGTGGATAGTGCCACAGAAGATCAACTATCATAAGGGCTGCCCGCAAGTGTTGTAAAACATTTAAATTGTATCAACAGGTTACAGTTTAAATATGAAAAGGTTTCCAGATCCAAGTGTATAATGAGAATTAGTAGTGTTCAATTAAGTTAGATAGGAACGAAAATAACTGTATATCTGGTAACACTTTGCACTAAAATGTCAACAAACATGTTACCTTTCAACACAAACAAGGAATACAAGATCATAGAAACAAAGAACTGCAGATGCTGGTTAATACACAAAAGGACACAAAGAGCTGGAGTAACAGCTTTCAGGCAGCATCTCCAGAGAACATGAATAGTTGAAGTATTGGGTTGAAACCCTTCTTCAAAACTTCTTCAGAAGAAGGTTCCTTAACCTGAAACATCACCTATCCATGTTGTTGTCCAAAAATGCTGCCTGACCTGCTGAGTTACTCCAGCACCTTATGTCTTTTTAATGTAAGATCCTAAATGTGCACCTTCTGCTAAACTCTGGTACTTCACCATGGTAGAGTCTAAAAGAGTATTGTGAGGAAAGAGCATCCTCCCTACCCTAGCCTTGCCTTTTCTCCTTTTACATGTGGTAAGCCTTGCTTACAATTTCTAGCACAAAGAAAACGTCGATAGTCAGGGAGTCATTCAGCATGGAAATTGGTTCTTCGGCCCACCAAGCCCGATATTGACCATGATACTATATACCCTTTCATAAGCAATCACAAATCATTTCAAGACATGAATTACCTTGCATAGTCAATTCCTGCTGCGGTGTTTGTTTCTTGTCCTTGCTTTTGAAGGATATTTGCTACAACGCTTTCAGCTTTAGCTGTTGTTTCGAAAGAATTCAATTTGAAGTAAATTCTTGAATTTTCACCATATTGTACAATGGACAACTTTTGGAGAAAAAGAGTAGAATTATCTTAACAACTGAGCACAGCAGACTCTTTCGAATAGGGATATGATGCCCTACTTTAAAACAAAGGCAAATTCAAGCATTGGCAGAAGATCATTGACAGGAAATTCAACAATAACGAATATAACAAGAACGCACACTCAGAAGAACTGTAGACGCCGAAAATATGAAAGAACAGGAATTGCTGGGGACATTCAGCAGGTGAGGCAGAATTTGTGAAGAGAAGATGCTAACATTTCTGTTAACTCAGTTATTCCTTCAACAAGCACATTATGTTGAAAAAGGTCCCAACCCAAAACGCCATCTATGCAGGAAAGTAACAAAAAGAGTAAACGATTAGCCATCATCTTACCAAGAGAAAGAGATGGCAAAAAGGCTGAATGGTCTACCTCTGTTTCTGTATTCAAGAATGATAAATATAATTTAACACTGCCAAAATTGAATAGAAATGTAGTTACCTGAGTTTTCTTCGGACCTATATCTAAGCTTCCTGTTAATTTTTTCAGGAAATCTTGGATTGGTTCCCAAGGCCAGATACTGTTGGATCCATCCAACACTATTACAAGATCTATGGCAGATGCACACGCTATCAAAAGAATAAATTCAACAATATTAATTGTGATGTATTAATAGTGGCATACACTAATTAAATAGAACTTTCCTCCTTTTAATCAGCTGTTGTCCAATCAAATGGTTCATTTAATTTAAAATCTCCTGCCGGAGAGTAGGATTAACGGGTCCCTTTCAGAATGGCAGGCAGTGACTAGTGGGGTACCGCAAGGCTCGGTGCTGGGACTGCAGCTATTTACAATATACATCAATGATTTAGATGAAGGGATTCAAAGTAACATTAGCAATTTTGCAGATGACACAAAGCTGGGTGGCAGTGTGAACTGTGAGGAGGATGCTATGAGAATGCAAGGTGACTTGGACAGTTTGGGTGAGTGGGCAGATGCATGGCAGATGCAGTTTAATGTGGATAAATGTGAGGTTTTCCACTTTGGTAGCAAAAACAGGAAGGCAGATTATTATCTAAATGTTGTCAAGTTGGGAAAAGGGGAAGTACAACGGGATCTGGGGGTCCTTGTTCATCAGTCAATGAAAGTAAGCATGCAGCTACAGCAGGCAGTGAAGAAAGCGAATGGCATGTTCGCCTTCATAACAAGGGGAGTCGAGTAAAGGAGCAAAGAGGTCCTTCTGCAGTTGTACAGAGCCCTAGTGAGACCACACCTGGAGTATTGTGTGCAGTTTTGTTCCCCTAATTTGAGGAAGGACATTATTGCTATTGAGGGAGTGCTGCGTAGGTTTACAAGGTTAATTCCTGGGATGGCGGGACTGTCATATGCTGAGAGAATGGAGCGGCAGGGCTTGTATACTCTGGAGTTTAGAAGGATAAGAGGGGATCTTATTGAAACATATAAGATTATTAAGGGTTTGGACACGCTAGAGGCAGGAAACATGTTCCCGATGTTGGGGAGTCCAGAATCAGGAGCCACAGTTTAAGAATAAAGGGTAAGCCATTTAGAACAGATATGTGGAAACACTTTTTCACACAGAGAGTTGTGAGTATGTGGAATTCTCTGCCTCAGAGGGCGATGGAGGCCGGTTCTCTGGATACTTTCAAGACAGAGCTAGATAGGGCTCTTGAAGATAGTGGAGTCAGGGGATATGGGGAGAAGGCAGGAACAGGGTACCGATTGGGGATGATCAGCCATGATCACATTGAATGGCGGTGCTGGCCCGAAGGGCCGAATGGCCTACTCCTGCACCTATAGTCTATTGTCTAACTGTACATTTGCTCTCCATGTATCTAAATTGTATTGTATTGTATTGTATTGTATATAGACAGTACAATGTGTTGCCTCATCAGCAAACGTTGCTATGCTAATAGCTGGGGAGGTGGTAGAGCTGCAGCAGGAGATTTTAAATGAAATGAGCTATTTGATTGCACAACAGCTGATTAAAAGAAGGAAAGGTATCGTGGAGCAGCCTAGTTAGGGGAGGCTGTCCGTCTGCTGGGGTGAAGTGGTTTGTTTGAGGGTAATTGCTGAGGCTTTGGGTTAGAATTTAGTTGAGTTGAGTTTAGAGATGCAGCACGGAAACACTACTAGCACTATCCTACACACACTAGGGATGATTTACAATTTTACCAAGCCAATTAACCTACAAACCTGTACATCTTTGGAGTCTGGGCGGAAACTGGAGCTCCTGGAGAAAACCTACACAGGTCACGGGGAGAACGTATAAACTCCGTACAGACAGCTCCCGTAGTCAGGATTGAACCCGGGTCTCTGGTGCTATAAGGCAGGAACTACATCGCTGTGCCACCATGCTGTGGTTCTGGAGGTTTCAGCAATGTGGCTGAGTGGAGGGTGACAGCAGATTAAAGTTCCATCTGTTTTCTGTGTGTAACTCATCCTTGGTCTTGGTGCAGTAGAGATGGCAAACAGACCCTTTGGCCCAACTTGTCTCATCTACACTAGTCCCACTTACCTGCATTTGGCCCATATCCAGGTATACTATCCTAACCATGTACCTGTCCAAATGTTAAGTTATTGCAAATCTACTTAGCGCAAATGGCTCAGATGGGGCAGAATTTGTTAGGTGTATTCAAGGTTTCCTCAAACACTATGTGGACTGTCCAACTTGATGAGGGACCATACTGGACCTTGTGTTGGGAAATGAGCCTGGCCAGGTGACTGGTGTTTCAGTGGAAGAGCCTTTTCGGGATGGTTCACAACTCCTTTGGTTTTTACACAAATTGCTGGAATAACTCGGCGGGTCAGGCAGCATTTGTGGAGGGAAGGACAGCTGGCATTTTGAATCGGGACTCTTCATCAGACTAATTGTAGTAGGGGGGAGAAAACTGGAAAAGAGAGGTAGGGCAGGACAAAGTCTGGCAAATTATAGATGATACAGGTGAAGGGGGTTGATTGGCAGATAGTTGGAGTGAGTGACAAAGGCTAGAGGTGAAAAGGAGACAAAAGGGTGTCAGATAAGAAGGGAAGAGGAAGAATGAAATGTAAAGCCAGAAGGAAGGATATAGGTGGGGGGAAGGGGATTGAAGAAGGACGGGGAGTGGGTGAAATGGGTGCGCATTGGGGAGGAGGGTGGGAATTGCCACAGCAAAGAAAGAGGAAGTAGATGGTTATTATTAATTAAAATTGGAGAATTCAGTGTTCATACATTAGGATGTAAGCTACTTAAATGGAATCTGTGGTGTTGTTCCTCCAGTTTGCGTGTGGCCTCACTCCGGCAATGGAGAAGGCCAAAGACAGAAATGTCAGTATAGGAAAGGGAAGGGGAGTTAAAATGGTTAGCAACTGGGCGATCCAGCAGGCCTCAGTGGACCATGTAAAAGTGTTCGGTAAAACGGTCCCCTTATATACGTTTGGTCTCGCTGATGTAAATCAGGTTGCATTGGGAGCACCAAATGCAGTAGATGAGGTTAGAGAAGGTACATGTGAACCTCTGTCACATCTGGAAGAACTGCTGAGGACCCTGGATGGAAATGAAGGAGGAGGTGCAGGGACAGGTGTTCCATCTCCTGTGTTTGGAGGGCAAAGTGCCTGGGAGAGGGCGGTTTGGGTGGGAAGGGATGAGTGAACCAAAGAGATGTGGAGGGAATAGTCTCTGTGGAAAGTGGAAAGAGGTGGGGAAGGGTTCAACATTTTCTTTGAAAAAGAAATGAGAGTTTGAAAGTTGTTTATCAATTGTAAAATTATTTTCAGAACAGCTGATATCTTACAGTAAGTAACATTGCTACAATATATCCACCAGAATATCTCAATGAATTCAAAAGATCTGTCATATAACACTTACATTCAACAGCAGGTGAGAAGGTTTTTGATATTTGGAAGTTTGAATTTACATCTGCACACAATCCTGTTGGATAATACAGTCTTCCACATTTCTGTGCCCATAATGGAGCACAAACCTGAAAAAAAGAAATACAAATAAGCAAATTCTGTCAAAAACAACAAGACAAAGCTGAAGATGTCTGAAGAAGGGTCCTACCAGAAACATCACCTATCCATGTTCTTCAGAGATGCTGCCTGATCTGCTGTTATTCCAGCATTTTATATCTTTCTTTGGTAAGCCAACATCTACAGCTCCCTCTACTGGGAAATGTGAAATCGCACACCCTAGGGACAGTTTCTTCCCAGCTGTTATCAGGCATCTGAACCATCCTGACACCACTAGAGAGCAGTCCTGCCCTACTATCTACCTCATTGGATACCCAGGTACTATATTTTATTGGACTTTATTAGACATTATCTTGCACTAAACTTTATTCCCTTTATCCTGTCTTATCCTGACCTTGCAAATCTCCTTTGAACTTTCCCCCCTTCTTAGGCCCCCTTCGGTCATGGCTGACCATGGGTGTCTCCAGGGTGCTATTCCCTATATGGAGGACGCCTGTGCGTGATTTTGTTTAACGTGGGGAGACTGGTGCACAGATAGTCACCCCACGGTCCTTTGCAGATCTGGGTGAGGATCCAGTGGCATGGAGTCACTCACTTTAAATATATGCCCTTTAGTATTTGACATTTCCATACTGAGAAAAGACTGACTACACTACCTATGCTTCTCGTAATGTTATATACTGTAGTTCCATCAGGTCACCCCTCAGTTTCTGACACTCCAGAGAAAACAATTCAATTTTGTCCAACCTCTCCTTATATTATATTATAAGCTAATACTTTAATCCAGGCAACATGTGAATAACTCTTATCTTCATCTGTTGTGCTGCTGCAAGTAAGCAATAATAATATCATTGCTCCATTTTGGAACTGTAGTGCAAGGGTTAAACTGACAATTTCAGCTAAAATGTGGAATGGAGTCATCAGCTAGATTAGCAGCCCTACATTCCATAGCCAATGAAAACAAGTTTCCAGACGCGTTATCTCCTCGCACCTGCGATCATTGCCTGGGAACGCAGTCTTTTTCATGGAATAGCATGGGAAAGGTTGCATTGGCGAGCAAAACATAACAGCAATAGTTGGGTAGACCACCTGTCGCTAGTAACGCAGAAACATTGCAGACAAGAGGAGCTTATGATTGGCTCGGGGAGGGGGTAGTGACACGGTCTGCTCTGATAAGAAATGCCATAAAGATTGGTGTTGGGCACCCCTTTCGGTGAGAGAACCTCAGCCTTGAACCGTGTCGCAAACGGTGCCAGGTGATCAAAAACAAAACATCCTGTGGCGTGCTCTGATGAGTTTACGAGTGTGTACGGGGATACGTGAGTGTGTAGAAACACCCTGCGGCGTGCTCTGCTGTGTACTCGGGGTTTGCGAGTGCGTTCAGGGATATTCGAGGATACGTGAACGTATGTGCCTTATTTAGCAGTGTAATAAATTACTGAGTGAAACAAAACTGTTATCTGAATCCAGTGATTTATCGAACACAACAGGAACATACTGTATGACAATAAAATACTCTTGACTTAACACCCTCTCCAACTCTTCCACATTCTACCTATAAAGTGATGACTAGAGCTGTACACAAAGCAGAGAAATGTGAGGTGTTGCATATTTGGAAGTCTAACATGGGCAGGACGTACACAGTGAATGGTAGGGATCTGGGGAGTGTTGTGGGGCTAAAGGATCTGGGAGTGCAGGTACATAGTTCCTTGGAGGTGGTGTCACAGATGGATAGGGCGGTTAAGAAGGCTTTTGGCTCATTGGCCTTCATCAGTCAGAGTATTGAATATAGAAGTTGGGAGGTCATGTTGCAGTTATATAAGACTTTGGTGAGGCCACATTAAGAGTATTGAGTTCGGTTTTGGTCACCATGTTATAGGAAAGATGTTGTCAAGCTTTAAAGGGTTCAGAGAAGATTTACTAGGATGTTGCCAGGACTCGAGGGAATGAGCTGTAGGGAGAGGTTAAGCAGGCTCGGTCTTTAATCTTTGGAGCGCAAGAGGATGAAGAGGTGTATAAGATCATGAGAAGAATAGATCGGGTAAACGTCTTTTGCCCAGAATAGGGGAATCGAAAACCAGAGGACATAGGTTTAATGTGAGGGGGGGAAGGAATGAATGGGTAACCTGAGGGGTAACTTTTTTACACAAAGGGCGTTGGGTGTATGGAACATGCTGCCTGAGGAGGGTGTTGAGGCAGGGAATATCGCAACAGTTAAGAAAAATGTAGACAGGTACATGGATAGGATTGGTTTAGAGAGATATCCAAAAGCAGGCTGGTGGGGCTAGTCAGGATGAGGCATGTTGGTTGGTGAGGGCAAGTTGGGTAGAAGGACCTGTTTCCACGCTGTATGATTCTATGATTCTAATACTCCTAAAGTGGCCTAACCAAAGTTTATGCAGCTGCAACGTAACTTGCTAGCTTTTGTACTCGATGACTCGACTGACAAATGCAAGTATACCGCATGTCTTCTTCACCACCCTGGCTACTTGTATTGCCACTTAGCATGCTATTGGGTTTCACTCCAAGATCCCTCAGTATTTCATCACTCCAAAGAATTCTACCACTTGCTGCATGCACTCTACTTACGTTTGATCTCCCAAAGTACACTTCACAGTGGTCTTGATTAAACTCTATCTGCCTTTTCTCCACCTACGTTTTCAAGTGAACTATGTCCTGCTATACACTTTGACAACCTTTCTCACTATCCACAACCTTTTGTGTCATCTGCACACTTACTAATCACGGTTGGGGGGAGGGACTCAAATAGAGAAAGCTAGTAGACAGTGTGTGAGGCAGGAGGCTGAGAAGGAAAGCACTCAGACCTAACATGTAGGGGTGAAAGAAGAAAACAATAATAAACAGAGAATAAGTGGTGGTGGGTTTCTTAAATGGGTGAGCAGAGAGACAGAGGGGTGTAAAATGAGGGTAGAAGCAATAGGTAGCAAAGTGAAAAGTAAAAGTGGTAGGCAGACAAATCCAGGGCAAAAATCAAAAATGGCCATTTTTCAACATAATTGTATAAGGGGTAAGAGTGTTGTAAAAACAAGCCTGAAGGCTTTGTGTCTCAATGCAAGGAGCATTCGTAATAAGGCGGATGAGCTGAATGTGCAGACAGCTATTAATGACTATGATATAGTTGGGATCACGGAGACATGGCTCCAGGGTGACCAAGGCTGGGAGCTGAACATCCAGGGATATTCAATATTCAGGAGTGATAGACAGAAAGGAAAAGGAGGTGGGGTAGTGTTGCTGGTTAGAGAGGAGATTAACGCAATAGAAAGGAAGGATATTAGCTTGGAGGATGTGGAATCGATATGGGTAGAGCTGCGAAACACTAAGGGGAAGAAAATGCTAGTGTGATTTGTGTACAGGCCACCTAACAGTAGTAGTGGAGTTGTGGATGGCATCAAACAGGAAATTAGAAATATGTGCAACAAAGGTAAAACAGTTATAATGGGTGACTTCAATCTACATATAGATTGGGTGAATCAAATTGGCAGGGGTGCTGAGGAAGAGGATTTCTTGGAATGTATGCGGGATAGTTTTCTAAATCAACATGTAGAGGAACCAACGAGAGAGCAGGCTATTCTAGACTGGGTATTGAGTAATGAGGACGGGTTAGTTAGCAGTCTTGTTGTGCGTGGCCCCATGGGCAAGAGTGACCATAATATGGTTGAGTTCTTCATTAGGATGGAGAGTGACATTGTTAATTCAGAAACAAGGGTTCTGAACTTAAAGAAAGGTAACTTTGAGGGTATGAGACGTGAATTGGCCAAGATAGACTGGCAATTGATTCTTAAAGGGTTGACGGTGGATATGCAATGGAAGGCATTTAAAGGCTGCATGGATGAACTACAACAATTGTTCATCCCAGTTTGGCAAAAGAATAAATCAGGGAAGGTAGTGCATCCGTGGATAACAAGGGAAATCAGGGATAGTATCAAAACAAAAGATGAAGCATACAAATTAGCCAGAAAAAGCAGCCTACCAGAGGACTGGGAGAAATTCAGAGTCCAGCAGAGGAGGACAAAGGGTTTAATTAGGAAAGGGAAAATAGATGATGAAAGAAAACTGGCAGGGAACATAAAAACTGACTGCAAAGGTTTTTATAGATATGTGAAGAGAAAAAGATTAGTTAAAACAAATGTAGGTCCCTTGCAGTCAGAAACAGGTGAATTGATCATGGGGAACAAGGACATGGCAGACCAATTGAATAACTACTTTGGTTCTGTCTTCACTAAGGAAGACTTAATTAATCTGCCGGAAATAGCAGGGGACCGGGGGTCAAATGAGATGGAGGAACTGACTGAAATCCAGGTTAGCCGGGAAGTGGTGTTAGGTAAATTGAATGGATTAAAGGCCGATAAATCCCCAGGGCCAGATAGGCTGCATCCCAGAGTACTTAAAGAAGTAGCCCCAGAAATAGTGGATGCATTAGTGATAATTTTTCAAAACTCTTTAAATTCTGGAGTAGTTCCTGAGGATTGGAGGATAGCTAATGTAACCCCACTTTTTAAAAAGGGAGGGAGAGAGAAAACGGGGAATTACAGACCAGTTAGTCTAACATCGGTAGTGGGGAAAATGCTAGTCAGTTATTAAAGATGGGATAGCAGCACATTTGGAAAATGGTGAAATCATTGGACAAAGTCAGCATGGATTTACGAAAGGTAATTCATGTCTGACGAATCTTATAGAATTTTTCCAGGATGTAACTAGTAGAGTGGATAAGGGAGAACCAGTGGATGTGTTATATCTGGACTTTCAGAAGGCTTTCGACAAGGTCCCACATAACAGATTAATATACAAACTTAAAGCACACGGTATTGGGGGTTCAGTATTGATGTGGATAGAGAACTGGCTGGCAGACAGGAAGCAAAGTCTAGGAGTAAACGGGTCCTTTTCAGAATGGCAGGCAGTGACTAGTGGGCTACCGCAAGGCTCAGTGCTGGGACCCCAGCTATTTACAATATATATTAATGATTTGGACAAGGGAATTGAATGCAACATCTCCAAGTTTGCGGATGACATGAAGCTGGGGGGCAGTGTTAGCTGTGAGGAGGGTGCTAGGAGGCTGCAGGATGACTTGGATATGCTGGGTGAGTGGGCAAATGCATGGCAGATGCAGTATAATGTGGATAAATGTGAGGTTATCCACTTTGGTGGCAAAAACAGGAAAGTAGACTATTACCTGAATGGTGGCCGATTAGGAAAAGGGGAGATGCAACGACACCTGGGTGTCATGGTACACCAGTCATTGAAAGTAGGCATGTAGGTGCAGCAGGCAGTGAAGAAAGTGAATGGTATGTTAGCATTCATAGCAAAAGGATTTGAGTATAGGAGCAGGGAGGTTCTACTGCAGTTGTACAGGGTCTTGGTGAGACCACACCTGGAGTATTGCCTACAGTTTTGGTCTCCTAATCTGAGGAAGGACATTCTTGCCATAGAGGGAGTACAGAGAAGGTTCACCGGACTGATTCCTGGGATGTCAGGACTTTAATATGAAGAAAGACTGGATAGACTTGGCTTGTACTCGCTAGAATTTAGAAGATTGAGGAGGGATCTTCTAGAAACTTACAAAATTCTTAAGGGGTTGGACAGGCTAGATGCAGGAAGATTGTTCCCGATGTTGGGGAAGTCCAGAACAAGGGGTCACAGTTTAAGGATAAAGGGGAAATCTTTTAGGACTGAGATGAGAAAAACATTTTTTACACAGAGAGTGGTGAATCTCTGGAATTCTCTGCCACAGAATTTAGTTGAGGCCAGTTCATTGGCTATATTTAAGAGGGAGTTAGATGTGGCCCTTGTGGCTAAGGCGATCAGGGGGTATGGAGAGAAAGCAGGTACAGGATACTGAGTTGGATGATCAGCCATGATCATATTGAATGTTCCTCGAAGGGCCGAATGGCCTTCTCCTGCACCTATTTTCTATGTTTCTATGTTTCTATTTTTCTATGTTTTGATCCAAAATGCTGGGTGAAAGAGGAATGCCAGCAGCATTTGGAAAGGGAATGGGCAGACAATATTTCTGGTCTGGACCGAAAACATTGCCTTGAGTAAGGATTTCAACCCAAAACATCACCTGCCTGCTCCCTCACCAGATGCTGCCTGACCCACTGAATTCCTCCAGGTTTTGCTTATGATTCCAGCATCAGCAGTGTCTTGGGTCTACATTTTCATCCATATAATATGTATATATATATATATATATATATATATATATATATATCACAAACTGGAAGTACCAGCATCGATTTCTGCAATATACCGCTGAGTACCAGTCAGTATATCATCGTCCACCACTAACCCCTCTTTTATTCTGGCCAAGCCACTTTTGAATTCAATCAACCAAGTGTCTGCTGTACCAGATAGATAGATTCTTGATTAGTACGGGTGTGAGGGGTTAAGGGGAGAAGGCAGGAGAGTGGGGTTAGGAGGGAGAGATGGATCAGCCATGATCAAATGGCGGAGTAGACTTGATTGGCCAAATTGGCAAGTTTTGCTCATATTACTTATGACCTTATGACTTCAGCACCTCCTTCCAATGAGATCACTGTGCCTCTCTACCAAAACAAAATGCAAGATCATAAATCTTTCCAGCAGTATATTTGCAAAATTTCTAGCAATGACACATTCATGGTATGAACAAAATATAATCTGTATCTCTATCCTCGAATTCCTGTGTACAGAACAAAAACATGTTCCTGAACACACGTATGTCTCTCCTGGAGAAATCTGTAATTGTCAGGTCTAAAATGTGGCTCTGTGCATTATAATGATATCAAATTACTTGTTGTATGTTCAGTCAAGGGAGTTTGTGATTGTATTCCAATTGTGATGCCAAATATTTAAGCTCCCTTGAAATTAGATTTGTAAACCTATCACCCTGAAATTGCACAAGAATTCACTTGAACTGGCATGATCACACCCTGACCCTCAACTCAGGTAGAAGCAGATCGAATGGGCGAAATGGAAATGCCAGATTATTATCGCTAACTAATGAAAGCATCTGTTAAGTGCTTGATCATTATTCACATCCAAAACTAATTCATCACTTGTGATTCCATGGGTCTGGTCTCTGAGCCGCTATTTACTTCAATAGATTCTTGATTAGTATGGGAGCCAGGGGGTATGCGGAGAAGGCAGGAGACTGGGGTTGAGAGGGAGAGAGATATTAGCCATGATTGAATGGTGGAGAAAACTTGATGGGCCGAACGGCCTAATTCTGCTCCTATCACATGAACATGTGAACAAACAGGTTTCTTAATCCCCGATGTCTCTCGTGGCTAAATGTATCTCCAAGCTCTGTGGTCTCTCTTGCTTCTTTAGCCTTCCCAGATGGGTGTAGCTATCGGTCATCTAACCGTATAATTCTCAGTTTTTCAAGACCCCCACCCCATGGTCCTGGATCAATTTCCACGCCCAGGTGTCCTCAAACTTCCCCCAAATCTCAGTTACCCTGATGGATCCATAACTCCTGATCTCATGCCACATCCCATGCCACCTTTCTAATTCCCCAGTGCAGCAAGTTGCCAAAAGCTTTTCAACTGAGAAGTAGTCATCTTTTAATCTGGTAGGCTTCAATGAGGTGAAGCAAGCATTTTAATCACTGCTCTGCTGTTAATTTTGGAAATATCTGAAGAAAACTCTGTTCATGAGGGGCCTTGCTCTGAAAACGCACCCAACCTGTCATCCCACTTATTCTCAGACACCAACATATCAAGGCTAAATGAGACAATGCTTCTGAATTAGACAAATATTTGCAAAAATGAATAGAATATAAAATAAAAGAAATGCTCAACAAACCAGGCTAGTTCGGTGCAGAAAGGAAAAGGGTTAACATTTCAGTTTGCAGACTTTTTGTCAGAAAAGTCATAGTTATAGAGATATACACCACAGAAACAGGCCCTTTGACCCACCAAGTCCAGGTCAACCATCACCCACCCATTTTTACATGGATCTTATTATGCCCCCATTTTATTCTCCCCATATTTCCATCATCAGTTCCCCCACCCTCCACCCACCCCTCCTCAGATTATATCATTTCCTTGCAACCTAGGATAAATTTCAATGAACAATTAACTTCCAATCTGCACATATTCAGGAGAAAACAGGAACATCCAAGGAACACACGTGATCACAGGAAGAATGTGCAAACTCCACACAGACAGCACTGCAGGTCAGGATTTGTTTGAACTTTATCAGACGGGCAAGATTAATGGGATTCTGTGTAGGAAGGACTGCAGATGCTGATTTTTACTGAAGATAGACACAGAATGCTGGAGTTACTCAGCGGGTCAGGCAGCATCTCTGGTGAAAAAGGAATAGGTGACGGTTCGGGTCGGCACCCTTTTTCAGACTCAGTGGGATGCTGTGTTCCTTGGAAATTTCACCTTTTTTGTTCAATGTATAAGGCAATAGTATGTGTTGCCAGGTCAGAAGTCCAACCAACTCCAAATTTGGGAGCCTCTACTGTTGTTTCAAATGGTGAAGGATCTTAACTGGATTGACATTAAGAAACTCATATGTTTCAAGGATGATGACTAATCAAATGATAATCATTCTTCTTAACACATTGTCGCACCCTTTCCTTAAATGTCTTTCCATAATATGAGAAGATATCCACTGTATGTTCTTTCCACTGTATGTTCTGTGCAGTTAAGAGAAGGTTTATAATCTTCAATTGCAGAGAGGAATTATTCCCAGGACTGCAGCATTCTAATCATGAAGGGAGTTAACAATAAGTGTAGCGGATTCCTAACGTTCCTTCAAATGATGGAAGCTTAAATCACACCTCAGTTTAATTCAACATTGAGTTCAACAGTTTTGTTCATCCATTTTATTTAAAGAAAAAAATATAATTTCCTTATTTTAGGTTTGTTGTGCCATGCAGGAGTGGGATTAAAAGAAGAGTACAGCCCAACAAGTAATTCATCTCAGCAAAGGTCTAGGATGTCAGGGGTTATGGGGGGGGGGAGGCAGGAGAATGGGGTTGAGAGGGAAAGATAGATCTGTCATTATTGAATCGCGGAGCGTGCCATTAATTTAAATTATTCAATGATATTTCTTTGGGGATTATTAATACCAGGACAATGCAGCAATCTTAAACATTATATAAAAACTTCTGCTTGAAAATCATTTTTGTTTATCTGTTCATTTGCCTTGTGTTGGCAATATTACGTACCAATCACAATCTTCAGAAAAGTGAGCATACTTTACAATTTGAAAATCAGTAATTACCAAAAATCCGCCAGTTTCATCATTCCTGACAAGCGTTGCACCGGTGCTCATGTTCTGCTTGACCTCTGTCACATTTGGAAAAGTCATTTTATCTGAAAGATCAGCAACAAACAGCTGAAACATTATATTTCAGTATAGAATTTGTATAGTCAAAGTCACGCTTTGTAGTTGTCTGCTACGGAGGGAAATCTCATCTTGTGGGCCAACAAAAAATCAATCTTTAGTGGACTAAATGCCACTTGGCAGAATAATAGTTAACTGGTTTAACAAATTAAATAGCATTAGTTTACAATAAACAATCCCAATGTTCATTTGTTATTCAGGAGATAGACGGGGGAAGAGAAGTGGAAGAGAAATAGGGACTGGATGAAAGTGGAAACGTTGGAACCAGAACTCAAGCACGGGATGCCCTGCAGAACTGGCTCTTCTCGGTGTGGTGAGAGCATCACAAATAGTTCAATCCTGAAGAGAGAATTAAATATATCTTTCCTGATTTCTAAGGGACTACATTTTTTTCATCATCATGTAGGCACTGATTAGTCAGAGTACAGAATCTGCCACAATTGAACTATGTATGTTTATAATTATTCATCTGTGGCAATAAAAAGGGTTAAATCAATCTTTATTGTGAATGAAAGGGATGAATGTTACAACAAGGTATGGTCTGCAATCATCAAGTAGGGGTGTTGGTATTGGTTTAGCATTGTTACAAATACAGAGACACAGTGAAATACTTTGAAGTGTTTGTTATTCAGGCACATCATACTATACCTGGGTACAATAGGTTGTGCAAAAGAGAAAATAGAGGAGGAATTTCTTTTGTCTGGTGGTGGTGAATCTGTGGCATTTTTAAGGCAGAGTTTGACAGATTTTTGATTAGTAAGGTTGTCAAGAGTTATGGGGAAAAGGCAAGAGAATGGGGTTGAGAGGGAAAGATAGATCAGCCATGATTGAATGGTGGAGGAGCCTCGATGGGTCGAATGGCCTAGTTCAACTAAATAATTATGACTAACGAACTTATGAATATAAACGTGTAGAATATAGTGCTGCAGCTACAGAGACAGTGCAGATAAACAAAGTGCAAAGGCTGTAACGAGGTAGATTAAAAGATTGGAAATTTATCCTTAGCAGATAAGCCGTCTGTTCCAGAGTCTGATAACAGCAGGAAATAACTTGTTAACGGATCTAGTAGTATGTGCATTCAAATCATTGTATCTTCTCGCTAGAATTTAGAAGATTGAGGGGGGATCTTATAGAAACGTACACAATTCTTAAGGGGTTGGACAGGCTTGATGCAGGAAGATTATTCCCGATGTTGGGGAAGTCCAGAACAATGGTTCACAGTTTAAGGATAAGGGGGAAATCTTTTAGGACCGAGATGAGGAAAACATTTTTCACACAGAGAGTGGTAAATCTCTTGAACTCTCTGCCACAGAAGGTAGTTGAGGCCAGTTGATTGGCTATATTTAAGAGGGAGTTAGATGTGGCCCTTGTGGCTGAAGGGATCAGGGGGTATGGAGAGAAAGCAGGTACAGGATACTGAGTTGGATGATCAGCCATGATCATATTGAATGGCGGTGCAGGCTCGAAGGGCCAAATGGCCTACTCCTGCACCTATTTTCTATGTTTCTATGTTTCTGCCTGATGGGAGAAGAGAGCAGAGAGAATGACTGAGTTGCCATATCAAGCAGTCTTGCAACCGGATAGGATACTTTCTAAAAGGGAGTGCTGGACTGTTCGTGAAACCGCAGCGTGTTTTACCATCCAGTGGTTTTCATTTTTTTTCCTGGTTGAGTCACAAATGCTCAAATCTTCTGATTACATTTATAACTTCAATGCAATGGGCCAAAAAACTCTGAAATTTGGCAAAATGAGATTAATTTTCTTTTTGAAGGGGCAGCTTCGTTTTTCCAGTCCATATTGATGCAGTGAAATTACATTACATTTTCAGGGCTCTTGAATCTCTGCTGTCATTTCATGGAGAAAATTATTATCTTTCGCTGATTTTTGGAGTTTGGTAGCCCAGTGGTTATGGTATTGAACTCACAAATCCAACTCAAATCCAACAAATGTAATCAGTAAATACATGAATTGGTAGATTAAATCAGGAAGAATAGCAATGAAATATTGTACAGTTCTTCCAATTTAAAATCAAAGGAGTGTATCTCTGGCTGAATCAATGTAATCATAATCATCATAGTCATAATAATATTTTATTAGCCAAGTATGTTTGCAGCAAATGAGGCATACTAATAAAAAGCAACAGAAAACACAAAATACATTTTAACATAAACATCCACCACAGTAACTCCTCCACATTCCTCACTGTGATGGAAGGCAAAAAAAAGTTCAATCTCTCCCTTCTTTGTCCTCCAGCGGTCGGGGGCCTCTAACCTTCCGTTGACGGGACGATCTTACTCCCTTAGCCGATGGCAGGCCTCCTCGTCAGGGCGATCAAACTCCTGCATCAGTGGGGAATCTCAGCTCCCCTGCGCCGGGCAATCTTCCCCAGATCGAACGTCGTGCAGCTTTTGGAGCTTCCCGACGTCGGTCTCAACCCGAGACTGCGAGCTCCTGATGTTAAAGTCCGCAGGCCGTGGTTGGAGCATCAATCCCTGGCAAGGGATCGGCTCCAATGTTAAGTCCACGCCCTGCGGTGGAGCTCAAAGTCAGTCCCGAGCAGGCCTCCAGCGCCACGATGTTAGGCCGTAGAGCGACCGGAGATATGACCCGGAAAACAATCGCATCTCCGGAAAGGTAAGAGATTGAAACAAAGTTTCCCCCGAACCCCTCCCCTACCCCCCACAGAAAACAAACCAGAGAACATGAACACAAACTTTTTAAACACACTAAAAATAACAAAAAAAATACGAAAAGGACAGACAGCCTGGAGGCGAGGCTGCCATCAAACGCCACCTGGTGGTTACTTGGCCTGACACTGTCTTTCTGTTAAATTATTCCCTTGGAAAGAAATCATAAATTACACTGCAATCCAAGGAAGCATTGTGGATAACTTTATCGTCCCAATAGCATGATTATTTCTTATCATAGAGATAAATCATAGAGACTAAAAAAAAGCTACAAAATGCTGAAATACCTGAACAGGTCAGGCACCATCTCTGGAGAATATGGATTGGTTACGTTTTGGGTTGGGTTCTTTCTTCAGACAGATTGTGGGGAAGGGGTCGGAGAGAAAGCGGAAAGAGAGGATGGGCAGATCAAAGCATGTAAAATGTTGATGCAGGTGAGGACATGGGCCAGAGATGAAAAGACAAAAAGGTGTGCGGCAAAAGATTGAAGAGCTGCAAATTGTGAATCTAAAGAAAGGATCGTAGGTGGAAAAGATGGGGGATAAGAAATAGATGCAAGTCCAGGTGGGGAAAAGGGGAGGGGTGTGGGGGGGGGGGGTATGGGGGAAGAAAGGAGAGGGGATGGTTTTGCAGTTACCTACATTTGGAAAATTGTTCATGCTGTTGGCTTGTATGTTTTTCCAGTTTGCATGTGGCCTCACTCTGGCAATGATGGAGGCCCAGAACAGAAAGTTAAATATGGGAATGGGAAGAAAGTCAAAATGGTTAGCAACCAAGAGATTCCGGAGGCCTTGGCAGACCAAGTGCAAGTGTTTGGTGAAACGGTTGCCGAGTGTATACTTGGTCTTGCCGATGTACCGGAGGCCACAATGGGAACACTGAATGCAGTAGATGAATACAACCAAGGCCAAACCATTGACCTTGGTTATCTTTCTTGCCCTTAGACTATTTAAATATATTAGCTGATGTTTATTTAGGAACACCATTTAACTCCAAACAATCTCCAAGGTGGGAGACTGGAAGCAATTACTTTAAAGCTAATTTTCAAAGGGTATGGTGCTTTCTTGTCATCATATGCAAGATCCCAGTCTCCAGCTGCTTCTAGAGGTCCAACACCAGATAATAAACTCAGGAACTCTGATGATTCAATAAATTGCTGAATTCCTTGGTCTAACAGCCAATCTCAGTGTCCGGGGGATCCAGACCCCATCTTAAAATTTTTCAAAGCAAGGAATTTGCTCTTTTTTAAAGATATTTTCCATTTCTGTCAATCATCTTTCTGTGGCTTTGTCTCAATTTTTCTTTCCTTATTCATATCGCCTGGCCTACCACAGCCATATTATTAGCCACAGCTAATACAGACAATTAATGGCCCTGTCACACAGTGCCAGTCCACCCACGAGTGATCCCGAGTTTAAAACAAATCAAACTTGTGGTAATCACGTAGAATTAACGCAGCGGGAACGTCGGAACTCGTAACGCTAACGACAGGTACTCGGGAAACTTGTTAACTCGTGAAAAAATTTTACATGATGAGGGAGCGACAATCAACTGCCACGGATACAAATAATGTCATACACAAGAAAGGGCAGATGCTGGTTGACAAAAAGTGAACACACAGTGCTGGAGTAACACAAAGACGCAGCAGAATTTTGGAAACGTCATCCCATCATCCATTCCTTCTCTCCAGAGATGCTGCCTGTCCCTGCTGAGTTATAGAGTGCCCACGGTAGACTCTCGAGTAACTACGGTAAATTCACGGGCTACTACGTTCTTACAACGAGTTTAAAAGTTTAAATTTTTTACTTCAAGAGTAAATTTGACTCGTGGAAATCTTTCATCATGTTGAAAGATTTTCACGAGTTAACAAGTTTCCCGAGTACCTGCCGTTAGCGTTACGAGTTCCGACGTTCCCGCTACGTTAATTCTACGTGATTACCACGAGTTTGATTTGTTTTAAACTCGGGATCACTCGTGGGTGGACTCGCACCGTGAGACAGGGGTTTTAGTATGATCGGGTCCAACTGCCATATTAACTTATTTAGACACCCTTTCAGAGATATTTTTGTTCTACTCTCCCTCCCCCACCTCCCTTGCTATTAACTTGTTTTCTCCTTCTTAGTGCTGACATAGGGTGTCAGACCTGAAATGTTAATTCTGTTTCCCTTTCCATAGATGCTGCCTGACTCGCTGAGTGTTTCCAGCAATTTCTGCTTGTTTCCCCTATGGCCAGCATCCAAAGACTTTGTCAGATGATACATATAAGCTGATTTGTCTATATGTGGAGGTGGGAGAAAGGGGAGGAGGATGGGGAAGCAAATAACAAGGTATGGATATTGTTCAATGAATGAAGAAAATGAACCAGATAGAGAGGAGAAAGAATAGAACATAGAACATAGTACTGCACTAGAACAGGAACTTCAACCCACAATGTCTGTGTTCAACATAATGCCGTTAAACTAATCTCCTGTGTTGATCCATCCATGTCACTCCATTCCCTGCATTTCCATGTGCTTTTCCATTGGCCATCTTATTTGATATGTCACTAAGTAAAGTAAATGCCATCAAACCTACCTCCCAAGTTAAGTCTCTCACAACTTGCACTGTTGCCACTGACAGGACATCTGTACACATCTCCCATGCGATTCTTCGGAAACCCATTCCATGGAGAGCCTACAAGCAGCCTATAGTGTGAAATAAAAATTCATAGCTTAATATTTAAAAAAATGTAGCACCACATCACAACGTATTTGGTTGATTCAATATCGGCAGGATTTAATATATTCATAATTTTCTTTAACTTTAACCTAGCCTGCCTGGGTCTGAAGAAGGGTCCCAACCTGAAAACATCGCCTATCCATGATGTCCAGAGATGCGGCCTTACCTGTAGAGTTACTCCAGCACTTTGTGCCCTTCTGGCTGGTCTAAACTAAATTGGGAAATTATTCTAGTGATGATCACAGCTTCGTCAAAGTTTATTCAAATGGTAATACTTCAATTATGTTCAGGAACTACATTATTGCTTTTACACCATGTTGAATTATGAAAATGAAATGAAATAAAAATCTGCTCATAACAAATGTGCATTTTCCCCACTATCATTCCAGAGTAGATGGACTGAGGAAATGACGATGGATTTATAGAATCACTGCATTTAAACACCTAGTCATTGGCTGCAAGTGAAAAGTTGCTTGGACACCAAAAACATCCTGAGAAATTGTCTCCATTACTGTCCATTTTAATGCACAAACTAGTTATAACAGCACCTTAGGCTGGATTAGTTCACACTGGTGATGACTCTGAAATAAATCGCACCCATTGTGAAATTGGACTGGACAAGATGTGTCCAATTGATCTGAGTGAATCTCACATTTATCTGGTGTCAACATGGCGTGCTTCCAGTTGCGGGAGTGGAGAGAGCGAGCAGCATGAAGGTGGCGCGATTACCGGTCTCGTCCCTGGCGCACCGTCTATGGGGCCAGGGGCTCTGTGGTTCCCCAGCCTGTGAATTCCAGTTTGTTTAACCCCTCACAGCAATGCGTTTCTTACCTTCCAGCCTTGGGTTAAACTTTACCCCCCACCTCGGTTATAGTTGGTAATCTGCAATAATGGACAACAGGCCCCTCTCTGTGGTTCGTTATTGCCAGGGTTTACCGTAGTTGGATCCATTTCCTGATCCTCTCCCCAAACCCCATTTTGGAGAGCATATCCATCATGTACAGATGCAATAACCTGTCAAAGGCGACTCAACAAGTCTGCGCCGAACAGCGCTCCCCGCACACTAACACTATCCTGCACACACCAGGGACAATTAAACTCCAAACCTGTACATCTTCAGAGTGTGGGAGCATATCAGAGCACCCAGAGAAAACCCACGCAGGTCACTGGGAGAACGTACAAACTCCGTACAGAGAGCACCCATGGTCAGGATAGAGCCTTTTTCTTTGTCGCTGTAAGGCGGGAACTCTACCACTGCGCCACGTGCCATCCTTTAAGCATAGTGTAGATTGGTTATTGCATGTGAACCAATCATAGTAGAATAGCATCACTAACCCCACCTTACTGTATGATTCATACTAACACCCACTTCCTATACTGGTCAGTCTTCGAAGCGGTAACGATGAACTAACAACTAATGACCTGCTGTACCTCTATAATATGGGTACTGATTAAAGATGATCTTGACCTCCAGATTGTACAGTTTGCGTTTTACATGGTGTCAGAAGTCGGAAATGAACCCACGCCTCCAATCGGAGACCAGAAAAGTTAAAGTAGGAGTCGACCAGGACTAGATAATGTTTACCGTGCCATTCGAAAATGTCTGCCGCCAGCGACGTCCATGGCAGTGCTGGTGGAGGTTGTTGTAGCAGGGGCTGTCTCTGTTGGTGCAGCGCCAGGCTGCTGCAGATAGGGCAGGAGGCTGTCCTGTCCCGTATGTACTTGGCCATGCCAGGCCAGTAAAACATTCTGTGCGTGGGCTAGCGTGGCATCGGTGCCTGTGTGGCCGCTGTGTGCCTCTTTGTAGTATTCGTCACATAATGATGAAGGGATCACGATTTTGTGGGTATTCGGGGCTGCTCGTGACATGGTGGCCCACGCACAGAATATGTACTGTACAATCTGGAGTTCAAGATCATCTTGAATCAGTACCCATATTATAGCGGTACAGCAGGTCGTTAGTTGTTAGTTCTTGAGATCTAACTATTCCTTTGGAGATTGATGTAACCTGGCATCATGTTTGTCATGGACATCTATTGTTCACAGGATAACCTCAACCATTGAAGAGAACATCCAAAATTACAAATGGGTAGCATAATTAACAAAGTAATTTCTTCCCAGCAGACAACTGAACCACCTTAGCAACAACGAGGGAGCGGTTCTGAGCTATCATCTACCTCATTGGAGACGCTCAGACTATATTTCATTGGACTTTACCTTGCACTAAATGTTATTCCCTTTATCCTACATCTGTACACTATGGATGGCTGGATTGTAATCATGTGCATTCTTTCCGCTGACTGGATAGCACGCAACAAAAAACTTTTGTTGCTAGTGAGGGCAGGAACAGGGAGATAGGGGATCTGAATGTGTGGCTGGGAGGCTGATGCAGGGAGCAAGGATTTAGCTTTAAGGGCTTGTCCCACTTGGCGATTTTTTTCGGCGACTGCCAGCGTCATTGACTGACGTATCAGGGTCGCCGAAAGATTTTGAACATTTCAAAATCCAGCGACAACAAAAAAAATGTTGCGACACTTGAGGAAACACCGCGTGTCAATACGTCATCACGCCGCAACTTTTTCGGTGACCTGATATGTCAATCAATGATGCCGACAGTCTCCGAAAAAATCGCCAAGTGGGACAGACCCTTAAGGGTCCACGTTGTGTAGATGGAAGCGGATATGACACTCGGCATGTCAAAAGTAGTATTGTGGGCACATTCCCCGTGTGATATGTGTGTGTGAGTGTGGGTTTGTGTGTGGTTGTGTTTGGTAGTGTTTTTGTGTGTGTGGTTGTATGTGTGCTTATGTGTGTGTGAGTGTCCTTCTGCAGTTGTACAGGGCCCTAGTGGACCACACCTGGAGTATTGGGTGCAGTTTTGGTCCCCTGATTTGAGGAAGGACATTCTTGCTATTGAGGGAGTGCAGCGTAGGATCACAAGGTTAATTCCCGGGAGGGCGGGACTGTCATATGCTGAGACAATGCTGGACTTGTATACTCTGGATTTTGGAAGGATGAGAGGGGATCTTATTAAAACATATAAGATTATTAAGGGTTTGGACACGCTAGAGGCAGGAAACATGTTCCCGATGTTGGGGGAGTCCAGAACCAGGGGCCACAATTTAAGAATAAGGGGTAAGCCAATTAGGACGGAGATGAGGAAACACTTTTTCGCACAGAGAGTTGTGAGTCTGTGGAATTCTCTACCTCAGAGGATGGTGGAGGCCGGTTATCTGGATACTTTCAAGAGAGAGCTAGATAGGGCTCTTGAAGATAGGGGACATGGGGAGAAGTCAGGGGACATGGGGAGAAGGCAGGAACGGGGTACTGATTGTGGATGATCAGCCATGATCACAATGAACGCTGGTGCTGGCTCGAAGGGCCGAATGGCCTATTGTCTATTGTCTATTTTCACTGTACCTCGGTACACATGACTATAAACTAAACTAAAAACTAAAACTAAACTAAGCCCAACTTCAAGGACCAAAGATCTGCCTGGCCCTCGACTGGGCAAGAACAAGCGTGTAAAACAAAGCAAAACCCTCTGACTGCACAAGACCAAAACCCTTTCATTTTGGGCCTTGAATTTAACAGATGAACCTCCACTGATCTCTGAGGCAAAGAATTTGAATCTGAGGGTCTCCAATAAGGTAGAACTGCTTTGAATCAGTCTGAAGAAAGGTCCCAACCCGAAACATCACCTATTCGTGTTCTCCTGAGATGCTGTCTGACCCCTGAGTTACTCCAGCATTTTTAGTCTTTCCTAGACTGCTTTAAATGTGGTTTCTCCACATCCCTGCAGTCTCAAAAGACTGCTGTACACTTACACTTTAATAACCTTGCAACAAAGGCTATATTGTTTATTGACATTCCAACTTGCTTCCTGTAGCTGCACACTTCTTTGCTCTCATGAACCAGTACACCAAGAACAACCACTGCATCCCCAACCCCACCCCCAATCTGATTATCCATAAATATCTCACCATTTGACTTTGCGGCAAACCTCAAAGAGGCCCTTGCTGTTAAAATATCAAAGAGTTGGCAGCAACACAACAGGACACTGGCAAACATGAGCAAGTCAGATTGTTCCAGAAGTTAATAATTTCCTTTCCACACCCTCCATATAACAATTTAAAGTATTTCTAGATCTGCGATGGATGCGTGAAAGCAGAAATTGCTTGAGTCTATGTTGGTTGAAAGGTTAATTGGCATTTGCTTCTGAATAATTTACAGAGGGGATGACTTAAATGAACAAATAGTACCAGGGTGCAAATTCAGAGCAAAACAGTGTTGTTTGTTTAGGACAATGGTTTTCGAACAATATAGTGACTTATACTGTGTAAGAAGGAACTGCAGATGCTGGTTTAAACCGAAGATGGACACAAAATTATGGACTAACTCAGCGGGTCAGGCAGCATCTCTGGAGAATAGGAATTGTTGATGTTTCAGGTCGAGACCCTTCATCAGACTGCTGAAGGGTCTCGACCCATATCATCACCTATACCTCTTGTTGCATAGTATTTTGCCCAGAACACCTTGCATATTGGAACAGAAACTTTGAAAAGAAAGTTTATGTTTTTATTGAGTTGTTCATTAGTTTTCTCTTCATCCCACGTGTTGTGCCTGTGAGATAGGCTCATGACCCCATCCAGGTTTTATCGACTAACCTGGGTTTAGAAGTTGTGTAAGTACACAGCTTGTGAATTTCATGGACTCTTCATTTTCAGAGCATGAAATAGACGGTCTAGGCCAATTGCTGGGATTGATGAACACACACTAGCTCCCCCCACAACCATCTGTACAACCATCCCAATACCACATAGCTCCATTATTGTAGATACTATTAACTTTCTTAACCTTTCTTGCGGCACGTAATGCTGCACCATTGCTTCACTTCTCATCAGGTCATAAGGTCATAAGTAATAGAAGTAGAATTAGGCCATTCGGCCCATCAAGTCTACTCCACCATTCAATCATGGTTGATCTATCTCTCCCTCCTAACCCCATTCTCCTGTCTTCTCCCCATAACCTCTGACACCCATACTAATCAAGAATCTATCTATCCCTGCCTTCTAAATATCCACTGATGGCCTCCACAGCCTTCTGTGGCAAAGAATTCCACAGATTCACCACCCTCTGACCAAAAAATGTTCTCCTCATCTCATTCCTACAAAAACGTCCTTTAATTCTGAGGCTATAATATCTAGTCCTAGACTCTTCCACTAGTAGAAACATCCTCTCCACATCCACTATCCAAGCCTTTCATTATTCAGTATCTTTCAATGAGGTTCAATATCTTAGCCTTTGATAAGGTCCCACATAGAGGATCAGTGGGCAAAATTAGAGCACATGGTATTGGGGGTAGGGCACTGACACGGATAGAAAATTGGTTGGCAGACAGGAAACAAAGAGTTGGGATTAACGGGTTCCTTTCAGAATGGCAGGCAGTGACTAGTGTGGTAGCGCAAGGCTCGGTGCTGGGACCGCAGCTATTTACAATATACATTACTGATTTAGATGAAGGGATTAAGAGTAACATTAGCAAATTTGCAGATGACACAAAGCTGGGTGGAAGTGTGAACTGTGAGGAGATTTCCATGAGGATGCAGGGTGACTTGGACAGGTTGGGTGAGTGAGCAGATGCATGGCAGATGCAGTTTAATGTGGACTCTCTGCATCAAGGGTGGTGGAGGCCGGTTCTCTGGATACTTTCAAGAGAGAGCTTGATAGGGCTCTTAAAGATAGCTGAGTCGGGGGATATGGGGAGAAGGCAGGAACGGGGTACTGATTATGGATGATCAGCCATGATCACATTGAATGGCGATGCTGGATCAAAGGGCTGAATGGCCTACTCCTGCACCTATTGTCTATTGGACAAATGTGGATGAGGTTATCCACTTTGGTGGCAAGAACAGGAAGGCAGATTATTATCTGAATGGTGTCAAGTTAGGAAAAGGGGAAGTACTACAAGATCTGGGTGTCCTTGTTCATCAGTCACTGAAAGTAAGCACGCAGGTACAGCAGGCAGTGAAGAAAGCTAATGGCATGTTGGCCTTCATAACAAGAGGAGTTGAGTATAGGAGCAAAGAGGTCATTCTGCAGTTGTACAGGGCCCTAGTGTGAACACATCTGGAGTATTGTGTGCAGTTTTGGTCTCCAAATTTGAGGAAGGACATTCTTGCTATTGAGGGAGTGCAGCGTAGGTTCACGAGGTTAATTCCCAGGATGGCGGGACTGTCATATGTTGACAGAATGGAGCGACTGAGCTTGTATACACTGGTATTTAGAAGGATGAGAGGGGATATTATTAAAACATATAAGATTATTAAGGGATTGGACACGCTAGAGGCAGGAAACATGTTCCCGATGTTGGTGTAGTCCAGAACCAGAGCCACAGTTTAAGAATAAGGGGTAGGACATTTAGAACGGAGGTGAGAAAAAATGTTTTCACCCAGAGAGTTGTGAATCTGTGGAATTCTCTACCTCAGAAGGCAGTGGAGGCAAATTCTCTGGATGCTTTCAAGAGAGAGTTAGATAGAGTTCTTAAAGATAGCAGAGTCAAGGGATATGGGGAGAAGGCAGGAACGGGATACTGATTGTGGATGATCAGCCATGATCATAGTGAATGGCGATGCTGGCTCGAAGGGCTGAATGGCCTACTCCTGCACCTATTGTCTGTCCCCCCTCATTCTTCTAAAACACCAGCGAGTACAGGTCCAGTGTCGACAAATGCTCATCATAGGCTTACCTACTAATTCCTGGGATCATTCTTGTAAAACTCCTCTGGACCCTCTCCAGAGCCAGCAGATCTTTCCTCAGATATGGTGCCCACAATTGCTCACATTCTACAGATGTTCAATGTTTTCAATGGTGGCTAAGGTCTACAGGGAATGGTAGAACATGTGCAGATGGACATATTGCTGACTTCAAGGCCAGTTGCTCTAAGAATTAGTGGACATACATTCCCAGGATTTGCCCAACAGCACTATGGAGAAGCTGGTAATTCCTTGCAAACCTTAAGGTTTCCTTTTCGTTGTAATCAATTTTAGAATGTCCTATTTAAAAAGAAAGGCATTATGAAATTTATAATAACATCCAGTTCAAATTTTTTTGAATAGTTGACTTTGGAGATAAAGGCATTATGTTTAATTTTGTTTGTGCAATCCAGCTAGTAAAGACACTAGATTTTCCCATGTGATTTAAATCTTTATGCTGCAATAAATGAACTAACAAATGCTAGCCTGAATCTGTTATAATCTACCAATCTTGAGACTGTAAGATTTCACAATTGACACGGAATCTCACTGAGAGGTACAAAAGGTCATAAAGTAATAGGAGCAGAATTAGGCCATTCAGCCCATCAAGGCTGCTCCGCTGTTCAATCATGGCTGATCTATCTTTCCCTCCCAACCCCATTCTCCTGCCTTTACCCCATAACCCCTGACACCCATACTAATCAAAAAGGTAATATCATGCAGCACATAGATTTCTGAATGTGGATTTTATTTGAGAACCCTGAATCCTATTGTTCATTCTGTGTACCGGTCATGTACCTATTTCAGAGCAGAATGTGGTATGTGAAATTCGTCAAAAGAAGTGTCTTATTAGTATCGGCACTCTTTGACGGCTGTATGAAAACATTTTCAAGAGATATTCTTTGCAGATAAATGGAAGTTATAAGTAGAAAAGCAACACATCTTTGCAGCAACACATATCAACAAACCTTCATGTTAAGTGGTCATAACTTGCATGGAATCAACATGCACTGGAAGTAATAAGCAACTTTCTAAAAATATGGATGACCATATCTGTAGAGTTGAAATGCTCAAATTTGGCTTTGTTGTTTTGTAAAGAAAAAGAAAAAAGCAGCAGGAGAATGTTGGTTAACCAACAGCTACTCTATACGGATTTCTATAAAGACTCAGCAGTATACTGGCCATAAATAATCCATTATATAGGACGAAAAAAACAAACGTTCCACTTTGAGCAATAGGTTAGAACTCCTGCTATGAAAAAATGCAGACTGAACACTATTTTGCAATTTGTCTGTGATCTATCCATCTCAAAAGTATGTGTTGTTGCAACTAGGTGCTAAAGATTAGGCACAAATAGTTTAGTTAATGCATTGCAGACTTTGTTGAAAAAGTAATAATTAACAAAGAAATGATGCATTTTTGACACTGGAAGAAGAATTTCCTTATTTTGTACACCATTGCTGAGAAAGCATCTTGCTTAAGCATATGACAACTGTTAGCCTGGAACCATGTAATGGAGTATGGCCGAGCAGGTTCAAAGATGTTTTTTCATGCCTGAATTGGAAGATGCAGTTCTGTGGGGGGTGTTTGCACAGCTTAACTGAACAGCCTGTTTCAATGACATCAAATAAGGCAATTTCAAGATCAATTGCAGAAGGAAGACAAATCATGAAAGCTCTAATGACTGTGTGAAAACCACTTCTCAAATTACAATAGGTAGAAATACAAGTATATTTGAGGAATGAGATCAAAGGATATTGTAAATCTGGAGTATGATCCAGATCAAGATTGGTCAATGAACATAGATCTTTCATTGCTCAATGAATCACACAATTCTGTCTTAAAAGAATAGCAACAGGAAATAAGTAACAGGGCTGCCAACTCTCACGCTTTGAGCGTGAGAGTCACGCATTTCAACCAGTTCTCACGCCCTCACGCTGATGACAGAATTCTCACGCTGTCTTCCGCTGCAGCCTCACTCCCTCCCTCCCTCCCTCCTGCCCTTCAACTCACACTGCAGCGCCAGCGCCGCCAATCCACGCTGCACCGTGCCCGCCAGACTCCCCATTGGGCGCCCAGGGACCGTTGCAGATGCCCAGGGACCGTTGCAGGAGGAGCCAAAACTGCAACGTTCCATTCAGGTTTCCTATAAGTGAGGAAGCAGCTGATTGGTGGAAGAGGACTAAGAGGAAGCAGCTGATTGGGAGTCAGATCCCTGCTGATTTCCCCCACCAGTTTGTATTGTATCCAGGGTAAGGCTTTATATTGTATCCAGGGTAAGGGGGGAGAATGAGGGCCAGGGCAGTTTACTGTTCTGGATGTCAGATGTGGGAGGTCATGGAGGCTGATACCCCTCCAGACGTCCACATCTGTGTCAGGTGCGTAGAGATGGAGTTCCTAAGGGACCGTGTTAGGAACCTGGAGCAACAGCTCGATGACCTCTGTCTGATCAGGGAGAGTGAGGAGGTCATAGAAAGGAGTTATAGGGAGGTGGCCACTCCAAGACCACAGGAGGCAGACAAGTGGGTCACAGTTAGGAAGGGCAAGGGGCAGAGGCAGGGACTAGTGAGTACCCCAGTGGCTGTACACCTAGAAAATAAGTACTCCTGTTTGAGTACTGTTGCGGGGGACAGCCTTTGTGGGGGTAGCGACAGCGGCCGGGCCTCCGGCACAGAGACCGGCCCTATTACTCAGAAGGGTAGGGAAAAGAAGAGGAGGGCAATAGTAATAGGGGATTCTATGGTTAGGGGGTCGGATAGGCGATTCTGTGGACGCAGTCAGGAGACCCGGATGGTAGTGTGCCTCCCTGGTGCCAGGGTCAGGGATGTGTCTGAACGTGTCCAAGAGATCCTGAAATCGGAGGGAGAGGAGCCTGAGGTTGTGGTACATATAGGTACCAATGACATAGGCAGAAAAAGAGAAGAGGTCCTGAAAGGAAAATTTAGGGAGTTGGGAGGAGAGTTAAGGAGAACGTCCGCAAAGGTAACAATCTCAGGATTACTACCTGTGCCACGCGACAGTGAGAGCAGGAACAAAATGAGGTGGAGGATAAATGCGTGGCTGAGGAACTGGTGCAGCGAGCAGGGATTCAAATTTCTGGATCATTGGGACCTCTTTTGGGGAAGGTGTGACCTGTACAGAAAGGACGGGTTGCACTTGAACCCGAGGGGAACCAATATCCTGGCAGGGAGATTTGCAAAGGCTACTGGGGAGACTTTAAACTAGAACGATTGGGGGGAGGGACTCAAATAGAGAAAGATGGTAGAAAATGTGGGAGGCAGGAGGCAGAGAAGGGAAGCACTCGGACCCAAAATGTAGGGGAGAAAGAAGAAAAAGATAATAAACAGAGAATAAGTGGTGGTGGGTTTCTTAAATGTGTATATTTTAATGCTAGAATCATTGTAAGAAAGGTGGATGAGCTTAGAGTCTGGATTGACACCTGGAAGTATGATGTTGTGGCGATCAGTGAAACATGGTTGCAGGAGGGCTGTGATTGGAAACTAAATATTCCAGGATTTCGTTGCTTCTGGGGTGATAGAATTGGAGGGGCAAGAGGTGGGGTGTTGCATTGCTTGTCAAGGAAGATATTACAGCAGTGCTTTGGCAGGATAGATTAGAGGGCTCGTCTAGGGAGGCTATTTGGGTGGAGCTGAGAAATGGGAAAGGTGTAGCAACACTTATAGGGGTGTATTATAGACCGCCAAATGGGGAGCGAGAATTGGAAGAGCAAATATGTAAGGAGATAGCAGATATTAGTAGTAAGCACAAGGTAGTGATTGTGGGAGATTTCAATTTTCCACACATAGACTGGGAAACACATTCTGTAAAAGGGCTGGATGGTTTGGAGTTTGTAAAATGTGTGCAGGATAGTTTTTTGCAGTAATACATAGAGGTGCCTACTAGAGAAGGGGCAGTGCTGGATCTCCTGTTAGCAAATGAGACCGGGCAGGTGGGGGAGGTAAGCGTTGGGGAGCACTTCGGGTCCAGTGATCACAATACCATTAGTTTCAATATAATTATGGAGAGGGTCAGAACTGGACCTAGGGTTGAGATTTTTGATTGGAGAAAGGCTAACTTTGAGGAGATGCGAAAGGATTTAAAAGGAGTGAATTGGGACATGTTGTTTTATGGGAAGGATGTAGAAGAGAAATGGAGGACATTTAAAGGTGAAATTTTAAGAGTACAGAATCTTTATGTACCTGTTCGGTTGAAAGGAAATAGTAAAAATTGGAAAGAGCCATGGTTTTCAAGGGAAATTGAACACTTGGTTCGGAAAGAGAGAGAGAGAGATCTACAATAATTATAGGCAGCATGGAGTAAATGATGTGCTTGAGGAGTATAAAGAATGTAAAAAGAATATTAAGAAAGAAATTAGAAAAGCTAAAAGAAGATATGAGGTTGCTTTGGCAAGTAAGGTGAAAGTAAATCCAAAGGGTTTCTACAGCTATATTCATAGCAAAAGGATAACAAGGAATAAAATTGGTCCATTAGAGAGTCAGAGTGGACAGCTATCTGCAGAGCCAAAAGAGATGGGGGAGATACTGAACAATTTCTTTTCTTCGGTATTCACCAAGGAGAAGGATATGGAATTATGTGAGGTAAGGGAAACAAGTAGAGTAGCAATGGAAACTATGAGATTCAAAGAAGAGAAGGTGCGGACACTTTTGAAAAAGATGAAAACGGATAAGTCTCCAGGTCCTGACAGGATATTCCCGAGGACACTGAGGGAAGTTAGTGTAGAAATAGCAGGGGCTATGACAGAAATATTTCAAATGTCATTAGAAACGGGAATAGTGCCGGAGGATTGGCGTACTGCGCATGTTGTTCCGTTGTTTAAAAAGGGTTCTAAGAGTAAACCTAGCAATTATAGACCTGTTAGTTTGACGTCAGTGGTGGGCAAATTAATGGAAAGGATACTTAAAGATAATATATATAAGCATCTGGATAAGCAGGGTCTGATTAGGAACAGTCAACATGGATTTGTGCCTGGAAGGTCATGTTTGACTAATCTTTTAGAATTTTTCGAAGAGGTTACTAGGGAAATTGATGAGGGTAAAGCAGTGGATGTTGTCTATATGGACTTCAGTAAGGCCTTTGACAAGGTTCCTCATGGAAGGTTGGTTAAGAAGATTCAATTGTTGGGTATTAATGGTGGAGTAGCAAGATGGATTCAACAGTGGCTGAATGGGAGATGCCAGAGAGTAATGGTGGATGGCTGTTTGTCAGGTTGGAGGCCGGTGACTAGTGGGGTGCCTCAGGGGTCTGTGTTGGGTCCACTGTTGTTTGTCATGTACATCAATGATCTGGATGATGATGTGGAAAATTGGATTAGAAGTATGCAGATGATACTAAGGTAGGTGGTGTGGTGGATAATGAAGTAGATTTTCAAAGTCTACAGAGAGATTTAGGCCATTTGGAAGAGTGGGCTGAAAGATGGCAGATGGAGTTTAATGCTGATAAATGTAAGGTACTACATCTCGGCAGGACAAATCAAAATAGGACGTACATGGTAAATGGTAGAGAATTGAGGAATGCAGTTGAACAGAGGGATCTAGGAATAACTGTGCATAGTTCCCTGAAGGTGGAATCTCATGTAGATAGGGTGGTAAAGAAAGCTTTTGGGGTGCTGGCCTTTATAAATCAGAGCATTGAATATAGAAGTTGGGATGTAATGTTAAAATTGTACAAGGCATTGGTGAGGCCAATTCTAGAGTATGGAGTACAATTTTGGTCGCCTAATTATAGGAAGGATGTCAACAAAATAGAGAGAGTACAGAGGAGATTTACTAGAATGTTGCCTGGGTTTCAGCAACTAAGTTACAGAGAAAGGTTGAACAAGTTAGGTCTTTATTCTTTGGAGCGCAGAAGGTTAAGAGGGGACTTGATAGAGGTCTTTAAAATTATGAGCGGGTTAGACAGAGTTGACGTGGATAAGCTTTTCCCATTGAGAGTAGGGAAGATTCAAACAAGGGGACATGACTTGAGAATTAAGGGACAGAAGTTTAGGGGTAACATTAGGGGGAACTTCTTTACTCAGAGAGTGGTAGCTGTGTGGAATGAGCTTCCAGTGGAAGTGGTGGAGGCTGGTTCGATTTTATCCTTTAAAAATAGATTGGATGGATATATGGGCGGGAAAGGAATGGAGGGTTATGGTTTGAGTGCAGGTAGATGGGACTAGGGGGAAGTATTTTTTTTTTTTTAAATAAAAAATTTTTTTTTTTTTTTTTTAAATAAATAAATAAAAATGTTCGGCACGGACTTGAAGGGCCGAGATGGCCTGTTTCCGTGCTGTAATGGTTATATGGTTATATGGTTATATGGGCGTCCGGGAGAGAGGGGGAGGAGAGAGGGAGGGAAGGGGAGAAAGAGAGAGAGAGAGAAAGAAAAAAAGGGAGGGATGGAGGCAAAGAGACACAGGGGAGGGAAGGTAGAAAGGGGATGAAGGGGGGAAATGGGAGAAAGAGGGAGGGTGAGGAAAGGGAGGGAGAAAAAGGAAAGAGGAAGGGAGGGAGGGGAAAGAGGGGGAGGAGAGAGGGAGGGATGGGGGGATGAAAGAGGGAGGGAGAGGGAGGAAGGAGGGAGGGGGAGGAGGGAGGGAGGGAGGGGGAAGGAAAGGTGTGTGTGTGTCTGTGTCTGTCTCCCTGTGTGTGGCTCCTTGTGTGTGTGTGCTTTCCTGTGTGTGTCTCCTTGTGCGTGCGTGCGTGTCTCTGTGTGTGTGTCTCCCTTTGTGTGTGTGTGCCTCCCTGTGTGTGTGTGTCTTCCTTTGTGTATGTGTCTCCCTGTGTGTGTGTTGTCACATCCTGGCCTTAGACAGGGCTGCTTTGAGCGTGAGAGTCACGCAGTTCAGCCGATTCTCACGTTGTTGACAGACTTCTCACGCTGTCTTCAGTCCCTGCACAGTTTGTCTCTTTGCGCCACATCAGAGTGATCTGTGGAGTCTGGGGAAACGCGTTGGTTGAAGGCTGTGAGTGACGTCGCATCTCTTCTCTTCTTTCTTGGTTGGATGTGCAGCCGCTGACAACATGAAGCAGCCGGAGATGGAACTAACCAGGTGAATCAGTTGTAAAACATGGGGGGAACACAATGAGGCCAAACATCTAGGACAGGGTTCGGCAACCTACGGCACACGGGCTGAATCCGGCCCGTAACCTGAAAAACCGCGGGGGGGGGGGGTTTTCAATTCATTTTCGCGGGGTCGGGGCAGGCGAGCCGACCTGAGAACTGCAGCCAGTCCCTGGGACGCGAGCTGATCTGGGAACGGCAGCCAGTCCCGGGCCACGCAGAATGCCAACTTGATCATTATGGACAAATTGGGCCAGCCATGTACATGTTGTATAACTCTATGCAGATCTGAATGGGTTTAGAATTACCATTTAAGCAAATTTGCCACCACTTTCCCTATTTTGATTCTTGAGATTAATATCCCTTTGCTCTGTTAACTGTGTTAAAGTACTTATGAGGTAGAGTCAGGAAAGAGAACATGTTTTTTTTTTTCAGTTTGCTTTAATTTGTTAGTTGATTGTTAGTTGACTGCCATAATTTCTGAAATGGTCTTAAAGTAACTTAACTGTTATAAAGCAGGAATAAGTGATTTTTGTCCAAACAATTGGAACTCGCATAAAATGTTTGCATTATTAGCAGGGCTGCCAACTCTCATGCATTGAGAGTGAGCCTCACGCATTTCACAAAATTCTCACACTCTCACGCTGATCACAAATTTCTCATGCTCAAAAATCTTCAGGTACTGGAAGTTCAAAATAAAGCAAAAATTGTTTTAGAGGTGTGTAAAAACCACGAGGGGAATATAAAGTGAATGCATAGTCTTTATCCTGGGATATGTGATTCAAGAACTAGAGGGCATTGGTATAAAGCAGGGCTGTCAAACTACCGGCCCGCGGGATGATTTTTTGGGGGAAAAAAAGTAGTTTAGTTTCTCCCGTGCAGATGAGGTGAGACACGGCGGTGGTCCCAGCACCAACCCCCCTCTCCCTTCCCCCCCGAGGCACGGCACACACCTCCCACCCTCACCTCCTGTGGCTCTACCTCCGTCGGCCGCTCTGTCCACACCCCCTGGAGTTTTAACCCCGGCCCGGAGCCAGGGGCGGACCGTGTGAGTGGGTGCATCGGTGACGCCTCCGGAGCCGCGGGGATGAATCTCGGGCTAAGGCTATGCTCCGATGCCCGACCCTCGGCTCACTGACCCTTACCTCCCCTGGACCCCCGGGTCACTGACCCTCACCTCCCCCGGACCCCAGCCGGACAAGGAGCACCTGGGCCGGCCTGCATTCCCGGGAGGAGGGGGGAGGGAAACGCTCCCCGGGCATCGCCAAGTCTCTACTCACTCCGGATGTTGTCGCCGCTTCACTGACACACCCTCTCACACACACACTGGCACACACAAGGTTTACCGGGATATAGGCCATAGACTAGTTTAGATGGGGCATCTTGATCTGCATGAACAAGTTGGGATGAAGGGCCCGTTTCCATGCTGTAAGACTATGACATTGTAGAAAGGGTGCAATTGCTCTGGAGAGGATCCAGGGGCGAGTTATGAAGATGTTGGCAGGGCAGGATTTTTTTTTTCTTTTTGAAGAAAGATTTGATAACTGGGATGGTTTTCTCTGCAGCAACGGAGGTGAAGGAAAAACTTAGTTGAGGTGAATAATATTATGAGAATAGGACCTGTTTTGCTTAACAAATAGTGTAGGAAGGAAATGCAGAAGCTGGTTTAAACTGAAGATACACTAAGAACAAGAAAAGGAGGACAGGCAGCATCTCTGGAGAGAAAGAATGGGTGATGTTTCAGGTCGAGACCTTCAGACTGAAGAGGCTGAAAACCAGCCATAAAACACAATGACTGGAGATGTGTGTTATCCAACTAAGGGCAGAAATCAGAATCATGTGTTCATCTTTATTGACGTGACACCATAATATATTATAGAAAAAATAATTTAATGGGGTGGCACGATGGCGCAGCGGTAGGGTTGCTGCCTTACTACCACATGGGTTTTCTCTGGATATTCCGGTTTCTCCCATATCCGAAAGAAGTGCCAGTTTGTAGGTTAATTGTCTTCTGTAAATTGTCCCTTGCGTGATGGATGGAACTGGTATATGATAGATTGCTGGTCAGTGTGGACTTGGTGGGCTGAAGGGCCTGTTTCCATATATATTTTTAACATATATATCTTAATTTCATTGAACCATATATGATTGAATATGTGGCATTATTTTCATCTTGTTTCTATATTCAAAGGGTAAGGTTGATTCATTTATTTGTGCAGAACAGTGATGGAAGTCCGACTTGACTTGTTTCTCTGTGTTTTTCTGTATATATATGCATAACAGCATGAATATAATCTGATTTCCATACATGAATATAGTCATTCATGTGCTGCACCTGTTGATCAGAGCCTGGCTCTATTATGGAATGTAATTAGGAATGTAATTTAGCCTAACCTTATTTATACCTATTCCAATTTAAAGCATAAATGTTGAATTCAAGTTAAAAGACTCGCTACAGTATGCACCAGATTGCACAATTTCAAGCTGAAAAATGCGAAAGCTCCAACACCCTCCCCCCCTCGGTCGCTACGCTCCCTCGCAATTTCTCACTCTCAACTCTCACCCAATGTTGGCAGCCCTGTAAGTAATTACATATCATTTTCAACAATTTATGTCCACTAATGGCTGAAGTTAGCAATAAAGGCAATGGCAGTCAGCCAAGGGATTTGTGTTCAATTACAGGTCCACTTTCCTGCCATTAATATTAATATCTCCTCGCTATCCTGCAGCACCGCTCTTGCTCCCCCTCCCCCCATTCGTAACAAGGACAGACTCCCCCTTGTCCTCACCTTCCACCCCATCAGCCGTCGCATACAGCATATAATCCTCAAACATTTTTGCCACCTCCAAGGTGATCCCACCCCTTTCTGCTTTAAGCAGAGACCGTTACCTCCAAAACTCCTTGGTCAACTCATCCCTTCCCACCCAAATCACCCCCTCCCCAGGCACTTTCCGCTGCAACTGCAGGAGAAGCAACACCTGTCCCTTTACCTCCCCCCTCGACTCCATCCAAGGACCCAGTCTTTCCAGGTGAGGCAGAGGTTCATTTATACCTCCTCTAACCTCATCTACTGTATCCGCTGTTCCAGGTGTCAACGTCTCTACATCGGCGAGACCAAGCGCAGGCTTGGCGATCGTTTCACTGAACATCTCCCCTCAGTCTGTCTTAACCTACCTGATCTCCCGGTTGCTCAGCACTTCAACTCCCTCACCTATTCCCAATCTGACCTTTCTGCCCTGGGCCTCCTCCATTGTCAGAGTGAGGCCCAGTGCAAATTGGAGGAACAGCACCTCATATTTTGCTTGGGTACTTTACACCCCAGCGGTATGAACATTGACCTCTTACTTCTCTCACTTCAAATAGCCCTTGCTTTCTCTCACCATCCTCTCTCCCTTCCCAGTTCTCCCACCAGTCTTACTGTCTCCGACCGCATTCTATCTTTGTCTCGCCCACTCTCCTGACATCAGTCTGAAGAAGGGTCTCGACCCGAAACGTCACCCATTCCTTCTCTCCGGAGATGGTGCCTGTCCGGCTGAGTTACTCCAGCCTTTTGCGTCCACCTTCGATTTAAACCAGCATCTGCAGTTGTTTCTTGCACACTTCCTGCCATTAATAATCTAACATGAGTAATGAAAAATCCCATGTAAAATAAGCCATGGTCTTCTTGAAACATTCATGATATATTCAGATATCTCTAATTGTACTCTCTCATTTTTCAAATTTAAAGGACATTTCAGAATCAGTGAAAATCTTCTTATGTATTTTAAAATCTCTTATTTAAAAGGACAGATGATCTATTAATTTTCTTCGGCTTATAGTACGAAATGGATAAGGATGAAGATTCCATTCTGACTATCTTTTATAAAGTGATTTAAGAAATTATTTCAAAATGCACAGCAATTTCTTACCTAAACTATGCTGGCAACAACTCCCAACCTGTAAACCCAATCGCCAATACGAACAACATAAACTGAAAGTTCTTCTTCCAGTCACATATAATCTCAAAAAGATGACTGCAGCTCACAAAGCCATCTCATCTCCAATATTTCAAGGATGATGTGCAATCAACACTGTCAATGTTCCTTAACTGAATCAAGTAAATGCTGCTACTTGAGTGAGATAACATTTAACCTGTATAATTATGATTAATTTCCATGTGGTACAATGTCTGCTTGCCTGGCTAAATGACAGTATTTAAATAGTTGGAAGCAGTGGCCCCTTATATTTCCTACTTGGCTTTATATAATTTATCCAGTATCTGTGAAGCCATTTATATTTTTTTAATTACTCGTAAGTATAAATTATTTTTGTACATGTCATTTTTTTACTATCTATTGTAATGCTTCTAAATCATGAATATTGAGTTCATGATGATCTGATTAGCAATTAAAAGCTTCGAAGAGGATGCAGAAGAGTTTTACTAGAATGGTATGAGGGATGAGGCAGTAGAGTTATATGAGAAGCCTGAAAAGCTGAGTTACTTTTTTTGCCAAAGCCAATTAACCTACAAACCCGTATGTCTTTTGAATGTGGGAGGAATTCGGAGCACCCGGAGGAAACCCACGCAGTCACAGGGAAAATGTGCAAACTCCGGACAGACAGTACCCGTAGTCAGGATCAAACTGTTCAATATTATTTATGGATGAGTAAATTGATACTGAGGAATGATACAAAAAATAGATCAGGCGCAATGTTATAAGCAATAATTTGTTATACTTTAACAATAATTGATGTAAATGGTGATGAAAGCACTGCAGAGGGTGGTGAAAATTGCCCAACGCATCACCGGTTCCTCACTCCCCACCATTGAGTCTGTCCAAAGCAAGCGTTGTCTGCGAAGGGCGCTCAGCATCGCCAAGGACTGCTCTCACCCCAACCACAGACTGTTTACCCTCCTACCATCCAGGAGGCGCTACAGGTCTCTCCGTTGCCGGGCCAGCAGGTCCAGGAACAGCTTCTTCCCTGCGGCGGTTACACTACTCAACACTGTACCTCGGTGACTGCCAATCACACCACCCCCCCCCCCCCCCCGGACACTCCTCCCACCAGGATTTATTAGATTAGATTTATTTATTTACTGCTCATATTTATGTCGCTCTTCTAGGGAGATGCTAACTGCATTTCGTTGTCTCTGTACTGTACACTGCACAATGACAATAAAGTTGAATCTGAATCTGAATCTGAATCTGAAAGAAGATTCATTGTAACATTGCCAATAGAGAATTGAATATATGCTTGAAAAATGGAAATCAGTAGCATTGAATAGAAAATACAGAGGAGTGATAGAACATGGAACACAGAAAAGTGCCGCACTGGGAACAGGCCCTTTGGCCCACAATGCCTGTCTCAAATATGGTGCCAAGATAAACTAATTATATCTGTCTGTATATGATCCATATCACTCCATTAGCTATCTATATGATAATTTTTCCAAAGATAAAATGCAGTCACCATCCACAGAATACCTCTTTCTGTGCTAAATGAATCAATATATCTGATTTTAGAATAAAGAAGGGAAACATACTTGTGATGACCCTTTCAACAAAGAGTTCCAGAACTATTCTCTGGAAGTCAAGTGTATACAAGTAGAAATACAAGGCAACTGACCAAGTTTCTTCAGGAGAAACTCAGTGGGTGAGGCAGCATCTATGGAGTGAAGGAAATAGGCAACGTTTCAGGCCAAAACCCTTCTTCACTCTCCGATTTTCCAGCATCTGCAGTTCCTTCTTGACCAAGTTTCTTCAGGAACTGGAAATGGTAATGCTAGACTTGCATAGTTTCTGCTGAGGAACAAGTATCAAGGTTTAAGTCAAGAGAGGCAAGATTAATTTGGAACCCAAGGGGCATCTTGTTCACCAAGTGGGTATATAGAATGAGCTGCCAGAGGAGGTAGTTGAGGTAGGTACAACAATGACATATAAAGAACACTTGGACAAATCCATGGACAGGAAAGATTTTAATGAATACTAGACTAAGTGGGATCCCTTGGATCCTATCACATGGGAGGCCTGGTCTCCAACTGCAACCCATTCCCCAATGCAATATTCCACCACTCACCCATAGCCCCAGACTGCGCAGGCATGATTCATTTCCCCTCATCCCCGAGCACTCCCGTCCCCTCCTCTTCGTGTGTGGGAGGAGGGGAGGGAAGTGGGGTGTGTGGCGGGGGCGATGTGGGTGGGAGGGGAGGAGGGGTGTGTGTGGATGGGGAGGTGTAGGAGGGGGGAGAGGGTGGTGTGGGGGGGGGAGGGGTGTGCGTGGCAGGAGGGGTGAAGAGTGGGGGGGAGGTATGTATGTGGGCGGGAGGGGGGAGGAGGGATGTGGGAGGGGGGATGTGTGGGGGAGGGTGTGTGTGGAAGGGGGGTAGTGTGAGTGGGTGGTGATTCTTGGGGCGGGGCTGCTGCTTGGGGCGGGGCTGCTGCTTGGGGTCAATAGACAATAGACAATAGGTGCAGGAGTGTGATCATGGCTGATCATCCCCAATCAGTACCCCATTCCTGCCTTCTCCCCATATCCCCTGACTGCTATTTTTAAGAGCCCTATCTAGCTCTCTCTTGAAAGCATCCAGAGAACCTGCCTCCACCACCCTCTGAGGCAGAGAATTCCACAGACTCACCAGTATTTGTAAGGTAATATGTTTCCTCGTCTCCGTTCTAAATGGCTTACTCCTTATTCTTAAACTGTGGCCCCTGGTTCTGGTCTCCCCCAACATCGGGAACATGTTTCCTGCCTCTTGTGTGTCCAAGCCCTTAACAATCATGTTTCAATGAGATACCCTCTCATCCTTCTAAACTCCAGAGCATACAAGCCCAGCTGCTCCATTCTCTCAGCATATGACAGTACCACCATCCCGAGAATTAACCTTGTAAACCTACGCTGCACTCCCTCAATAGCAAGAATGTCCTTCCTCAAATTAGGGGACCAAAACTGCATACAATACTCCAGGTGTGGTCTCACTAGGGCTCTGTACAACTGCAGAAGGACCTCTTTGCTCCTATATTCGATTCCTCTTGTTATAAAGGCTAACATGCCATTCGCTTTCTTCACTGCCTGCTGACCGTGCATGCTTACTTTCATAGAATGATGTACAAGGACCCCCAGATCCCATTGTACTTCCCCTTTTCCCAACTTGACGCCATTTAGATAGTAATCAGCCTTCCTGTTTTTGCTACCAAAGTGGATAACCTCACATTAATCCGCATTAAACTTCATCTGCCATGCATCTGCCCACTCCTCCAACCTGTCCAAGTCACCTTGCATTCTCATAGCATCCTCCTCACAGTTCACACTGCCACCCAGCTTTGTGTCGTCTGCAAATTTGCTAATGTTACTTTGAATCCATTCATCCAAATCATTGATGTATATTGTAAATAGCTGCGGTCCCAGCACCGAGCCTTGCAGTACCCCACTAGTCACTGCCTGCCATTCTGAAAGGGACCGTTAATCCCTACTCTTTGTTTCCTGTCTGCCAACCACTTCTCTATCCATGTCAGCACTCTACCCCCAATACCATGTGCCCTAATTTTGCCCACTAATCTCCTATGTGGGACCTTATCAAATGCTTTCTGAAAGTCCAGGTACACTACATCCACTGGCTCTCCCTTGTCCATTTTCCTAGTTACATCTTGAAAAAATTCCAGAAGATTAGTCAAGCATGATTTCCCCTTCGTAAATCCATGCTGACTCGGACCGATTCTGTTACTGCTATCCAAATGTTCGGCTATCTCATCTTTTATAATTGACTCCAGCATCTTACCCACCACCGATGTCAGGCTAACTGGTCTATAATTCCCTGTTTTCTCTCTCCCACCTTTCTTAAAAAGTGGGATAACATTAGCTATCCTCCAATCCACAGGAACTGATCCTGAGTCTATAGAACATTGGAAAATTATCACCAATGCATCCACGATTTCTAGAACCATTTCCTTAAGTACCCTGGGATGCAGACCATCAGGCCCTGGGGATTTATCAGCCTTCAGTCACATCAGTCTATCCAACTCCATTTCCTGCCTCATGTGGATTTCCTTCAGTTCCTCTGTCACCCCAGATCCTCTGGGCACTACTATATCAGGAAGATTGTTTGTGTCCTCCTTAGTGAAGACAGATCCAAAGTACCTGTTCAACTCATCTGCCATTTCCTTGTTCCCCATAATAAATTCACCTTTTTCAGTCTTCAAGAGTCCAACTTTGGTCTTAACTAATTTTTTCCTCTTCACATACCTAAAGAAGCTTTTACTATCCTGCTTTATATTCTTGGCTAGCTTACCTTCGTATCTCATCTTTTCTCCCTGTATTGTCTTTTTAGTTATCTTCTGTTGTTCTTTAAACATTACCCAATCCTCTTGCTTCCCGCTCATCTTTGCTACGTTGTACTTCTTCGCATTAATTTTTATACTGCGGAGGGTCCCTTCGAAAGTCCGGTTGGAAACCTCCACCGGCCATCCTCAGCTCCAGTAAAGACGCAATGGCGCAGGAAGGGGCTGACCATCCCGGGGGAGTGACAGAGGAAGAGAATAATCAGCACGCCGCTGACTGGCAGGAGAAGAGATCGATCTGCGCAAGTGTGGTTTTTAAGATTTTTAAACCTCGCTGACTTTTACGACATTCAACCAATTGGAACAAAACTTGGTGGATTCACAGCACAGGAGAACGGTGAGTGAACTGGTGAAAAATCATAGCAGTATCGCGACCCATTTTTGAGCGAATAGAAAGACCGCCAAACCGGAACATAACAAGATCAGAGTTTTAGACTAGACCAAGTGGGACCCGTTGGGCCCCGTTCCCCCAACGTAACCCATTTCCACCGCTCACCCGTTCCCCCAAAGCAACCCGTTCCCCCAATGCAATATTCCACTACACACCCATAGCTCCCAACTGTGCAGGGGCAGCTCATTTCCCATTATCCCTCAGCACCCCATCCCCCTCCTATTCATCCTCCCCCTTTTTAAACTTTTAAAAAATGACTTTTCACTTTTAAAAAATCCAATTGCACTTGCTGCCAGGACTCAGTGTCCTGCAATTTGCAACATTGTATCGGGCAGGGCCAGCAAGTGCAATAGGAATTTTTACAGTGAACGGTTCAGTGGGAAGTTTATGTAAATGAGATCCCATTGTGACGGCTTAGCTGCGAACTGCCACTGCAGTTCAAATGATATTTCTCAAACTGTACTTTGTAATTTTGTAAAGTTTTAAATGTGAATAAATTGTAACATCAATCTGAACGAAACTTGATAAAAACTCACCACAGGACAATTGTGAGTAAGGTGGTCAAAAATTGTAGTGCTATCATGTACCGTTTTGGCATAGTTCAGGGCATCCCTGAATCACAGTTGGGCAGACAGGCAGACTCACAAACAAACAAGAAGAGAGTTTTAGTAATATGTAGATAGATGAGCCAAATGTGGGCAAATGGAACTTACTTAGATGGAACATTTTGGTTGGCATGGACAAGTTAGGGCATTTGATCTGTTTCTGTAGTGCGTGACTTCATGATTCATGAAAGGGTGAATGCACAGAGTGTTCCAGGTTAAAGGAATCAAAAACTAGAGGGCATAACTTTCATGCGAGTAGGGATCTTGAGGGGCAACGTTTTCCCACAGAGGGTGGTGGGTATATGGACAAATTGCCAGGAGAAGTATTTGAGGCAAGTACAGTAGCAGCATTTATAATACATTTGGACATGGATCGGAAAGGTTTAGAGGATATGGGCCAAATGGGGCTAAATGGGTCTAGTTTTGATGGGGCTGCTTGGTCGGCATGGGCTGAAGGGCCTATTTCCGTATGACTATAACTGTAAGTATTTGTTCATTTAAAGACAAGACTTTCTTCTGAATCGGTGCTATCTAACATTGCTATTTAAGGAGCAAACCTTCACATAAATATTATATTGGCTATGGTGCGATCAGCTCTGATCTCTGTTTGCACGTGTTAATATGGGTGGAAACATCCGTTATCAAGTTTTAAACTGCTAAAAAACAGAAAAAAGGTTTACATTTCAAAGAATCTTTGTCGTGCTGATGTTTGGACATCGAGGTGGTTCAATTAAAAGATTGTAATTTTTTAATTATAAAGTGTAAGAGGGAGAAACAGCTGCAGCAATGGTTAAGGTGTTGTGGATGAGATAGTGTGTGATAACATTGAAGTAGTGTAAGTGGGTGATCATTGGTTGGTGTAGTCTCAGTGGGGTGAAGGACCTGTTTCCATGCTGTATCTCTAAACTAAAGTACACAATGGGTCTTGTTCCTGTGGCTCAAATCCACGCTTCCATTTGATCCACAAATTGCTTTACTCTCTTGGTGTGCAAAACATCTATCAATCTAAACCTTCAATATGTTTAACCATTGAGCAACCTTAATTCTTTGAGGTGGAGAATTCCAAAAATTCTCAATCCACTTCTCAATTGACTAGTTTAGCTGGGATATGTTGGTTGGTGTGGGCACGTTGGGTCGAAGGGCCTGATTCCACACTCTATGACTCTAATTCTGGACGACTGATCCATAATGCTGAAATGATGTCGTCACACAGTGACAGACAGTGCCCACAACAGAAACAACCTCTCAGCACTTAACAAGACAGTGACCTGCATCCTGTGTACGAAGGGAACTGCAGATGCTGGTTTACACTGAAGATACACACAAACTGCTGAAGTAACTCAGTGGGATACGCAGCATCTCTGGAGAAAAACAATAGGTGACGTTTCGGGTCGAGAGCCTTCTTCAGACTGTGAACTGCATCCCATTTTGTTGTTCTCTCAAAATAAATGACTAAGTAAACCTCGCCTTACCATTGACCATTATGAGGGTTTGAGAACTGCTGAACGGTGGTGCCAAAGAGAACATCTGGTGGGCCTGAAAATGTTTTGGTGTTCATCACGTCAACATTAAATGCTTGGGATGGTTGAAGAACACCTGCAAAAAGGACAAAAAAGATCATCAGTTGTGAATCAGAATTAAGGAAGCAATTAAGAATGATTGCTACAATATGAGGTACTTCTGTACTTTTTCAAGCATAATCGAGTAGTGTTAAGGGCCTGTCCCACTTTCACGACCTAATTCACAACCTCTGCCGAGTTTGCCCATGACTCATACTCACAGCATGGTCGTCACGAGGTCGTAGGAGGTCGTAGGTAGGTCGTGATGCTAGTCGTAGGTACTCGTGGCATCAAGTAGGTCGGGGCGTTTTTCTAGCCTGATGAAAAATGTCCACGAGTAAAAAAGGTGGTGAATTAGGTGGTGAAAGTGGGACAGGCCCTTTAGTCTAACCAGCTGATGGGTTATTTATTTTAACAAGCAGCATTTTCATTTTAAAATCTGAATGCTGATTATCAGTTCCTGATAAAGGCTTGTTCTCACACAAGGAATTTATTTTCTCCTGAACTGTATCTCCAAGATATTTTTAAGTTTGAGTGGGTGGCAGAGATTATGGATCAGCCACCTGACCTTGTGGGGTTTAATTTCTATGGAAGGTCATAGAAAACATAGAAAATAGGTGCAGATGTAGGCCATTTGGCCCTTTGAGCCAGCACCACCATTCAATATGATCATGGCTGATCATCCAAAATCAGTACCCCGTTCCTGCATCTTCCCAATATCCCTTGATTCCTTTGGCCCTAAGAGCTAAATCTAACTCTCACCTCATTGCAGTGTCTTTGAAGAGCTGCACTCTTAAAATGAATGGTCAGGTGCAGTTCAACACCTGTTCTGAACCAGCAAAATGATGGGTAGTGTGTGGCGTGGCATGGCCATCACGAAGGCGATACAGATGTGTACACACACTCAGCGAAAAAGGTGGTGGCTAACGATTTTTATCAATACTGTTCAGCTTAGAATAACACTGCTGTTCACCATGAAAATTATATTCTGATGGCTTTTTATGGCCTTTTTGCTCGACCTATTACAAGTGGGAAGATTGTACAAGATAAATTGTATGACTGATCCCCAAAAATGCATTAAGTTTTAGAATTAAACTAGACTAAGAGGGCCAGTCACGTGGGAGGCCTGGTCCCCCAACGCAACCATTCCCCAATGCAATATTCCACCACTCACCTGTTCCCCCAATGCAACGGCGGGAGCGTTCTGTAGCCGGGGGACGGGGACGGCTTCAGGCGGTGAGCGTCCTGCAGCCAGGGGAGGAGAACGGCTTCAGGCGAAGCCTGTTGGGGGGTGGTGAGGGGGTTGTGTGGGGGAGGAGGAGGTGTGTAGGGGAGGAGGGGTGTGTGTGGGGGAGGGGGCATGTGTGAGGGACGGGGGGGGTGTGGGAGAGGGGGGGTGTGGGGGAAGTGTGTGGGGGAGGTGTAGCGGATGGGGTTGTAGGGGAGGGGGGTGTAGGGGAGAGGGGTTGTAGGGGAGGAGCTGTATGTGGGAGGGGTGTGTGGGGGAGGGTGTGTGTGAGGGAGGGGGGTGTGGGGGGTGTAGTGGAGGGGGGGTGCAGGGGTGGGGGGTGTGCAGGGGTGGGGGGGGGTGCAGGGGTGGGGGGAGGGGGTGCAGGGGTGGGGGGGTATTGGAGGGGGGGTGTGGGCTCACCGATTCCTGGGCCCGGCTCCGACCGCACTCACCGGCTCCAGGACCCGGCTCCAGGACCCGGCTCCGGACTCATTCAACGGCTCCCGTCCCCAGCACCTGTTGCACTCACAGCTCCGCCCACGAACACAGCCTGCCTGCACCTGCGAACACAGCCGGCCCCCGCCCGCTAACACAGCCTGCCCCCGCCCACTAACACAGCCCACACTCCGCTCCTTCAGCTTTCTTCTCGGCGCTGGTGATTGACAGAGGGTGCTGGAAGGGGCGTCGCCGTCCTGGCAAATAACAGACCAATAACTTTTGTAATATTTCACCGATCGGAACAAAACTTGGTGCGCTTGGAGCAGAGGAGAACGGTGAGTAAGGTGGCGGAAAATCCTAGCGATATAGGGTACCGTTTTTGCGCAAATTTAAAAACGCAAACCGGAAGAGGACAAGATGAGAGTTTTAGTAATAGTATAGATAGAAGATAGATATTGATAGATAGATAGAAGAAGTAAGAAAGATAGATAGATAAAGATAGAAGAGATAGATAGATAGATAGATAAAGATAGATAGATAGATAGATAGATAGATAGATAGATAGATAGATAGATAGATAGATAGATAGATAGATAGATGATGAAGATAGATATAGATAGATGCAGGACATTGACTTAACTACAGTTATGAACATAGCACATAGAAATGTACAGGCCCTTTGGCCCCCAATGTCTATGCAGAACATAATGCCAAGATACACTAATCTCATATGCCTGCACATAATCCGTATTTCTGCATTTCACCATCCTCTGTAAATACTTGCCCCTTACAACATTTAAACTTTGCCCCTCTCACCTTAAATTATGCCCTCTACTCTTTGACATTTGCACGTTGGGAAAAAACAGAAAAAACTGTCTACGCTATCTTTTCCTCCTAATTTTATATACGTCTCTCTCTCTCT
>CM075977.1:349845041-349943496 GCA_038087875.1 Malacoraja senta
GTGGAATTCTTTCCTTACATGCAGTTCAGTAAAGTATTGCCATACCTAAACACAATCACCGATTAGCAAATTGTACAGAAACAGTCCACTGAGCCCGCATGCAAGAGGTGCCAGGTTTTTGCACCATTTTCAAAGTCCAGTCTGCGCTCTTGGTCTTATGAGAGGTGCCCAATCTAGGCAAGCCCCAGGCTGTTGCAGGGCTTAAAGCAGGTGAATCGAGGACCAGAGCTCATAGATTCAATGTGAATGGAAAAGATTTAATAGGAATCTGAGGGGTAACTTTTTTACACAAAGGGTGGTGGGTGTATGGAACCAGCTGCCAGTGGAGGTAGTTGAGTCAGGGACTATACCAACATTTAAGAAACAGTTAGGCAGGTACATGGATAGGACAGGTTTGGAGGGATATGGACCAAACGTGGGCAGATGGGACTCGTGTAGCTGGGACATGTTGGCCGGTGTGGTTAAGTTGGGCCAAAGGGCCTGTTTCCACATTGTATCACTCTATGACTCTATGATTTAGATCTTTTGCTGAAACGCTTGTCCACCCTTATCTTTTCCGCCTGTCAACTTGACTTTTCAGTTGCACATTGGCATAACGCATTTGGTATACCTGGTGAACTTGTCTTTGTGTTACTTTGTCATGCTGCTGCTGCTGACCTACAGGATTTCCAGCACGGACAATTCCTAGGTTTATGATCCTTATTCTGGTTTCATGCATGACGTTCAACTTTTAAGTTTGCATATGACACGAAGATTGATGGGGACACGGACTGTGAGACAGATTGTATACAACCTTCACAACCGGGATATAGATCAGCTACAGAAATGGGCGGAGAAATGGCAGATGGCGTTTAATCCAAGTAAGTAAGGTGTTTCCCTTTGGGAAGTCAAATGTAAGGGGAAAATATACAATTAATGGCATGAGCCTTAACAGTATTGATGTACAGAGGGATCTTGTGGTCCAAGTCCATATCTCCCTGAAAGTGGCAACACAAGTAGGCCGGGTGGTAAAGAAGTAAGCTTGCCGTTATTCTTTGGGGCATTGAGCATAAGGGTCAGGAAGTCATGATGCAGGTTTATAGGACTTTGGTTTGGCTGCATTTGGAGTATTGCATGCAGTTCTGGTTGCCCCATTGCAGGAAGGATGTGGAAGCTTTGGAAAGGGTGTAGAAGAGGTTTTCCAGAGTGATGCCTGGATTAGTGGGTATTAACCACAAGGAGAGGTTTGATACACTTGGATTGTTTTTTCTGGATCACCAGAGGTTGCGGGGAGATCTGGTAGAAGAATATAAAATGATAAAAGGCATAGATATGGTATTATTTACTAAATACCATAGGTACTATCTATCTATCTACTTTTAAAACTCTGTGTGTGTGTGTGTTTGTGGGTGTCAGATTTGGCCTTTGATTCTTGCTCCGCCAAAACCACACACGAAAACTCCGAGATTTTTTCCATTTCGCTAAACATTACACTATTGCATACCCTAACACACTCCTTATTAGATTTAGACATTTTTATGTACACATTTTAAAATAAAATCCATCCCCCCCCCCCCTCCCCCACTCACTCATTTTGTCGCCTCCTGCTGGCCAGCCACCATAACGGCTGCTGCTCCAAAAACGCTGACATTTTAATTTTTTTCGCTGGCAATTTTCACTGCTGCCGCCCGGCTCTCCTCCACTACCCCCTCCTCCCCCCGGGCCGGCTCTCTCACACTGGCTCAAGCCAAACATCGGCTCTTCCCCCTCTGCTTTTCGCCGTCCTCTATCTGAGGACGCCGAAAAGGAGCGGCGGAACAACCCATCTTTGCCTTCAGCCAGCGTGACAGAGCCGGCGCCTCAATGGCCTGTCGGCCCGCAGCCCCATTGAGGGCGTACGCAGCGTCTCGCAGGCCGTACGCAGCGTCTCGACGTCGTACGCAGCGTCTTGACGGCGTACACAGCCTATGCCGTCAACACGCTGCGTATGCCGTCAAGACGCTGCGTACGACGTCAAGACGCTGCGTACGACGTTGAGACGCTGCATACGGCCTTCCAGACGCTGTCTTTGCCGTCAAGATGCTGAAGCACGTTCGGGAACCAGACCCCGGGGTCTGAAGCACGTTTGGGGACCAGACCCAATGGGTCTGCACTTGGTCTAGTATACTATATAGAGACAGTCAAAATATTTTTCCCCATGGTGGAATACTCAAATTATAGAGGGCATAGCTATAATGTGACCTGGGGCAAAGTTTAAAGGAGATGTACGGGACAATTTTTTTTTACACATATGGTGGTGAGTGCCAGGTCGTGTTGTTGAATGTGGTGGTTGAGGCAGATACGTTAGTGGAATTTAATAGACTTTGGGATAGGCATATGGATATGCAGGGATATGGATTATGTGCAGGCAGATAAGAATTGATCTTGACATCATGTTTAGCACAGACATAATGGGGTGATGGGTCTGTTTTTGTGCTAAACTTCTATGTTCTATGGTCTTTGGTCAATGGTCTATGGTATTTTGGTCTATGGTTTATGGTCTATGTTCTATGTTCTATGTTCTATGGTCTATGTTCCATCCACACAATCTACACCCTGCACCCACATACCCTAGCTTTCCTCTAAGTTTCCAAGAATAACCAAAAGCTCACTGCCCCCATAGGATGCTGTTGGTTTTGGATCCCCACCATCTAGGCCTCCCTTCTCACAGGCACCATCAGAAGCATGAAGTCCCACATCAACAGGTTCAGGAACAGCTACTTTCCTACAACCATCAGGATATTGAACTGACCTGCCCAACCCTTATCCAATCTTGACAATGGAATATTTCTGATCCGCTCTTACACTACCATGGACTCTTTTTCCAATTCGAAATATTTGTTGGCCCATCACATTTCATTAGCTCAGTGCATATTTGTCAGCACATAATAGGTTCTCCCTCAATCCACTCTTTCGGACCTAAATCTTATTGGCCTGGAAATTGCTTGACCAGTCCTTTGGTCATGGGGAAAAATCAAGAGCATATTGAATGGCGGTGCTGGCTCGATGGGCTGAATGGCCTATTTTTCTATGTTTCTATATTTCTGTCATCTGTCCTGAATATTATTCTATATTTTAGAGTAGAGCACTGTGATTTTTTTTAAATCTCACCTCCTATTATTAAATATATCAGAACTTACATTAAAATTGCTCTATAAATGCATGTTGTTGTTGCTGAAATCAAACAGCAAAACATGCAGCCAGTCCCGGGGCACGCAGAATGCCAATTTGATCATTATGGACAAATTGGGCCAGCCGTGTACGTGTTGTGTAACTCTGACTCTACGCAGATCTGAATGGGCTTAGAATTACCATTTAGGCAAAATTGCCCCCACTTCCCCATTTTGATTCTTGAGATTAATTTCCCTTTGCTCTGTTAACAGCATTAAAGTACTTATGAGGTAGAGTCAGGAAAGGGAACATGTTTTTTTTTAGTTTGCTTTAATTTGTTAGTTGATTGTTAGTTGACTGCCATAATTTCTGAAATGGTCTAAAAGTAACTTAACTGTTATAAAGCAGTAATAAGTGATTTTTGCCCAAACGATTGGAACTTGCATAAAATGTTTGCATTATTAGCAGGGCTGCCAACTCTCACGCATTGAGCGTGAGACTCACGCATTTCACAAATTTCTCGTGCTCTCACGCTGATCACAAATTTCTCACGCTCTCACGCTGATCACAAATTTCTCACGCTCAAAAATCTGCAGGTGCTGGAAGTTCAAAATAAAGCAAAAAATTGTTGATTTTTTTTAAATCTCACTTACTATTATTTAATATCTCAGAACTTACATTAAAATTGCTCTATAAATGCATGTTGTTGTTGTTGTTGTTGTTGCTGAAATCAAACTGCAAAACATCCTTTTTACTTAAAAGGCTGTGACCTGTAAATTTATAACTGTGCAAATGAAAGTTTACTGTGTACTATGTTTACATATTCTGTTGTGCTGCAGCAAGTAATAATTTCATTGTTCTATCTGGGACATATGACAATAAAAACACTCTTGACTCTCTTGACACTTGAAAGTTGAAGAAGCATAATAGACAATAATCGTGGTAATTTGCAATGAAAACAATTATTTTTGTAATCTGAATTGTTTTTCGCTTTTAGATAGCAAAGCTCTGAAGGATTATTGCGATTAGTAATCATAATGACCACTAAATAGCCTAATAAATGTATTTAGAGATTACTTTGTTCAATTATACATGAAACAGATCAAAATTGGAAATGAAGATAGCGATATAGTTTTGTCAATATTAATTTACTTAAATAACCTGCAGTGTGAGTTTAGTTGCCTTTAGTTGTGTTTTGTGATGCCTTCACAGCATGAGAAACAAGTCGCAACTGGACTATCTTCTCCGCAATGCTTTATTAAATTGGTTGTTGCTGCATTCCACAGGAATATATCATCAACTCGACATAAGGCTCAGTCTCCATTCTTCACTACACTGCCTCCTGTGCTGGGCTATGCAATTGGATCTAGAAATGACCACTGGCTTTAGTCTGACCATTGCACTGTCCACTTTGATCATAACCTTCTCTAACTTCAAATGTGTTTGGATCAATATAATTCCACTCTAAACTTTACATTGGTCGCATGTTGCAATGGTCACACATTGTCCTGTTTTAGTTAAATTTTAGTTTATTGGGTTGTGTATGCTGTGGGGTGGGGTGGGGGGGTGAAACATGATTTTTGTCTCTTCCTTCGGGGGAATGCAACTTTTTCTTGTCGTATCCCCCTTCTCTGCCTCCGTCTGCGCTGAGGCCAAAATGGCGGAGCTGCCAGCCTCCAACTCCAACTGCGACCGACCGACCTCGAGGCTCCGGAGGCAGAGCCAGGACTTACCAGCGCGGGGCTGGCCGGCTTCAGGGCTGCGGTGGCGTTCTGGCGGTGGCGACCGAGGACGCTGGTGGCGACCTGAGTCCGGAGGCTCGGCCGCGGGCCCGGTGGACGACATAGTCGGGAGCTCGCAGGTCACAGGTGGGTGACCTGTTTTTTCTGGGGCTCCTGCAACTACAGCTGCGTCCGCTGGACTGGAGGGCGGCAGCTTCGGCCACCCCGGGCCGCGGAGTTTGAACCGGCCCGTCGCAGACGAAGCACGGATTCAGCCGCGGGACTGACTTACCATCACCCGGCGGGGTCACAACGTCAGAAGCCTGGATCGCCTCAGCGCAGAGGGAGAACAAAGAGGGAAGAGACAGAGACTTTAAGACTTTTGCCTCCATCACAGTGAGGAGGTGCCTGGTGAACTCACTGTGGTGGATGTTAATTTGTGTTTATTGTGTGTTTTGTTATTTATTATATGTATGACTGCAGGCAACGAAATTCCGTTCAGACCGAAAGATCTAAGTCTAAGTCTAAGTCATCTGTCTCAACTACCTCCTTAGGCAGCTCATTCCATATATCCAATACTGTCTTTGTGAAAATGTTGCCCATCAGGTTCTTATTAAATCTTTCCCCTCTCACAAACCTAATCAGGATTCTGGTTCCTGAATCCCCTACGCTGGGAAAAAAAAAATTCTGTTACACCTGTATAAGATCACCCATCAGCCTTCTGCGCTCCAAGGAATAAAGTCCTAGCCTGCCCAACCTCTCCCTGTAGCTCAGTCCCTCAAGTCCTGTCTGTCCTCATAAATCATCTCTGCACTTATAAAACATAGAGCATACAGCACACTTACAGCCCACAATGTCTGCGCCAAACATGATTCAAGACCATCACTTATCTACCTGCATGCAACCCATATTCCTTCAAACCCTGCATATTCAAATGCCTACCCAAAAGTTTTTAATTGCCACTTTAACGCATCTGCTTCAACCACAACCCCTATCGATGCATTCCAGGCACTCACCACCCACTAGGTAAAAAACCTGCCCCGCACATCACCTTTAAACTTTGCCCTTCTCATCTTAAAGCTATGCTCTTGGTATTTGATTTCAGAAATTCATAAGTTCATAAGTGATAGAAGCTGAATTATGCCATTCAACCCATCAAGTCATTCAATCATGGCTGATCTATATTTCCCTCTTAACCTCATTCTCCTGCCTTCTTTCCATAACCCCAGAACAGGGCTGCCAACTCTCACGCTTTGTCACGCATTTCAACCAATTCTCACGCCCTCACGCTGATGACAGAATTCTCACGCTGTCTTCAGTCCTTGCACAGCTAAGATCCTATAGCGGAGCTATACGATCTTTGCTGCACAGTTTGTCTCTTTGCGCCACATGACAGCGATCTGCACAGTCTGGGGAAGCGCGTCGGTCCCGGGCAGCGGGTGTCAGCGCCTCTGTGTGCCGGCTGCGAGCGCTGCGCTGCCGGCCGCCGCTGCAGCCTTGCTCCCTCCTGCCCTTCAACTCACACGGCAGCGGCAGCGCTGCCAATCCACGCTGCACCATGCCCGCCAGACTCCCAGTTAACTGCCATAATTTCTGAAATGGTCTTAAAGTAACTTAACTGTTATAAAGCAGTAATAAGTGATTTTTGTCCAAACAATTGGAACTTGCATAAAATGTTTGCATTATTAGCAGGGCTGCCAACTCTCACGCATTGAGTGTGAGACTCACGCATTTCACAAAATTCTCACCCTCTCACGCTGATCACAAATTTCTCACGCTCAAAAATTTGCAGGTGCTGGAAGTTCAAAATAAAGCAAAAAATTGTTTTAGAGGCGAGTAAAAACCGTGAGGGGAATATAAGGTGAATGCATAGTCTTTTCCCCGGGATATGCGATTCAAGAACTAGAGGGCATTGGTTCAAAGCAGGGCTGTCAAACTACCGGCCTGCCGGATGATTTTGGGGGAAAAAGAGTAGTTTAGTTTCTCCCGTGCAGATGAGGTGGGACACGGCAGTGGTGCCAGCACCAACCCCCCTCCCCCCTTCCCCCCCGAGGCATGGCACACACCTCCCACCCTCACCTCCGGCGGCTCTATGTCCGTTGGCCGCTCTGTCCACACCCCATGGAGTTTTAACCCCGGCCCGGAGCCAGGAGCGGACCGGGTGAGTGGGGGCGTCGGTGTCGCATCCGGAGCCGCGGGGATGAATCTCGGGCTAAGGCTCTGCTCCGATGCCCGACCCCCGGGTCACTGACCCTCACCTCCCCCGGACCCCAGCTGGACAAGGAGCACCTGGGCCGGCCCACATTCTCGGGAGGGGGGAGGGAAACGCTCCCCGGGCATCGGCAAGTCTCCGCTCACTCTGGATGTTGCCGCCGCTTCACTGACACACCCTCTCACACACACACTGGCACACACAAGGTTTAAAGGGATATAGGCCATATGTGGATAAATGGGACTAGTTTAGATGGGGCATCTTGATCTGCATGAACAAGTTGGGATGAAGGGCCTGTTTCCATGCTGTAAGACTATGACACATTGTAGAAAGGGTGCAATTGCTCTGGAGAGGTTCCAGGGGCAATTTATGAAGATGCTGGCAGGGCAGGAATTTTTTTCCCATTTTGAAGAAAGATTTGATAACTGGGATTGTATTCTCTGCAGCAACGGAGGTGAAGGAAAAACTTAGTTGAGGTGAATAATATTAGGACCTGTTTTGCTTAACAAATAGTGTAGGAAGGAATTGCAGATGCTGAAGATAGACACTAAAAACTAGAAAAACTCAGCAGGGCAGGCAGCATCTCTGGAGAGAAAGAATGGGTGATGTTTCGGGTCGAGACCTTCAGACTGAAGAGGTTGAAAACCAGCCATAAAATACAATGACTGGAGATGTGTGTTATCCAACTAAGGGCAGAAATCAGAATCATGTGTTCATCTTTATTGATGTGACACCATAATAAATATATTACAGAAAAAATAGTTTAATGGGGTGGCACGATGGCGCAGCGGTAGAGTTGTTGCCTTACTACCACATGGGTTTTCTCTGGATATTCCAGTTTCTCCCATATCCGAAAGAAGTGCCGGTTTGTAGGTTAATTGGCTTCTGTAAATTGTCCCTTGCGTGATGGATGGAAATGGTGTATGATAGATTGCTGGTCGGTGTGGACTTGGTGGGCTGAAGGGCCTGTTTCCATATATATTTTTTACATATATATATTAATTTTTTTTAACCATATATGATTGAATATGTGGCATTATTTTCATCTTGTTTCTATATTCAAAGGGTAAGGTTGATTGATTTATTTGTGCAGAACAGTGATGGTCCGACTTTTGCTTTGTTTCTCTGTGTTTTTCTCTATATATACGCATAACAGCATGAATATAATCTGATTTCCATACATGAATATAGTCACCTGTTGATCAGAGCCTGGCTCTATTGTGGAATGTAATTAGGAAAGTAATTTAGCCTAACCTTATTCATACCTAATCCAATTTAAAGCATAAATGTTGCATTCAAGTGTAAGTTAAAAGACTTGCTACAGTATGCACCAGATTGCACAATTTCAAGCTGAAAAATGCAAAAGCTCCCTATCGTGGGAGGGGGGACACCCCCATCCCATCCCCTCCCCCCCTTGGTCGCTATCCTCCCTCGCAATTTCTCACTCTCAACTCTCACCCAATGTTGGCAGCCCTGCCCCTGAATGACACCCATACTAATCAAGAATCTATCTATCTCTGCCTTAAAAATACCCATTGACAGCCTCCACAGACGTTTGTGGCAATGAATTCCACAGATTCCCCACTGTCTGACTAAAGAAATTCCTTCTCATCTCCTTTCTAAAGACATGTCCTTTTATTCTGAGATTATGGGCCCTAGTCCTGCACTCTCCCACTAGTGAAAACATTCTCCCCACATCCATTCTATCCAGGCCTTTCACTATTCGGTAAGTTTCAATGAGGTCCTCCCTCATCCTTCTAAACTCCATGAGTACAGGCCCAGTGCCATCGAATACACCTCATATGTTAACCCAATCATTCCTGGAATACTTCCATCTTGGCAAAAAGATTCTAACTGTCTACCCTATCTATGCACTCTTTCCAGCTTAACAAACCTTCCAATAGCAGGGTGACAAAAACTGAATACAATAATCTAAATGATGTGGGGGAGAAATGCAAGTAGAGATGATACTCCACATGGATTGTATTATGGCTGAATTTGTTCAGAAAAGCACAGAGTGTAGCGTACCAAGACAGTCCATTCAATTGTGAGTCTACGCTGGTGTTTCCCCACACCTTTTGCACAATGCTCAAATCCCACCACTAGCCACATCTTCCCATCCCCACCCCTTTCCATAGAGACAATTCCCTCCGCAACTTCCTGGTCAACTCGTCCCTTCCCACTCAAACAACCCCTGCCCCAGGTACTTTCCCCTGCAACCACAGGAGATGCAACACCCTATACCTTCCCCCTCGACTCCTTCCAAGGACCCCAACAGTCTTTTCAGGTGAGGCAGAGGTTCACTTGCACCTCCTCCAACCTCATCAGTATCCACTGTTCCAGATGTGGACCTGTATATCGGCGAGATCAAGCACAGGCCCGGCGATTGTTTCGCTGAACACCTCTGCTCAGTCCACCTAAATCTACCTGATCTCCCAGTTGCTTAACACTTTAACACCCCCTCCCATTCCCACACTGGCCTTACTATCCTGGGCCTCCTCCATTGTCAGAGTGGGGCCCAGCACAAAGTGGAACAGCAGAACCTCATATTTCGCTTGGTAGTTTATACCCCAGCGGTATGAACATTGACTTCTCTAACTTCAAATAACCCTTGCTTCCCCTCTCTCCCCATCCCCTCCCTCTTCCCAGTTCTATGACCAGTCTTACTGTCTCCGACTACATTTGATCTGTTTGCTTTGTTGTTACCTTCTCCTAACTAACAATGATTTATTCTACATTTTCCATGATTTCCATTCCCTTTGTCCTATTTTCACACCTTACACTTCCTTATCTATACACTTCCTTATCTATGTACATCCCTCTCCCCTGACATCAGTCTGAAGAAGGGTCTCGACCCGAAACGTCACCCATTCTTTCTCTCCAGAGATGCTGCCTGTCCCGCTGAGTTACTCCAGGATGTTATGTCTATCTTCAATTTAAACCAGCATCTAGATACATAGATACATAGAAAATAGGTGCAGGAGTAGGCCATTCGGCCCTTCGAGCCTGCACCGCCATTCAATATGATCATGGCTGATCATCCAACTCAGTATCCCGTACCTGCCTTCTCTCCATACCCCCTGATCCCTTTAGCCACAAGGGCCACATCTAACTCCCTCTTAAATATAGCCAATGAACTGGCCTCAACTACACTCTGTGGCAGAGAGTTCCAGAGATTCACCACTCTCTGTGTGAAAAAGTTTTTCCTCATCTCGGTCTTAAAGGATTTCCCCCTTATCTTTAAGCTGTGACCCCTTGTCCTGGACTTCCCCAACATCGGGAACAATCTTCCTGCATCTAGCCTGTCCAACCCCATAAGAATTTTGTACGTTTCTATAAGATCCCCTCTCAATCTCCTAAATTCTAGCGAGTATAAGCCAAGTCTATCCAGTCTTTCTTCATATGAAAGTCCTGACATCCCAGGAATCAGTCTGGTGAACCTTCTCTGCACTCCCTCTATGGCTATAATGTCCTTCCTCAGATCTGCAGTTCCTTCCTACAAATGTTGGTTTTCTATGCGTATTACACAGACCAATATAGAATATATGGTACAGATGTAGCCATTCGAGGAAACCTGACATTCTACTGTTGTCATGCAGTCAGAGTCAAACAACGAAAGCAGCCTCTTCAGCCCACCCTGAATATGCTAACCAATGCACCTATCTATACTAGTCCAATTTTTCCACATTAGGTCCATAGCCTTCCATGCTTTGATGATTCAATGTGTGTCTAGATGCTTCTTACATGGGAGAGTATTTGCCTGCACCACCTCCTCAGGCAATGCATTCAGGATTCCAACAACTCTCTTGGTTTAAAAAATCCCCCCTCTAAATTTTCTACTCTCATCTATACATATACCCTCATGTTTTAGATGTTCCCAGAAAGTTTTTTTTAAATTCTACTCTACCTATTCCCCTTATACTTTTAAATATCTAAATTTGGTTGCTCCACAGCCTCCTCCGCCCCAAGGAAAACAAGTCCAATCTATCCAATTGCTGAAATATTCCAATTCAGGCAACACCCTGGAGAATGTCTTCTACACCCTTTCCAATCAACCACATCTTTCCCATAGTGTGACGACCGGGACTGCACACCATTTTCCTAGTATGGCATAGTTAAAGTTTTAAACATTTATAACATAATATCCCAGTATTTATGTTCTGTGCCAAAACTGACGAAGGCAAGCAGCCTTATTCTCTGCCTTATTTATCTGTGCTATCACTTTCTGGGATCTATGATCTTGTACCCCTCAAGTCGCTCTGTTTACCAGAGCCTTACCAATTACTCTGCATGCCTAGCTGTTTTGACCTTCCAAAATCCATTATTATGCAACTTTCCAGATGATCAATATCATGCTGAAGCCTAAGAAGGTCCTGTTCCCGAACCACAATTTTAAACCTTGACCTAAAATCTGTCCATCTTTGTCCTCCAGGACAAGGTGTCATGGTCCTGAAGTCATAGATTTCCAAGTGTCCATCCAAGTACTTTGTAAATATCATGATACAAATATAATGATATTTCTTATAGATTCCAACAGTCACGTGCCTCCATGATGGGTTCTCACTCTACCACCCCATGCTGCAAAAGGTTTCCCTCATCTCTCCTCCAATTCTTCCAGCAATTACAGTATATTACAGTATACCTGTGTCCCCTGGGTTTTAATCCCTTTGCTGAAATAAAGTTCACTTGCTGCCTTTCTGACCAAATAATTGGACCATGTACAATGTTTCCTTTTGTCAACTAAAGGTTTTCCTTTATGATTCCAACATCTACAGTTCATTGTGTCTTTAAAGTTTGCCTTTGTTCGACTGGTCACAAGGGCAATCTGTGTACCATCTACAATTTTTTTAAATATATGGTGAATTACTATTACTAAATCCTTCGTACATACAATAAAAAAAATGAAAGGCCAGGTACTAAAACCTTTGGAACCCGACAAAGACGTCAATAGGGTTCCTAGCCGTCCCAACATAATACACCGTGAATCAATTTTGGGTGCTGTAACACTCAATATCTCTTCGACTATGTCTCTGGTATCGCCAGCACCTTCTGTTTCTCCTCACAGCTACATCTTCTTATCCTTGGTCTCCCCCTGATAAATCCTAAATTCAGTTTACTTTGATAAAGTTTTAAATTCAAATGTATCTAGACAGTTAAAACAAGTAGCAGCAGGACATGAAAAAGGTGGAATTTTCATTTCTTATCTTTAAATATCTGTGTGATGAGAATGCAATGTCTGGTATTTGAATGTAGCTTCGCACCGTTCAGCTGTAACAACATGACATGCAAACCAGTCTTGACATGTTCCACAAATAATGGTTCTGAGACAGAATGGTCGACTGTGCACGACTGCAATTCGATATAGGAAGGATGACTTAAAGGCAAGGTAAAACTAATGAGGCAGATAACATAAATTCCCCAAACTGAAAGTGATTAGTTTGTTCTTGATTTCCATTCCTGACATCACAAAAAGGTAGTTCATGATCACTTAAAAAATTCAGAGACATAACAAATGCACATTTCACCTCCTCAGTGCATCATGAAGTACACAGACCTAGAAATGTATTGGCACATTGGTGTAAGGCTTATAAAAGGGTGAACAGCCCTTCTGGTTATGGGACAGATGCATCAAAATGCAGTGATGCCCGAGGCCTAAAGCCTGCACACCCTTCCCTTCATGTGCAACACCATTGTGGAGCTCAGAAAGAAAGTCTCAGGTAACTCCGGGAGTGGGGGGTTACAATGAATATTTGCAGCAGAGAGAGGACTGCTGGCAAAGGGCCAGGGTTTAGATCACTGCCTCAGATGGTGGCCCAGTGTAGTCAACATTCTGTTCTAACTCCTGAGTAGAGGAGTTGAACCCGAGTCAGGGGATGATTGGAGATGATTAGAAAAAGGGGTCTAGGGTGTTGCGAAGACAGGGGTTTGTAGGATGGGTTGGATTGGAGAGTTAAAGCTGAAGAAGTTGGATCATTGAGCTTGAGGTTTAGATGGAAGATGAATGGGCATTCAGGGCCAGAGTCAGTGATCAATCAGGGAATCGGGGTCAATTGGGATCAGGCGTTGAGATTGGTGAGTGGTCTTCTTCTGTATGGAAGATGTGCCATTACAGCCCTTGAATGTGCAGACCAATATTACACAGGTAGCATCCAAAGTCTTATTGTGTGTTGTTTGACAACACAGTGCTTGGCCAGTAGCCTTCATACCCATGTGAACCATATACTTGGAGGCCACGGAGCAAAACCATGAAAGTGCTTTAATAACACAAAAAATACTTAATCACATTTAGCAAAAGGATTGAACTGCTTCCAATCTCCCAGCATGTTTTCTCTTCTAATTCCTGTTGATTATTTGTGGCCTATAGTACACTGCTAACAAGATGATCATCTTTTTTATTTCTCAACTCCACCCATATATTTACACTGGAAGAACCATCAGTAAAGCCATCTCAATTGATTGTCGCAACATTCACCTTAATCAGTAAAACAACACTCCCCTCTCTTTTACCCCAACCTCTATATCACCTGCACCCTCAAAAGTTAAGCTGCCAGTTTACCCTCTGTAATGGCTACCATGTCCCAGTCATACCTATCCATGCACTAAGTTTATCCGTCTTGCTCATCAGCCCTTTCACATTGATATTACTGCAAATTCATACAACAGTATGAATTCATACAATTCATACAAAAGCCCTTCCCACCATGCTCCTGCCTATTCTGTCTATGTCCTTGTTTTTCTCGACTTCCAACCTATCCTCCACCTGCTTTGGACTGTCTCATTGCTGATCTAATTTAAACCATCCCGAGTAGCACAAGCAAACCTGCCTGCCAGAGGTCCCCTTCAGTCCAGGTGCTGGCTCGAAGGGCCGAATGGCCTACTCCTGCACCTATTGTCTATTGTCTGTCCATTTTGTACCAATCACCTCTGCCCCAGAAGTGATCCAGATGGCCTAAAATTCTGGGTCCCTGCCTCCTGCACCAACTCCTCAGTCACACATCCACCTGTTGTACCTTCTTGTTCTTACCCTCACGAGCAAACTGAAGATTGCTACCCTCGAGGTCCTGCATTTTAACCTTTTGTCTAACTCCCTGTATTCACTCAAAAAAACACAATTTATTTTCCTAGTTATGTCATTTGTACTGACATGCATGGCAATTTCCAGCTCTCACCCTCTCCCTTGAAAATGTTCTTCAGCTGCTCGGAGACATCCTGGACGCTGGCACTATGGAAGCAACACACCTCTTGGAGTCTCATTTGCTGCCTCCTATATGTTCCCTTAACTACCGACTCTCCTGTCACTATCGCTCTGTCGCATCACTATCACATTCTCCCCCGCTGTGCCTTAGAGCCAGGCTCGATGCCTCAGACCTGACTGGTGCTGCCCACCCCTGGCCAGTCATCCCACCCAACAGTATCCAAACGGGTATAGCTGTGTCCTCAGGGACACTGAAGTCTCCCCGACTTCCCACATCCTGCAGGGTGAGCGTACAACTGCCGTAACTGCCATCTTTATTGCACTAGACAGAGGAAAGTTTACAAAAGAAAAAAACACAGATCATATCTTATCTCACCATTGGCTTCTATGCCAAAGCCTCTTGAGCCAAAGCCTCACATTGACCCTCCACATGGCACTGATTCCTTTCACAGCTACTGTTCTTGAAGTATGAGGAACAGGCAATGCTGTTAGACAGGAGTTCCAGGATTTTGACCCTGTGATGGTGAAGGAATGGTGAAATAGTTCTTAGTATTGATGTGGTGTGACTTGGAGGGCAACGTATAGGTGGTGGTGATCCCAAGCTTTGGTTGCCCTTCTCCTTCCACTGGTAAAGGTCATGTATTTGGAAGGTATTATCTAATGTGACTTAACAAGTTGTTAAAGTGCATCCTGTAGATGATATTAGATCAGTTACATTTTAAGAAACAATGTAAAAAAGGATTCAGATGCATAAACGTAGGGACATTTAGAAACATAGAAAATAGGTGCAGGAATAGGCCATTCGGCCCCAAGCCTGCACCGCCATTCAATATGATCATGGCTGATCATCCAACTCAGTATCCCGTGCCTGCCTTCTCTCCATACCCCCTGATCCCTTTAGCCACAAGGGCCACATCTAACTCCCTCTGAAATATAGCCAATGAACTGGCCTCAACTACCTTCTGTGGCAGAGAATTCCACAGATTCACCACTCTCTGTGTGAATTTTTTTTTTCTCATCTCGGTCCTAAAAGACTTCCCCCTTATTCTTAAACTGTGACCCCTTGTTCTGGACTTCCCCAACATCGGGAACAATCTTCCTGCATCTAGCTGCCCAATCCCTTAAGGATTTTGTAAGTTTCTATAAGATAGGATTTAGAGAGAGGATTCCAAATGACTGGGTCTTGCAGATGGTACAAACTGCTGTTATTAGGTGTCAATGGTAGAATGAGTGAATAGTTGTGGATAGGGCTGCTGTGTCTTGTGCTCCATTGAACTTGTGGAAACAGCACCCAACTAGACAAGTGGAGAGTATTCCATCACACACCGGACTCTATCCTTGTAAAGTAAAGTAAAGTAAAGTAAGTTTATTTATATAGCGCCTTTCAATCAGATTACTGAAACCAAAGCGCTTTACAGACAATTAACCATATAAATAAAAAATAAAAAGGTAGAATAAAAAAGACACGACACACTATTTAGAGATTCAACATGAACATCCCCCCACAGCAGAGTCGACACTCTCCACCGTGAGGGAAAGGCACCAAAGTGTCCAGTCCTCCTCCTAGTCCACCCGAGATCGGGGCCAATCTGAGGGCTCCGCAGCCAGTCGCCGCAACGGCAGCCCGATGTTGTAGGCCCCACCCGCCGGGAAGCTGGAACACCGGCATCGGGTGGAAAGTCCTCAACGGCTTGGAAGTGTCTGGAGCGGCCGCTCCCTCCCCGGAGACTGCGACGCCCGTAGTCCTCAGGCCGCGCCGGTTGGATCTTCGACTCTGACTCCGCGGTGTTTTCGACCCAGCGCCGCCCGCCCGCAGGACGCCCTCAGACCGCAGACCGCTGCTTGATGTTGGTGGTCGGCGGTCACAGCACTCCGGAGCGGCGACCCGGCAAGGCATCGCCCGCTCCGTGTTGGTGTCCCAGCGCTGTGCCGCCGAAGCTTTGGTCCCGGCAGGAACGCTGCTCCAGCCCGATGGAAGGCCGCATTGGGAGAGCGAAGATGCGATTCGGAGGAAAACCGCATCTCCGACCAGGTAGGACTGGGGTTAAAGCAGTTTCCCCACCCCCCACATAGAAAGAATAGACCTCCAAATAAAAATTATAGACAATAAAAAGGGTTAGAAGACGGACTGCAGGCAGGCAGCCCGCACAACCGGCGCCCACTCCTGCACATCCGCCATCTTGTAGATGGTGGACAGGCTTTGGAGAGGTACGTGGCGAATTAATTGTTCACCAACATGCATAGAATTCTGAATGTCTTCCCAGGAAACGCACAACATACCCCATAACAGCTCATTATTCTAAATATTCTCATTTTTTACACAAAGGGTGGTGGGTGTATGGAACAAGCTGCCAGAGGTATTTGAGGCTGGGACTATCCTAACATTCAAGAAACAGTTAGGCAGGTACATGGATAGGACAGGTTTGGAGGGACATGGACCAAACACGGGCAGGTGGGACTAATGTAGCTGGGTCATGTTGGTCGGTGTGGGAAAGTAGGGTCAAAGGGCCTGTTTCCACACTGTATCACTCTATGACTTTGTGGTCGGTGGGGGCGCTGTGAGACGGCTGCCCTGCTAGCAGCATGTTAGTCATTTCTACTTATTATGTTTTTTTTACTATGTCCAAATGTATGTTTTAATGTCTCTCGGTGTGTCTTGTGTGGGGGGTGGTGAGGGGGGGTAAAGGGGAAACCGCTTTCGGTCGCCTCCTCCACGGAGAGGCGACTTTTTCCATGTCGCCTCCCTCGCGGCCTAACACCAAGGATTGGTGCGGCCTTTCCCGGAGTCGGGCACGGAGCTTCAGCAGCGGGCGTAGCGCGGATTGTTCAGCCTAAAGCTGCGGATTGCGGAGCTTCTAGCCACGGGCGCTGCGTCCGGAGCCTGGAATCCCTTGTTGGGGATCCCCGGAGCACAAGAGCTCCGACCCCACGGCCCGTGGCCTACAACATCTTGAGGCCGCGGTCTGCGGAGCTTCTAGCCGCGGGCGAGGCGGGGACTTACTTACCATCTGGAGCGGGATCCCTCACCGGGGATCCCTGGAGAAGAGCTCCGACCGCCGGCCTGCATCATCTTGAAGCTGCGGTCTCCGGTAGGAAAGCACCGATTCAGGACTTACCTTCCAGACGAGAGGGCCTGTACATCTCGCCGCCCGCAGCGACGACTGCGGAGGTTCATGGCCCCGACCACGGGGGAACAATGGAGGAGGACTGACTGTACTTTGTGCCTTCCACCACAGTGAAGAATGCTGTGGTGGATGTTTGTGTTAAAATTTTTATTGTGTATTGTGTGTTCTTTTTGATTGTACCGCTGCTGGCAAGTTCATTTCACTGCACTTTATTGTGAATGTGATGAATGTGATGAATAAATCTGATTGATTGATTGAATAACTAATCTCCCATTGCAACAGTATCATATCATTGCGGGTGCATGACTAAACAAGTTAGCAGGGTGTGTTCAGGAATTAAAAGTTGATTGTTCTTGGAGAATCACATTAAATACACACATTATATATGTGTTTGTAACTTTAAAATGCTGACAACTATTGAGGTGTTTCATATTCTTGCATTCCCTGCCCTCCAGGCTTTTCTACGCACAGAAGGTTGTGGAGGCTAAATTAATAGATATTTTTAGGGTGAAGATTGATAGATTCAAAGGTTTCAAAGCTTTCGAAGGTCTTTTATTGTCACATGTTCCAATTAAGGTGCAGTGATATGCGAAGTACCATAGAGCCACATGAAAAAAAAGCAACAAGACACACAACTACATAAAAGTTAACATAAACATCCACCACAGCGGATTCCCCACATTTATCTGTGCTATCACTTTCTGGGATCTATGATCTTGTACCCCTCAAGTCGCTCTGTTTACCAGAGCCTTGCCAATTACTCTGCATGCCTAGCTGTTTTGACCTTCCAAAATCCATTATTATGCAACTTTCCAGGATCAATATCATGCTGAAGCCTAAGAAGGTCCTGATCCCGAACCACAATTTTAAACCTTGACCTAAAATCTGTCCATCTTTGTCCTCCAGGACAAGGTGTCATGGTCCTGAAGTCATAGATTTCCAAGTGTCCATCCAAGTACTTTGTAAATATCATGATACAAATATAATGATATTTCTTATAGATTCCAACAGTCACGTGCCTCCATGATGGGTTCTCTGGCAGCCATTGCTGGTGCCATCCGGTGGATTCTGGATTAGAACGGGTGTCAGGGGTTATGGTGCGAAGGGAAGAGAATGGGGTTGGGAGGGAAAGATAGATCAGCCATGACTGAATGGCGAAGTAGACTTGATGGGCAGAATAGTCTAATTCTGCCCCTTCAACTTAGGAACTTAGGAACTTATCCCAGCTGCTTCAGCACAGCTTGGAAACACCAGTAGCTGTTTTGGATCAGGCTTAACGTTATAACATTTGTAGATCCTTTGACAGTAATCACAAACCCACAATACTCGTTGAGCATCATTCTTCAGCATTCCAGCTGTTACTTTTGCTCACATGCCAGATGTACTGGAGCACCCTTGGTGCAAGTAAGTCCAGGTAAGCCCCTGGCTGCTGCATGGCCTTCTCCATCCCCTTGACTGGCTCAGCCTGCAAACTGATGTCAGGCAGAACCTCTTTGATGGCTAAATTCATCTCATGATATTCATTAATCTGAAATGATAATCTTTTCACTCCAACTTCATTTAGGAAATATATTGGTAACTTCTGGGACCATTTCTCTTCTGATTTTGCATTGATAAATAAACAATTGGATATTTATTGTCCTTAACCAAAGTGTGATTGCTTCATTTATTATAGGTCAGTCTGATAATTGTTTTGCTTTATAGAGACATAGACACATAGAAAATAAATACAGGGATAGGCCATTCGGCCCTTGAATATGATCATGGCTGATCATCCAAAATCAGTACCCCGTTCCTGCTTTTTCCCCCTATACCTTGATTCCGTTAGGCCTGAGCTAAATCTAACTCTCTGTTGAAAACTCTCTCTTTATCACTGAGTAGATTAAAAAAGTTCATTAGAAGGCAGTAAGAGTAGTTGAAACCTATGGGAATAGAGCTATGTGTAGAACAGGCAGAATAAAAGTGGTGCTTCATGTCCCTGAACATTGCGAAGGCATCTGTGGTAGCGTGTCATTTATATGGTGCAAACCCTCAAATATTCAGAGCTACTAAATTTGATTTCATGACACGCCAGGCTGGATTTATCAGTGCTATGCTAGAATTGCAGAGGTATTGTATACATGCATTCACCGACATGCACAGCATCTGGATGCCTTGCCCAGAGGTATTGTATACATGCGTTCACCAACATGCACAGCATCTGAATGCCTTGCCAAGAAGCAGACAATATATCCCTTAACAGCTCATTAGACTGTAGACTTCAAAGATACAGCGCAAAAACAAGCCCTTCAGCCCGCTGAGCCCGCGCTGACCAACGATCACCTGCACACTCGCACTATCCTACACACTAGGGACAATTTACAATTTTACCGAACCCAATTAACCTACAAACCTGGATGTCTTTGGAGTGTGGGAGAAAACCGGAGCACCCGGAGAAAACATATGCAGACACAGGGAGAACATACAGACAGCATCCGTAGTCAGGATCGAGCCCGGGTCTCTGGCACCGAAAGGCAGCAACTCAACCGCTGCGCCACTGTGCCGCCTAGTATTAATTATTTTAACTAATCTCCCATTGCAAATGTATCATAATCACTGCTGGTGCAGGGTGTGTTCCGGAATTAAATAGACTAGCAGGGTGTGTTGATTGTTGATTGTTCTTGAAAAATCTCACATTAAATACACACACGCGTGTCTATCTTTACTGCGCTGACAACTATTCAGGTGGATCATATTCCTGCTTTCCATGCCCTATAGGCATATCTCAGCAGTTTCAGTAAAGCTCTGAAATGCAAGTAGCTATTTTGGATCAGGCTTAACGTTATAAAATTTGCAGATCCTTGTTGAACATCATTCTTCAACATTCCAGCTGTGAATTTTGTCCATCTCTAGTGACTTTCAATTGTAACCTGGGCTGTGGTGTCTTCCATTGTGGAAGGTGTTTACTTTTCGAATTAGATCTTAATCTGGTCTAATTAATCAGATTAACCTGCCTCTTAGGTGGGTTTTATAACACAACAATAAATCTAATTTGGAGAAGCTATGGGGGAACTTTCTCCAGTGAGTCGGCCAACATTTACCCCTGAGCCAACATGATCAGCATAATTAAGCAACAGATTATTTCACCATTATATTAGTGCTCTTGGGATGTTACGACATTCAATTGACGTCCTAATTTTCTAGTTTACTTACACAACTACGATTTATGCAATATTGTGGTGCGTGTGTCTCGAAAGTAAGCACGAAGTCAAGTATTTTCAGAAGCACCTTTTATTACGTCCTCCCGGCTGTAGGGAAGACCAAACGAGAGAAAGATGGCACCCAAACCCCTGTCTTTAAACCCTCTGGCTAAGGGCCGCCTCCGGACTGAACCACCCCCGTGCCGAGGGGTTCGACAGGTATAATGGCACGACCCTTGGGAGCCGCCACAGGACCCCCCCCCCCCCAGAACCCAAGGCACGAAACGCACCGGCGGGCGCACGACCCGGCCGGCCCGCGTGCGGAAGTCAGCAGATCGTGGGGCTGGCGGAGGCATAGATGGAGGGGCGGGTCGAGGGATAGGTTGAGGGACCGGCGGGAGGACAGGTGGAGTGACAGGCGAAGGGAGCCGTGAGGGGGGGCGCCTTTGAGGCCGAGGTTGGGCAACCAGCACCGGTTGGTCAATGTCCAGATGTGCCGGCTTCAACCGGTCAATTGACACGGCCTCTGGCCGGCCCCCCATGTCCAGTACAAAAGTCGACTGCCCGTGTTCCAACACCCGGAACGGGCCCTCGTACGGCCTCTGAGGTGGGCATCACGGCGCAGGAAAACGTATGGGGAGTCCCTGAGGGCTGATGGTACGTGCGGGCGAAATGTCCCATGGCGGGACGTCGGGACGGGTGCGAGCCTGCCAACTCGCTCGTGAAGGCGCTTTAGGGTGGATGAGGGCGTTCCCTGCTGCCCCGACGCCGACGGCATGAACTCCCCGGGCACCGTAAGTGACGAGCCGTACACGAGCTCCGCCGATGATGAGGCCAAGTCCTCTTTGGGAGCAGTCCGGATGCCCAGCATGACCCAGGGCAACTCGTCCATCCAGTCCGGGCCGGAGAGTCGTGCCTTCAGTGCTGCCTTTAGCTGCCAGTGGAACCTCTCCACCAGACCGTTAGCTTGCGGGTGGTAAGCCGTGGTGTGGTGTAGCCGCACCCCCAGCAAGCGAGCCATGGCTGACCACAGCTCGGAGGTGAACTGTGGCCCCTGGTCTGAGGAGATGTGCGCCGGCACCCCGAAGCGAGCAATCCAGTGCGCGGACAACGCACGAGCACACGTAGCCGTTGAAGTATGAGCCAGCGGAATGGCCTCCGGCCACCGCGTGAAGCGGTCCACCATTGTGAGAAGGTGGGTGATGCACCGGGACGGCGGGAGAGGCCCTACGATGTCTACGTGGAGATGGTCAAATCGACGGTGAGGAAGACCAAACTCCTGGAGAGGCGCACAGACATGGCGCTGGATTTTCGCCGTCTGGCACGGAATGCACGTGCGAGCCCAATGGCCAACCTGCTTGCGCAGACCGTGCCACATGAAACGAGCGGCCACTAGTGCCGTTGTCGCCCGGATTGATGGGTGAGACAGTCCGTGGATCACCTCGAAGACCCTCCGGCGCCAGGTGGCAGGGACGATGGGGCGCGGCTGACCGGACGATACATCGCACAGGATTGTCACTCCTCCAGGTCCGAGAGGGACATCCTCAAGGCGGAGGCCGGAGATGGCCGTCCGGTAGGCGGGCATCTCATCGTCCGTGAGCTGTGCCTCTGCCAGAGCAGAATAATCGATTCCGGGCGCCACCTCGAACACGGCGTTGATAGAGGGGCGGGACAATGCGTCGGCCACCCGGTTCTCTTTCCCCTCGATGTAGCGAATAGACGTTGTAAACTCCGAAATGTAGGCCAATTGCCGCTGCTGCCGTGCGGACCAGGGGTCGGAAACCTTCGCCAGGGCGAAAGTGAGCGGCTTGTGGTCCGTGTAGGCGGTGAACGGGCGGCCCTCCAGGAAGTAGTGAAAATGGTGCACTGCCAGGTACAGAGCCAGGAGCTCGCGATCGAACGCGCTGTATTTTGTCTGCACGCGGTTGAGGTGCCGGCTGAAGACGGCCAGGGGCCGCCAACCTCCCTCCATGTCTCTACCACCTTCTCCCAGGGCCCTAACATGTATGGTGTTTATCCAGGTCTGGTATGACTTAGCAAAATATGCCACCTCACATTTATCAAAATTAAAATCCATCTGAAATTCCTTGGCCCACTTCCTTAGTAGATCCAGAACCTTCTGTAAACTTGGATAGTCCTCTCCATTGTCCACTATCCCAATAATCTTTACTTTCATCAGCAAATTTGCAAACTACGTTAACCACGTTGTTATCCAAATTGCTAAAACAAGTGACACACAACAATAGACCAAAACATATCACTGCTGCAACCCTCTGGTGACTGGTCTCCAATCAGAAAAACAACATGTCACTACCATTCCACCAAGACTATTTAAAATCCAATGGCTAGCTGTCCCTGGATAACGTGATTCAACCATCCGGACTAGTCTACCATGCGGGACATTGTCAAAGGCCTTGATAAAGTCCATATAGATAATGTTCACTGCCTGTCCCTGCCAATCCACTTCAAAAACCTCTTGATCTCCTCTGCACAAAGCCATGCGGACAATATCTAATTAGCCTTTGCCTTTCCAAATTCTGGTAGATCCTGTCACATAGAATTCCCTCTTGTAACTTACCCACCACTGATGTCAGGCTCACTGGCCTATAGTTTTCTGGCTCTTGTGTGCAGCCCTCCTTAAATAATGGTACAATATTAGCCCCCCACCACTTCCACGACATCTGTGACTAAATATGCTGCAAATGCCTCTACTAGGGCACAAGCAATAGTCTCCCACGATGGTGACTGATTATGGCTTGTGAGTGGAAAGGTCCGTCCTGTTGGTTTGGAAACTATGTTTATGGTTCAAATAAAAAACAAAGGAATGGTTATTTATCAATGTTTATACCCAAGAACTTAACATGAACCAACAGTTGTAAATTATCTAATTAGCCGGAAAGTTTTTTGGGATGTCTTCAGAGTGAAAGGCATTTTTTTTTTCAGTCTACTTATATCCAAATTATCTTAAAATGATGTTTCAAATTCAAGTCTCTCTGTTTACATATCTTTACATGAATCTTCTTTATGCTCTAGCATTGAGGAGCATTGTGAGTTTCACTGCAACTTTAAGGTCAACTGTGTTATGTGCTTAAGCAGAGGGGATATGATATTGTAGAAGTGTTGCAATAGGAATGGATTTTCACAGAGATAAACCATGATGCAATCATTATCCACTTCATTGAGCAATCCAGTCTAGAGCTGCAGAATATACTCCCACATATCTGCTTCATTCATGCAAGTCACCATTGAGTGGGACCACAAATATAATAGTTATATTTTAATAATTATCCCACAGAGGAAAAGAAAAGATCACAATCAAGTCTGCAAAGACTTGGATTCTAGAAATACATGATGTGCAATAAAAAAACATAATTTGTAGTATAGTACTTGACAGTATTCTTGATTAAACACCCAATGTCTACAGATGAGACAAAGCCTTTTTTTCTCTGCAGTGGAAACAGTGAACAGTAGACGCCTTTTGTCTGATTTCCTCTCCCCAGCATTGCTCTCTCTCTGAAGACTATTTCTGTGAGTCAGTCAGTCTGCAATCATCCCTATTCAAGATGACGGGTGAGTGACAAAGGAAACTTTATCTTGACAGACATGGAGCGGGGTGCAGCATTGATAAATGACAATGTACATTTACACAAGTTTGGATGTCTGACGGTATATACGTGGGTGCCTGGAAAGTCAGCACAAAAACATTAATTGCTTCCTTGATCGGTGGACAAAACATTAAGGGCTATAAACTCACATTCATTTCACTTTGCCTGTGCTCCTCTTTCATAGATGTAAAATTCTTGCAGCGTTTTGTATGACAGTGTCAATACATTGTCACTAGATTTTATTTGAATTTGTCATTTTGGACAGAAATTGACAATTTGTGTGGAGATGCATAGGAGACTATAAATGTAGTGCATATGCAGAACTTTTAAAAAAGGAACAGCATCTTAGCAGCAACGTAGCTGTGAAAGCTAATGAAGATGAAAGACATGCTTCACCACAAACACGTCTAGGAGAGAATTTAAACTTGCCCATTTATCAGGAAGGAGAAGTCTCTGAAGCTAAAAATTGGAGGCAATGATCCGCCATGCTCAATATGTGCAACAAATAAGCAGATTCTTATATTTAGCTCCTTTTTAACATCCACGGTCACCATTTGCATATATGAATTAGGATGTGAACACCAGTTGTGAGGTCCTAATTGAAAATTGCATATGAATGGATGGATCCAGTGTGGATCAAGTCCATCCAGCCAGATCTTCAGAGGCATCACCTGCAGCTGTTGATTCCGGATCTAATACTATCCCCTTAGTCCGGTTCAGTCAATCACTGAAACGAACGCTTGAGCCAAAACTCTTCTTTATTTGTCAATGGTACCACGGGGCCGGACTCAGATCTGCTCACTTGAGCCCTCAACAGCCTCGCGTAAACAGAACAGAAGAAAGAGACATCGGCATGCCCAAACGGATTACCTACACATTTATACCCCTAAACGGAGGCGGGGACACTAAAGGTGCGAAAATGCAATTGGAGGGCCATCCCTACATGCCAATCACTTCTTACAGATAAAAGATCGCATTAAGAGGCACTTACTTCGCTTACTTACTTAACAATGTATACAAAAAAAGCACTTAATACACATACTATGTTTAAACACAAAATCCTATACCCTATCACAGACCTGGGTTTATGTCTGTTCAACATTAACCCAGACTTAGCGTCACTCCAAGTTTCCTTGGAACAGAAACAGTTGGGAGCATCTTTACAAATCTAAACTTGATGGCAACATTTAATAACATGAGCCTCTTGCACCTGATGTCCCTTTGTCACTTCAGCATAGCTTGACCTTTTTCACAGAAGCCTGCCATTTCCGAAGTACCCAAACCCCATGCACCTCTACTGCAGCTGGTGGCTTCTGAAGAAAAAGATAGGGACACCTCCCCTCCCTTTCTTGATCTCTCTGTCTACATCACAGCGGACAGACTATCGACTGTCATCTGCTACAAACCTACCAACCCACAGTTAACTGGACGACACTTCCTCCCACCCTACCTCTTACAACAATGCTATTCCCTACTCTCAATTCTTCCATCTGCTCCCAAGATGAAGCTCTCCATTCTAGGACTTCTGAGATGAGATGTCCTCTTTCTTTAGTAAATGTGGTTTTGCCTCTTCTATCATAGGTGGAGCCCTCACCTGCATCTCCTCTCCGTCCCAAGGTTCTGCTCTTGCTCCCCATCTTCCCAAACAAAATAATGATTGAGATGCCCTGGTCATAGAAACATAGAAAATAGGTGCAGGAGTAGGCCATTTGGCCCTTCGAGCCTGCACCGCCATTCAATATGATCATGGCTGATCATCCAACTCAGTATCCCGTACCTGCCTTCTCTCCATACCCCCTGATCCCTTTAGCCACAAGGGCCACATCTAACTCCCTCTTAAATAAATTAGCCAATGAACTGGCCTCAACTACCTTCTGTGGCAGAGAATTCCACAGATTCACCACTCCCTGTGTGAAAAATGTTTTTCTCATCTCGGTCCTAAAAGACTTCCCCCTTGTCTTTAAACTGTGACCCCTTGTTCTGGACTTCCCCAACATCGGGAACAATCTTCCTGCATCTAGCCTGTCCAACCCTTTAAGAATTTTGTACGTTTCTATAAGATCCCCCCCTCAATCTTCTAAATTCTAGCGAGTACAAGCCGAGTCTATCCAGTCTTTCTTCATATGACAGTCCTGCCATCCCAGGAAAGAGTCTGGTGAACCTTCTCTGTACTCCCTCTATGGCAAGAATGTATTTCCTCAGATTAGGAGACCAAAACTGTACACAATACTCCAGGTGTGATCTCACCAAGGCCCTGTACAACTGCAGTAGAACCTCCCTGCTCCTATACTCAAATCCTTTTGCTATGAATGCTAACATACCATTCACTTTCTTCACTGCCTGCTGCACCTGCATGCCTACCTGAATGACTGGTGTACCATGACACCCCGGTCTCGTTGCATCTCCCCTTTTCCTAATCGGCCACCATTCAGATAATAGTCTACTTTCCTGTTCTTGCCACCAAAGTGGATAACCTCACATTTATCCACATTATACTGCATCTGCCATGCATTTGCCCACTCACCCAACCTATCCAAGTCACCTTGCAGCCTGCTAGCAACCTCCTCACAGCTAACACTGCCCCCCAGCTTTGTGTCATCCGCAAACTTGGAGATGTTGCATTCAATTCCCTCGTCCAAATCTTTAATATATATTGTAAATAGCTGGGGTCCCAGCACTGAGCCTTGCGGTACCCCACAAATCACTGCCTGCCATTCTGAAAAGGACCCATTTACTCCTACTCTTTGCTTCCTGTCTGCCAGCCTGTTCTCTATTCACATCAATACCGAACCCCCAATACCGTGTGCTTTAAGTTTGCATACTAATCTCTTATGTGGGACCTTGTCGAAAGCCTTCTGAAAGTCCAGATATAACACATCCACTGGTTCTCCCTTATCCACTCTACTAGTTATATCCTCGAAAAATTCTATAAGATTCGTCATACATGATTTAACTTTCATAAATCCATGCTGACCTGTCATCACCTGTCATCCCACCAACCACTACATCCAACACATCATCCTCTGACATTTACACCACCAACCTCCCGCCACCCCAAGTCATATCTTCCCATCTCCACAACTTTCTGCCTTCCGCAGATACCGCTCCCTCCACAACTCTTTGGTTTAATCATTCCTTCCCATGCAAACCAATCCCATCCCCAGGTGTAACACCTGTCCCCATACCTCCTCCCTCATCTCCATCCAGGGATCTCAGCAGTCCTTCCAGGTGAGACAGAGGTCCACGTGCACCTCCTCTAATCTCATGTACTGCATCCAGTGTTCCCGATGTGGACTCCTTTACGTCGACAAGACCAAGTGTAGACTTGGAGACTGTTTCGCTCAGTCTGCCAAGACCTACTGGATATCCCAGTTACTAAAGGGCCTGTTCCACTATACGAGTTTACCCAAGAGCTCTCCCGAGTTTTAAAACAATTAAACTCGTGGTTAGTACGTAGAATGTACGTAGCGGCTACGTCGGAGCTTGTGGATGTCTCGTAACGGCTCGTAATGCTAATTGCAGGTACTCGGGAAACGCGGTAAGCTCGTGAAGTTTTTTCAACATGTTGGAAAATGTCCACGAGAGCCCCGAGTACCTACGAGTGGTTATTACCGCAATTCTCCGAGTTCGAATCAAGGAAAACTCTGGAGACCTCTTGAATTACCTCGTACAGTGGAACAGGCCCTTAACCATTTTAACTCCCCTTCCCATTCCCATATTGACATTTCTGTACTGGGCCTCCTCCATTGCCACAGTGAGGCCATACACAAACTGGAGGAGCAGTACTTCATTTTCTGCTTGGGTAACGTACAACCCAACAGTATGAACATTGATTCTATCCAGACATGCTGCTTTTCCAGCTGAGTTACTCCAGCATTTTGTTGTTTGGTTCTTTGGTTTAAACCAGCAACTGCAGTTCCTTCATACACTGTATGAACATTGAATTCTCCAATTTTAGGCGACCTCTATCAACCCCTCTCTCCACCCTCTCCCCTTCCCCTTTGCCCCACATAGACCCCAAAACGTCGCCTATCCATATTCCTGGGAGATGCTGCCTGACCCACTGAGTTACTCCAGCAATTAAAAAAAAAAGACGGTTGGAGGAATGTTTGCATTCATTGCGAGAGGATTTGAGTTTAGCAGCAAGGAGGTCCTACTGCAGTTGTACAGGGCCTTGGTGAGACCACACCTGGAGTATTGTGTGAAATGTTGGTTTCCTAATTTGAGGAAGGACATTACTGCTATTGAAGGAGCGCAGCGTAGGTTCACCAGGTTAATGCCTGGGATGGCAGGACTGACATATGATGAAAGAATGGGTTGGCTGGGCTTGCATTCACAGGAATTTAGGATGAGAAGTGATCTTATAGAAACGTATCAAATTCTTAAAGGATTGGACTTTAAGAATTTAAGAAAGGATTAGATGCAGGAAAAAATTTCTAGATGTTGGGGGAAGTCCAGAACCAGGTGTCACAGTTTAAGAATAAGGGGTAGGCTATTTAGGACTGAAATGAAGAAAACCAGAGAGTTGTGAATCTGTGGAATTCTCTGCCACAGAACGCAGTGGAGGCCAATTCACTGGATGACTTCAAAAGAGTTAGATTTTGCTGTTAGGGCTAAAGGAATCAATGGATATGGGGAAAAAAGCAGGAACGGGGTACTGATTTTAGATGATCAGCCATGATCATATGGAATGATGGTGCTGGCTCGAACGGGCCAAATGGCCTACTCCTGCCCCTAATTTTCTATGTTTCTATGATTGGATAGACGGAGAAAATCAGATTTTTAAATGGTACAAGACCAAGGGGGACCCGTTGGGTCCCGTCCCCTCAACGCGCAGTTGCGGGTGTAGGGGGCGGCTGCGGCGTCACACACACACACTAACCAACCCCTCACACACACACACTAACCACCCCCCCTCCACACACACACACACACACACTAACCCCCCTCCCCACACACACACACAACCCACTCCCATTGATATTATATTAATATTATTAATTCACTCCTTTTACCCCATCCCTGGGACAGAGAAGGACAGAGAGAGGGACAGAGAGAGGGACAGAGAGAGGGACAGAGAGAGGGACAGACAGGCACATAGAGGCACACAGAGAGGGACACAAAGGGGCACAAAGGGGCACAGAAAGGGACACAGAGGCACACAGAGGCAGAGAGAGGGACACAGAGGGATAGAGGGGAACACAGAGGCACAGAGAGGGAGGGGGAGAGAGGGGGGCGAGAGAGGGAGCGGGGGGGAGAGGGAGGGGGGGAGAGGGAGGGGTTGGGGGAAGCACGTTGTCAAAGGTGAGGGCTGGTTCTCGAACGCAATAATCACTTGTTCCCTCACTCCCAGCAGCGCGAGCAAGAAGACAGCGCGGTTTTTTTCAATGGTCTTGTGAGCGGCGCGGCCGGGCGATGTGATTTGTAGCAGCGGGAGGGAGGGGATTGACTTCATTCGCTGCACATGCCACGAGAAAGCTCTTCAAAAGCAAGCCGGTGAGCGCCGGTGACCTCTGGATCTGCAGAACTTGCTCGTTCTTTCAGCGCCTTTTGAAGAATGGGGGCGGTGGGGGGGGGGGGTAGGGTGGTGACGTAACTCATGGAAAACAATGTGTCTGCACATTGACAGCAGCTGCTTTAATCCAGAGCGGGAGGCTGGGCCGCGAGCAAAGGCATTGTGACGTCATCAGCTGGCCAGCGGTTAGATTTAAAAAAAAAGTCAGATTGGTGAACAATTTTAGTAACAAAACTCGGGAAATAATTAACCAAATTTAGAGTGGATTTTTGAAATCATAAGGTAAATCTCTACCAGAATATGTAAAAATGTTACCGTTTCGGCGTCGGATTTTCGAGGAGATGCGAATCAAATGCGAAATGACACACACACACACACACAGAGTTTTAATAGTTATAATATATGATTTTGTTGAAGCAACCAATTAGAGCATAAAAATAAGCGAATAAATAAATGCATTTGATTATGCAGTTCTTCATAGTCTCAAGCTTGGGGACCTCCGTGCAAGTGGTTAGTGATTCCAATCCTACATTAGACAGGTTGTTATGATGCAGGATCCTAACCTGCTGCTCTACTTCACATGGAGTTCAGTGCTGGGGAGGAATTCATCAGGTCTAGGACAAAATTAGACCATTCGGCCCATCATGTCAACTCCACCATTCAATCATGGCCATCTAACTTTCCCTCTCAACCCCATTCTCCTGCCTTCTCCCCATAACCCCATACATCCCTAGCAATCGAGAATCTGTTCATCTCCGCCCTAACATCATCCATCGACTTGACCTCCACAGCCGTCTGTGGCAATGCATTCCACAGGTTCACCACCCTCTGCCAAAAGAAATTCAGCCTCATCTCCTTTGTAAAGGTACGTCCTTTTATTATGAGGCTATGGCCTCTGGTCCTAGACTCTCCCACTAGTGGAAACATCGCCTTCGTGGAAACTAGTGACACCTGCCACTCCTTTATCTCCGGACTCCGGGAAGGTGTTCATCCAAAACCACCAGCTTATGGTGTCCCAGCAGATGAGCGCTCACAGATCCATTCGCCAACGTCGATACGGTCCATTGGACATTCCCTGGGAGTGATGTCGGTAAAGCAGTAGATTCATGTCGCGCACAACATCCCACCCCACCAATTACTTCATTCATTCATGGAATGCGGACGTTGTTTATATATGGGCATTTCCGGTAGGATATATTTGTCGGCTGTTTGTAAATACCTTCACAAAGTGGTCGCTTTTCATGACTATATGCCCTTCTATGTAGCTGGAGGGCACTGTATCAGTGTTATTAAACAGGGGGGCAGTGACTTCCTTCCGAAGACAATGAAGATAACTGCTGATGCGGAGTTTGCTCTCATTAGGAGTAGGATTTCCATCAGAGGGTCTAGACGTAAGGTGGCATTTACTGGAACTGTCATACTTCCTATTTATAAACTGAATTCAAATTCTCGAACTACGACGTGGGATTTGAACTCATGTTCTCTGAATCTTTATCTCAAGCAGATGGGTTCTGTGGTTCCGTGTAACACAAATACCGCGTTCCCGAACATTCAACTTCATAACAAGTATCGCAAACATTATGTAGCCTGAAGGTAAACAAATCTCTGAAACTTCTAGTAACACGCCTGAGTGAAACACGAACAAACATGACTCTAGGCTATCAGCCAACGGCTCTGCCATATCCTGGGTGCCTCCTGTTACTTCAGGTTCAATGAACAAATGTAAAAGGACTGTTCATTGGTAAATGCGAAAGATTAGATTACACTACATGACTGTATACAATGTGCACATATAGTTTGCAGATTTTGAAACAGTGTGTAATTTGTTTCCTCTCTTCAAAGAAAAAAAAGAAACTATTGCAAAAGGGGGAGCGCAAACTAATATTTATATCCATGCACTGAGCTTATCATATGTGGACCTTGAAATAAATCAATGGAGTCAAAATAAACCATGTATCCATCTGAGAGCTCCGTGTTACCATGTTGCGCCAGTGGAATGTACAAGAAAGGTTAAATGTGACTGAAACACTTGCCATTATTTAAACTAAAAACGCAAAATTCGTTGGTAGAACTTTTATTTACGGGATATTTACAAAGTATTGGTCTGCAGCGACCAAACTTTAAATTAAACACAATTAAAAGCACAAGCAAGAAAGATTTTCCTGTGAAATATAAGTCGCTTTGATCAGTGGTGCTGGAGCGCAGACAATGAACACGACTCATGCAGCAACATTACACAATTGAAAAACGAGGAGCAATTTATGTTGAAAGACACGCAACCCCACCCCCCCCTGTAACTTGCAGAAATCGAAATTGGAGATAAAGCTAACAGATTTTACCTGTCTTATTATATTTTAAACAGTTATTTTTCCTCAGTTACTTTCATTACTCAAAGCTATGAACAAAATTGAGGTACATTGTTAGGGTTATAACATTCCTACCTTGGATAAGGAGTAAGAAAGAAATCATCCCTCGTGTACTGAGACCCATTGCTGGCTGTGAGCTCCCTCACGTTCTATGTCTCCAGCACTGAAGATCCTTAATGGTCACTTGAGTTCTTTCTGCTTGCTGCTTGCTGCTTGCAGCTATTCTCACTCTCTGCCTGTTCACCTTAATCAGCTACTGTCTTGAATGTCTGTTTATTATTCTGCCATGAAACTACTTTCTGAGTCAGAACCACACCTTCCAAAAAAAGTTTGAGACACCGCACAATTTTTTCTATCCAATAAATGACGAAACTCCAGGCTGTTGGTAGTAAACGTCCGCCCACTAGAAATTATAACCCTCTGACCAGACTGTAACTCCTCCTTCTGCAACAACGACACCCCGTTAGTCCTTTCTGAATGACGGAGGATAACTTGCTTCAGACCTGCTGTTGTGTGTTCTGAGGGGGCTAATGAAGCAAGTGCGGGACCTGTTGTGCAGGAGACCGCCGACAGAGTAAGGAATGCGGGCAGCTTGTGAGGTTGTGCATTCCTTCCACTGATTATGCGGGGGCTTTGTGTGTTTCTGTTGACCTTGATGCTCCCAATATCAGTGAAATTCTCTTTCTTCACGTTGAGCTGTGTTAGAGTCATTGAGTTATAGAGCATGCAAACTGCCCTTTGGCCCAACTCGTTCATACAGACTACATGCGCTGATCAACATTTGCCTCTATTTGGTCTGACTCCATTTAATCCTTTCCCATCCATATATGTAAGGATAAAATAGATTTGGACTGTCTAAATATCTCCTGGAGCTTGTCACTGTCCATGTGTCTACCATTTCCTCTGGTAGCTTATTCCACATACTCACCATCCAAGGAATGGAATCAAATAACCATTGATACGGCCACCACCCCACCACTTCATTCACTGCAGGAAGAATCAGTCCTAACCTATCCTGTATCTTCTTATAACTCATGCTCCCCAGTCCAAGCAGAGGTTATGAGATGTCAATGTGTATGTTACTATTCTTCAAGGACATTTTCAACATATCCTTGAATCCTTTCCTCTGTCCACCTGGTTTACTCTTCCCATTACTCTTCCCAAAATAGTTAGTTTTGACAATCTGGTGTCAGACATGCAAATGGTGTAGCCAGGCCAACATAGTTGACTGGACTAATCAGGTACTAAATGCTGAGGAAATTGGTGTGGAAGAGGTGGTCAACATTCACCTTTCCTTCAAGTAGATTTGGTGGATTCAGCGGAGATTCAGATGGTGAACTTTGTTTAGGGCATGACAATGGCTTTTGTAGATAATCCAAGTATACCGGAGAACAGTGATCACCAAGTGAACACCAAGTAGATCATGGGTTTACTTTTGTGTGGGATCTGAAGCTTTGATCTTCAAAAAGCTTTCCCCTCAATTGACCAAAGGTTGCACTGGTGCATTTGAAGGTGACAGTTAATTACACCATTGATTTCTGGCTTCACTGGGAGTTGGCTCACAAAATGTGCTGCTGTGGGCAGGTGGGATGGTCTTCAGATGTTGCATGTGAGGCACATCTTCTCGTAAATGCTCTATTAAATGAGTCAACAATGCCTTGTAGCTTGGCCTCTGAGCACGTGTACTGCAGCTTCCCCATTGAGAATCACATGATCTTGGTTCTAGAGTTAGGTGGGAGAATTTTCTATTATTTCTGAAGGTTAGTTCCATTCCCACTGGAAGTTTGTTGGAGGTGTTGTGCTGAAAGATTGAGGAAAGTCTTGAAAAAAATGTTGCAGTCTTGTTACCCTAGTTTTCAACGGGCAACACCTGGTGAATTTCTTCAGGACTCCTTCCAATACTACCACACCTTTACCTGCAGTGTTGCAACCAGAATTATAATGATTTCCCAAGTTTGGCTTGACCAATGTTTTGTGCAGCTGCAACATGATATCTCAACTCGTATACTCAAAGCCTTGCACTATGTATGCCAAATACCTTTTGCACCCTAGATTATACCATGCACCTACAAATCAGAGATAATGTAAAGTGTCAAATATTTGGATGTGGGAGGAAACTAGAGTACCCAGAGGACACCCATGCAATCACTGAGAGAATGAATAAACTCCACATAGACAACCAGGAAGTCAGGATTGAACCTGGTACACTGGAACTGTGGGGCAGCAGCTTTACTAGTTGCCCTTCTGTTCTACCGATAACAGTAGCAAAAGAAGGCATACTGGCTTGCAGGTTAAAGGTGAGAGTGAGGAGGTTGAGAGGCAATCTGCGGGGGGGGGGGGGGTCTCACATGCAGGGTATTGGAGTCTGAAATGTAGTGTGCGAATAGCGGCACAAGCTGATACTCTTAGTACATTCACAAAGCATCAGAGAAGTACTTAGGGTGCCAAGGCACAGAAGGCTACAGAAGGCTACAGACCAAATACAAGTAAATAGAACACAGTGGACATGGACTTGATCATACAAAAACTTCAAGAAAATTACGGGAGCCACACCAGCTTTCTAGTGCGCTGCTTTCTTGGACTTACTGTAGGTGCGATAGAGTAGGATAACAATTAGGGTAACTCTCAGCTCCAGCAACCTGGGTTCAATCCTGACCTTCAGTGTTGTTCGTGTTGAGTTTGCACATTGTCCCTGTGACTGTGTGGGTTACCCTAATTACTCCAGTTTCCTCACATACCTCAGAGGTATAAAATTTGGGATGTTTGCCAACTAATCTCAACTGCTCAATTATATAGGTGAGTAGTAGACTCTATAGGGGACTGGTGAGCATGTTTGAAAAATAAAATGTGATTAATGTAAATTGGTGCTTGATGGGGCGCCAAGATGGGATTCCAAGCAGCTTGTTTTTGCGCTGTATGACTTTATAACTATGATAAAGGGGCAACTATTCGTCTTTGCGGCAGCACAGTGACACAGCAGTAGAGTTGCTGCCTTACAGCACCAGAGACCCAGGTTTGATCCTGACAACAGGAGCTGTCTGTATGTACGTTCTTCCTCTGACCTACGTGGGTTTTCTCCAGTGGCTCCAGTTCCTCCCACATTCCAAAGACGTTGGTTAATTGGCTTAGTTAAAATTGTAAATTGTCTCAAGTGTGTAGGATAGTGTTAGAGTGCGGGGATTACAGGCAGGCACAGACTCAATGGACCGACAGGCCTGGTTCTGTGCTGTATCTCTAGAGTCTAAAATCTAACGTCTGTTTTCACGATCAACTTAGGGTACTTCTGCTCTCTCTGCAAGAAGCAGGATAGGTTCTTGATTCTGCTTGAGCAGAGCCTCTAAACCTTCAGGAACTAGCAGAACAAAGCAAATTTCAACATGTTAGTTATGTCTCCAACCAGCCAGCAAAGTGCCAGAGGCAAAACATTCAGCATAATGTTGCTCTGATGGCAACACCAATGTAGTTCTGGCTTCACAGTTGTAGGTGTCAGAAACCTGTGAGGACCTGTTTACTGAGGTGGAATCTTCAGAAATATAGCTTCTGTGAAATTTTATTGCTCCCAAAAAATAAAACAGTAGCTCCTTCTCCATTTATTCCTTCTCACCCATCTTTCCTCTTCCGGCAATATGCTCAGAGGATATGATCTGGGAAGCACTGCCTCAAAAGCTGTTAGAAACAGAGCAGAATCCACCAAGGCTTTCAAAAAGGGGGTGGATATATCGATAAAAGGGGGTGGAAATATTTTGCACAACTATAAGCAAGGAAGTGGTGGTTATGGAATGAGGCTGACTGGATTGACGTATAAGGAGCTGGCATGGACTTGAGTTGAATGACTTTGTTATGCTTCTCTGCTTTTCCTTTAGCAGTTTTTTCCTGCCATCGCTGGAAGACTAGAGCCACAGCCACTGAAGGTACCATTCCTGGCATAATTAGTCAAGTCAAGTCAAGTCAAGTGAGTTTATTGTCATGTGTCCCTGGTAGGACAATGAAATTCTTGCTTTGCTTGAGCACAACAGAACATAGTAGGCATTTACTACAAGGCATTCTATAAATATATGTTTGGGTACTTCAAATATGAAGATTGTATGTACATAATAGTTGTATGTATATATGTGTCTGTAGGTATTATGGGAAATTGCCTAGGGCAGTATTATTATTAGTAAGGAATTGATTTTTAAAAATGATAGAAGTGTTGGGGAAAAGGGGTGAGATTTAATAAGTTATTCTTCTTCTCACTCCTTTTCGAGCTTGTACAGACTCAGAGTTGGACATTGGAACCTTGATTTTGTTCTTCTCATTTGTAAATGTTGATTGCAATGTCCAATTGTTTGATAATTTCGATTTTGTTAATATTAATGTCTTTAATGTCTTTACTTGTTCGGAATAAATAAATAAAATAAAATAAAATAAAATAAATATTCACAATGGTCAATATACTGATAAAGTGCAAATAACAGTATTGGCTAGTAAAGTTCAGTGTTATGTCCGAGCCAGGTTTAATAGCCTGATGGCTGTGGGGAAGTAGCTGTTCCTGAACCTGGTCGTTGCAGTCTTCAGGCTCCTGTACCTTCTACCTGAAGGTAGTAGGGAGATGAGTGTGTGGCCAGGATGGTGTGGTGATGGATGGAAGTGCAGGTGTAAATGCAATTCCATCCTGAAGTCTAGCACTCTCTTCCCTGAACTAAGACTTTTGTGGTATCGCACCATAAATAGTAAACAAATTTGCAGAAAATCATTCCATTTATCACAAATATACCTGCATTACTTCGGCAAGGCCAGCAGCAGCATCCCTTCTGAAGGAATTACAAACTACCTTGTCCAACTGGCCAACTTCTATTGCTTATCACTTTGATTGCATGAATGTTTGATTTTTTAAAGGTTATTTTCTGTTGTTAAATTCTACGAGCCAGATGTTGAAAGGCATTTCCCTGATGTTCAGACTTCATGGCATATGTGTTACACCTAGAAAAGGTTTTATTTTCATTAGTAAGCTGGGCAGATGAAGAAAGAGTGGCTTGAGTTTAGTTTGAGTTTAGTTTATTGTCGATGTACCGAGGCGTAGAGTAACAGTGAAGAAACAGGCCCTTCAGTCCACTGAGTCTGCGCCGGCCAGCGATCACCCCATACACTACACATTAGAGACAATTTACAGCTTTACCAAAGCCAATTAACCTACAAACTTGTACGTCTTTGGAGGAAAGACGTACAAGTGGGAGGAAACGGGAAAACCTGGAGAAAACCCACACAGTCACAGGGAGAGAAACAAACTCCGTACAGACAGCACCCGTACTCAGGATTGAACCCAGGTCTCTGGCGCTGTAAAGCAGCAACTCTACAGCCGCGCCCCTGTTCTTCCGTTAGAATGGCCCAAAGCCACATGCTGAAGCCATAGCATATTTCTTCTTTAAGAGGTGAGGTGTACTTTAAATAAAGCAGGCTAACCGTAAATGATATCAACTTATTACAATATTGTACAACTCATTCAGAGCAAGCAAAAGCTTAGCAGCAGTGGGTGGCTGCTATTATCTTTATTAATTAGCAGATGGCATTCATTGAAAGCTACATACATGAATCAATTATGCATCATGAACTTGTGCGTACTCAAGGATTATTGAATCTAAATTTCATAATCTCTTTAAAGTTATTTCTTTTGAAAGAAATTGCCTTCTTGGATATGGTACTGAGATGCTGTGTATTATCTATGAAAGCGCCACAAAAACGCATGAACAGTACTTTCAGCCTTACAGTTCTCTGATTCATAGTATTTCTTTTCCTGGTCTTGCTTCCCTGTTCCTCTGCAATAGTCTGCTGTCCTTCCTCATAACCAAAATGCATTTCTAAGTATTCCCAATCTTGGCAAGTCAGAGCAGAATTGTCTGGTTGCCCCCAGAATTTGGTATTTCCACTGCAAATTCTCCAACTTCGTCTTTTCCATTAACACACATTTTGACCAGGTTTGACCTTATGTTTTCCTTTGTCTCAGGTTAAATTGTATCTTATTCATATGACCATAAGTGATAGGAACAGGCCATAAGTGGTTAGGCCATTCGGCTCATCAAGTCTACTCCGCCATTCAATCGTAACTGATCTATAACTCCGTCCTATCCATTCTCATGCCTTCTTCCCAAAGCATCACGTGTTATCTTTCCACCGACTAGTTAGCATGCAACAAAAGCTTTTCACTGTACCTCGATACATGTGACAATATAATAAACTGAACTGAATGGTTGCAAGCTTGCAGACGCTGGACAAAGGGCCGGTAAGAACCAGGGATCTTGCCTTCTGTGCCCTCAAGGTGGTCTGCAGGAGGCGCCCCCAGGGCACCAACGTTAAAGGTGGCAGGTGAGGTGAGGGACGACTGTTCACTTGAGGCTCTAGATCATGGTGATCGCTGCAACGGGCCTTTATGGCCAGCTGCAGATGGGACTTTGAAAATGGCGCCAAATCCCGGTGACTCTTGCGTATGGACTCAGTGGGCTGTTTCTATGCATTCTGTACTTAATTGGGGATTATACTTATGTATGACATTAATCTTACTAATCGGTATGTAAAAAAAAAGAATGTCACTGTACCTTGGTGATGATAAAGAACCATTGAACTATTAAATAGGAAGAGAAAATGCGAGGAAAAAAATCAGCAGATCAGGTAATATCTGTGGGAAAATAAATACAATTAATTTCATGTTTGAGATCTTTTTTCAGACTGGGAAAGAACCAAATTATGTTTTTGTAATTGCAGAGAGGCTAAGGTGGTGGAGGGATCGGTAGAAGAAAGGAAGTATCTCCAACATGAGACCAACTGAGTAAATGTAACAGTTCGAGGCAGATTATAGGTCTTCATCTGTGTTGTTAATAGCCAGCCTGTGGGATGCACAGAGTAAGCTTGGCTACTGGAACAGAGGAAGAAACGCTGAGCCAAAGTCATGGATGGACGACAGCCAAAATGGCCAGTTCGTATACAGGTTCAAAGAAAGTACACATTGAGATTTTGATATTGAGTCCTGATGGCTGTAATGTGGTCAGGCAGAAGATAATTTGCTGTTCCTCAACTCTGTGTTGCAACAGCGAAGGAGACGACAGACGATAGGCCAGAGTGGAAATGGGATGAAGCATGAAAGTGGCAAATCTATATTTGTCGCCCAATCTATATTTGGTATCTCCAAACGTAGAAGAGACCACATTGTGAACACTGAATGCAGTACACTAGATTGGAATAAGTGCAAGTTAATTGCTAATTCACCCGGAAAGATTGTTCAGGTCCCTGGGTGTGGGGATGGGAAGCAGTTTGACATTAAAAGGCAGTTGCATTGGTGGTGGTGAAGTGCATAAAGGTGGATAAATCACCTGGCTCTGAACAGATGTATCCCAGGACATTGCAGAAAGCAAGCGAGGATATTATTAGCTCCATGGTGGCGATTTATGAATCTCCATGAGCCACTGGTGTTGCACCAGCAGATTGGAGGATGGCTATTATTGTGTCATTATATAAAGAATGGCAGCGCACCAGGAGACGACAGACGATAGGCCAGAGTGCAAACCAGTCTGCATACCAGTGAGCATTACATCAATGATATGACTGTTATTGTAAGGATTTACAACTTGAGAGCGTAAATTTGTGAGAGGGAAAATATTTAAAAGAGACCCAAAGGAGAAACTTTTCACATAGTGGGCTGAAGGTACGTGGAAGAAGCTGCCAGATTAAGTGGTAGAGTCAGGTAAAATTACAACATTTAAAATACATTTTTAGCTTAATTTAGTTTAGCTTAGAGATACAGCGTGGAATTTATCATAATTCTATTACTTACCTGCTCTAACATTCGCTTACATTTCTGTGTGTATAGTTCCATGTTTAGCTTTCTCTCTATCTGTTTCGTAATTAAGGTATACATCACTAATATCAAAATTAAAACCAACATACTGATGGACAATCCTTACCCTTGGTGAATCTGCACCAAGTTTCACCAAATGGATTCCATCATTTAATTTCATGCCCAATGCTGAATGAATGGCAGGCATTAGTTAACTGTTGCTTAATCCATTGTAAATCCTCCTGCAGGTGCTTAACTTTGATAACATACATTCCTCTATCATTTTCTCACATAGTCGACTGCTTTATGATTTTTTTTCTCTTCTAAATGGGATTAAATCCTATCCCGAAGAATCCTCTCCAATAGCTTTTCTATTACTTACATGAGGCTTGCCGGCCTTTAATTCCCTGGATTCTCTCTACTTCCCTTCTTATTAAAGAAACAACATTAGCAACTCCCCTGGGCATGATGGTCTGCATCCCAGGGTCCTCAGGGAGGTGGCTCTAGAAATAGTGGATGCATTGGTGATCATTTTTCAATGTTCAATAGATTCAGGATCAGTTCCTGTGGTTGGAGGATAGCTAATGTTATCCCACTTTTCAAGAAAGGAGCGAGAGAGAAAACGGGGAATTACAGACCAGTTAGCCTTTTTTGAGGATGTGCCAAGTAAAATGGATGAAGGGGAGCTAGTGGACGTAGTGTATCTAGACTTTCAGAAAGCCTTTGATAAGGTCCCACACGGGAGACTGCTGACAAAAATTAGAGCACATGGTATTGGGGGTAGGGTGTTGACGTGGATAGAAAATTGATTGGCAGACAGGAAGCAAAGAGTAGGAGTGAACGGGTCCTTTTCAGAATGGTAGGCAGTGGCGAGTGGAGTGCCGCAAGGCTCGGTGTTGGGGCCGCAACTGTTTACCATATATATTAATGATTTGAAAGAGGGAATAAGGAGCAACACTAGCAAGTTTGCAGATGACACAAAGCTGGGTGGCAGTGTGAACTGTGAAGAGGATGTTAGGAGGTTGCAGGGTGACCTGGACAGGTTGAGTGAGTGGGCAGATGCATGGCAGATGCAGTATAATATAGATAAATGTGAGGTTATCCACTTTGGCGGCAAAAACAAGGGGGCAGATTATTATGTCAATGTGGTGTGGTTAGGTAAGGGGGAGGTACAGAGAGACCTGGGTGTCCTTGTACACCAGTCACTGAAAGTTGGCGTGCAGGTACAGCAGGCAGTGAAGAAAGCTAATGGAATGTTGGCCTTCATAACAAGAGGATTTCAGTATAGGAGTAAAGAGGTTCTTCTGCAGTTGTATAGGGTTCTGGTAAGACCACATCTGGAGTATTGTGTACAGTTTTGGTCTCCTAATTTGAGGAAGGACATCCTTGTGATTGAGGCAGTGCAATGTAGGTTCACGAGATTGTTCCCTGGGATGGTGGGACTGTCATATGAGGAAAGATTGAAAAGACTAGGCTTGTATTCACTGGAGTTTAGAAGGATGAGGGGGAATCTTATAAAAACATATTAAATTATAAAAGGACTGGACAAGCTAGATGCAGGAAAATTGCTCCCAATGTTGGGCGAGTCCAGAACCAGGGGCCATAGTCTTAGAATAAATGGGAGGCCATTTAAGACTGAGGTGAGAAAAAACGTTTTCACCCAGAGAGTTGTGAATTTATGGAATTCCCTGCCACAGAGGGCAGTGGAGGCCAAATCACTGGATGGATTTAAGAGAGAGTTAGATAGAGCTCTAGGGGCTAGTGAAATCATGGGATATGGGGAGAAGGCAGGCACGGGTTATTGATAGGGGACGATCAGCCATGAGCACAATGAATGGCGGTGCTGGCTCGAAGGACTGAATGGCTTCCTCCTGCACCTATTTTCTATGTTTCTATGTTTCCCCAGTCCTCCAAGACCTTCCCTGTGGCAAGAGAAAAGTAAAGATCTTCGTCAAGGCTCCCACAATCTCCTCTTTAGCCTCTCTCAATGAACTGGGATTACTCCCATCAGGTCTAGGGATTTATCCACCTTAATGCTCTTCAAGCATGCCAACACCTACTCCTTCTTAATCTTAAACTGCCCTTGAATAATAGTATTCTCCACACTGGTCTCCCTGTCCTCCATGTCCTCCTTGGTGAAAAGTACTGGCTTACTACCTCGCCTACATCCCCTGGCTCCAAGCACAAATTCCCTCCGTTATCCCCGAGTGTTGTTTGTTTGTAGGTATAAAACATCATGGGATTTTCTTTAATCTGTCTTGCAAATACTTTTCGGGCCACTTTTGGCTCACCTGACCACCAGCTTAAGTTATTTTCTCCTTTCTTACTACTCCTTAAAGGCCCTATCTGGTTCCAAACTCTTAAACCTTGCATGCATTTCTTTTTCTTTTTGACAAATTTATAACCTCTTTGGTCATCCAAGGTTCTCTTTGCCATCCTTATCTCTCCTCCTTATTGGAACATGCCGGTCCAGAACTCCAATCAACTGGCCCTTAAATAACTCCCACATGCCAGATATAGACTTCCCCAATAACAACTGCTCCCAGTGTACTCCCCCAAGCTCCTGCTTAATAATGTTGTAATTTGCCTTACTCCAATTTAATACTTTTCCACAAGGTCCACAAGGTCCAGCCTTCTCCCTATTTTAAATAATCCTAAAACCTATAAATAATCTAAAACCTATAGCGCGGTACAGAGTTATTGCCTGACAACGCTTGCAGCACCGGAGACCCGGGTTCGGTCCCGACCGGGGGGCTGTCTGTACATTCTCCCCATGACCGCGTGGGTTTTCTCCGAGATCTTCGGTTTCCTCTCTCACTCCAAAGACGTATAGGTATGTAGGTAAATTGGCTTGGTATAAAAGTGTAAGTTGTCCCTAGTGCGTAGGATGGTGTTAATATGTGGGGATCACTGGTCGGTGAGGACTCGGTGGGCCAAAGGGCTTGTTTCCGCGCTGTATCTCTAAACTAAACTAAGTTGCGATCACTATCCCTCAAGTGCTCTTCCACTGTAACACCAATTACTTGGCCAGGCTTATGTGTCCAGAACAGGGTCCAGAATGTTCCTTTCTCTGGTTGGACTATCTACATACTGTTTTAAGAAACTCTCTTGGATACACATAACAAATTCAACCCCATCTAAGAATTGAGCAATATTAGGGAAGTTAAAGTCACCAAATAAGACACTCCTGTTGCTTTGAGATTTTTCAGTAATCTGTCAACATATTTGTTCCTCTATCTCTCGTTTGCTATTGGGGAGCCTACAGTACAATCCCATTAGAGTTCAAGCACCTTTCTCAATTTTAAACTTTACCTTTATGGCCTCAGTTGACAAACACTCATCCAGTATGTCCTCTCTGAGTGCCACTGAAAGTGGTGGAATTAGATACAATAGTGGTTTTCAGAGGCTTTTAGACAAACATAAATATTCAGTGAACGGAGCGATATGTGCAGGCAGAAGGATTAGATTAATGCAGACATTGTGGGCCAAAGGATCTGTTCTTGTGCTGTACTCTTCTATATTCTATCAGGAGTTGGGTAAAAAATGTAGTTTGAACTCAATGTTAGATTTAAAAGCAACTAACTTGTACATGACTTTATATGGCTGTATTTGGCAGCTGAGGGACTGATATGATGGCCACACAGTAGGTAAACTACTTACTGATAATGATCAGTTGAAGCCGTACCACGGACCAATCACAAGCAGCAGGCATGTCGTTCCTGGTACAGCCAAAGGCAAAACACAGATAGCAAGTCTATTCATTTCATCTGTTGACTTAAAAAAAAAAAGATTGAATGGAAAAGCATACATTTCAAACTGATTGTTTTACATTCCAGAACAATGACAGCCTTCATTCAAATTGTCTAATTTCCTCAATTGTAAGCTTTGCACTGAATTAAATCATACTATGATTGAAGGCTTTATAAGGAAGTGGATAAGGTAGGGCCAGTATTAACGTTACTATATTCTGGATTGCTACATTAGAATGGCAGCAGGGTGGCGCAGCGTTAGAGTTGTGGTCTTACAGTGCCAGGGACCCAGGTTTGATCCTGACTATGGGTGCTGTCTGTTTTCTCCAGGTACTCCAGTTTCCTCCCACATTCCAAAGACATACAGGTTTGTAGGTTAATTGGTTTCGGTACAATTGTAAATTGTACCTAGTGTTTAGGATAGTGTTAGTGTGCAGGTCGGCGCGGAGTGTGCAGGTCGGCCTGTTTCCGCACTGTATCTCTAAACTAAACTAAACAAAAGAATCATCTTGTGTTGATACACAAAATCTTTGCATACAAGTTTCTTTGACTGTTTCATTGACAAGGCAAAGAGACAAATTTGCTCTAAATTCGAGGGCGAGACAGACGTTAAGTAGCAATGGTAGGGCTTGCACATGATCACTTCCTACAAGGCGAAATCTAGTGGTAGCTCAAGCAACAGCGAGGGTTAACTTCCAGATGTGTTGTACACATGCTTTGAAAGGGAGAACACTGATGTGCCTTCCTGGGCCCCCATAGTTCCTGATGGGCTTGTAATCCCAGTCAACGAGGCTGACATCAGAAGAACCTTTGTGAAGGTTCATCTTCAGAAAGCATCTGGAACTGATGGTGTACCTGGTCATGTTCTTTAAACCTGCGTGGACCACCTGCTGGAGTTTTTGTAGACATCTTCAACCTCTAATCACCAAAGGTCTGAGGTTCCCACCTCGTTTAAAAGGGCATCAGTTGCTTCAAAAGGTGTCCAATTAGAGTAAGGTGATATGCCTCAATAACTACCAACTGGTGGCACTAACATCCATGTGATGAAGTGCTTTGAGAAGGAATTGGTGATGTTTCGGGTCGAGACCCTTCTTCAGAAGTCTTGACTCGAAATGTCACCCATTCCTTCTCTCCAGAGATGCTGCCCGTCTCGCTGAGTAACTCCAGCATTTTGTGTCTATCTTCGATTTAAACCAGCATCTGCAGTTCTTTCCTACACTAAGTGCTTTGAGAGGTTGGTATGGCAAATATCAACATAGCAAGAACCTGGATGCAATACAAATTGCCTTCCGCCACAATAGATCTCTGGGGATGCGATTTCACTGGCTCTCCACTCTACACTGGACCACTTGGACAATAAAAACACATACGTCAGCCTGTTGTTCATCAACTACAGCTTGGCATTCAACACCATTATCCCCTGAAAACATGTTACCAATGAACATGTTACCAATCTCTCTGCATCCCTATGCAACTGGATTCTTGACTTTCTCACCAACAGAACACATTACAGAAGTGGAAACAACACTTCTGTTTCGATAACCATCAGCACAGAAACACATCTGGGCTGTGTGGTCAGTCCCCTGCTCTACTCACTCCATGCTCATGACTGTGTAGCCAAGTCCCAACTCTAGTTTGAGTTCCAACTCCATCTTTAAATTCGAAGACAACACCACTGTTATTGGACAAATTACATAACGATGAGTCAGAGTAGTGGAAGGAGATGGATTATCTGATTGAATGGTGCCAGGACACCAATCCTACACTCAACAACAGCAAGACCAAGTCGCTAATTGTTGACTTTAGAAGAGGCGAATGTGCAGAGACTTTTACCCAGGTTTGGGGAATTAAGAACCAGAAAAATTGGATTTAAGGTCAGTGGGACAAGATTAATCGGACCCTGAAAGGCAACTTTTTCACATGAGGGTGGTGGGTATAAGTTCATGTTATTAAGTGGTAGGAGCAGAATTAGGCCATTTGGCCCATCGTCTATTCCACCATTCAATCATGGCTGATGTGTTTAAGAAAGAACTGCAGATGCGGAAAAATCAAAGGTAGACAAAAATGATGGAGAAACTCAGCGGATGAGGCAGCATCTATGGAGTGAAGGAATAAGTAATGTTTCGGGTCGAGACCCTTCATCAGACTGATGTGGGGGTGGGGGGGGCGGGATGAAGAAAATAAGAGGCGGAGACAGTGGGAGACCTGGGAAGGGGAGGGGAATGAGGGAGAAAGCAAGGACTACCTGAAATTGGAGAAGTCAATGTTCATACCGCTGGGGTGTAAACTACCCAAGCGAAATATGAGGCGCTGCTCCTCCAATTTACGGTGGAACTCAATCTGGCCATGGAGGAGGCCCAGGACAGAAAGGTCGGATTCGGAATGGTAGGGGGAGTTGAAGTGCTGAACCACCGGGAGATCAGGTTGGTTAATGCGAACTGAGCGGAAGTGTTGGGCGAAGCGATCGCCAAGCCTGCGCTTGGTCTCACCGATGTAGAGCAGTTGACACCTAGAACAGCGGATACAATAGATGAGGTTGGAGGAGGTGCAGCTGAACCTCTGCCTCACCTGGAAAGACTGCTTGGGTCCTTGGATGAAGTCGAGGGGGGACGTAAAACGACAAGTGTAGGATTTCCTGCGATTGCAAGGGAAAGTACCAGGGGAGCGGGTGGTTTGGGTGGGAAGGGACGAATTGGCCAAGGAGTTACAGAGGGAGTGGTCTCTGTGGAAAGCCGAAAGGGAGGAGATGGGAAGATGCGGCCAGTGGTGGGATCCCGTTGGAGGCGGCTAAAATTTCGGAGGATTATCTGTTGTATGTGACGGCTGGTAAGGTGGAAGGTGAGGACAATGGGGACTCTGCCCTTGTTATGAGTGGGGGGATGGGGAGTGAGTGCGGAGCTACGGGATATAGACGAAACCTTGGTGCGAGCCTCATCTATAGTTGAAGAGGGGAACCCCTATTCCCTAAAGAATGAGGACATCTCCGATGCCCTGGTTTGGAACACCTTATCCTGGGTGCAGATGCGGCGTAGACGGAGGAATTAGGAGTAGGGGATAGACACCTTACAGGAAGCAGGGTGGGACGAAGTGTAGTCCAGATAGCCATGGGAGTCAGTGGGTTTGTAGTAGATGTCGGTCAGTAGTCTGCTACCTGCGATGGAGATAGTGAGGTCTAGAAATGGTAGGGAGATGTCGGAAATGGTCCAGGTGAATTTGAGTGCCGGATGGAAGTTAGTGGTGAAATGGATGAAGTCAGTAAGTTCTGTATAGGCTGTGGGCCAAGGAGCTTTATTCCAGTGTTTTGTGACCCAAGTCACCGAACTACATGAAATTTTCACATATTGTGTAAAGAATTATATAAATCACCCTGAAACACATCATGAACAAGACTTGCACATTAAAAAAAAGTAAATTAGAGAAAAACCGGAAAATTTTCGGGTATTTTTAGTCCAATCAAAGCACGTTTAACATTGAGTTGTATGCCAGTTGACCAATCACGCGCTTTGTTTCAGGCTAGCTAGGCAGGGATCACTGAGAGGGCTTCACTGATGCCTGTTTTACTGGAGATTCCGATGAAGATTCTTTCTAGTTCTGTGGAATACATGTCGTGGAAACTTGCAGCAGGGTAATTGAATTTAGTGAGAAAAGCATGAAGAAGTCTGAAGAATGTGCAGCTAAGTGGAAGAAAGTCTTGAAAGCAATGTCCCTGCCTGAGGTGCTGCAGTCAAACTTTGTGAATCAACGAACTGAAAAGGTAAGATCTAAAGTCTGAATTTATGAAAATTAATAGTACGATTAAACGAGAACTTACCTAAGTTTGAAGTTTAATCTTTATTTTATGAGGAGTTATGTTGGTGATTACATGAAGAACCCCGCCAGTGCGCCAATCTTCGAAGCAGCGGTGTGAAATCACAAAAAACAACAAGTGAAGTAATATAGTATCATAATAAAACGATTAATACAAGAACTTCCATCTGACCTTTATGATAGAGGGTTGGGTCGTGGTGGGCACGTAATCACCAACGTAACTCCTCATAAAATAAAGATCAAACTTCAAACTTAGGTAAGTTCTCGTTTAATCTTACTAATTTACTTCGGAGTCACGTGAGTGACTATGTGAAGATTTTAAAGCTTTGTGATTTCATGCCGCAGACAAATCCCGGCTTCTCACTGCATTGATTGACTCGGAATGAGAATATTCAATAATGCATTAATAATAACATTTGTACCACAAATGCAGTAATTCATTTATTTGAATAAAAGAATTAATAGTATCCCCTTTAACCCAGGGAAAATTAAGCAGAACTTAATATAGTATCTGCAAACAGCCCCGTATTGGCAATAGCCCGATGGTAAAAGTGTTGAAACACCAACTTATTAGATCACCCGGCGGCTGTGAGAATATGATCGACGGGACTTCCTTCGCTCTGGTCGTCAATGTTGCTGCTAAACTGAATGGAATGTAAAACCATCAATGTTCACACGTGCAGCAACTAAAACTTGTTTTTAACCATCTTAAAATAGTCTAAACTGACACTATCTTGTATGGTTTTTCGTGAATGATAAACAATCTTGTTTTCATATTTCATAAGATCTTTGTAGCCTCAATTTTTTGCAATAAATATGTCTTAACATATACATGGATCCATAGAATATGTTAATAAAACAATCTTGAATCCTGTCACACCTGATCCTACTTCATTTGAGTAGTTCATAAAATGTAAAACATAACATAATCCTGAGGTACTTCTGTGTATCTGTAACTTTGTAATGTTACAAGTGCCATAAACATGACTACCTTCATGCTGAACTTGGCCAAATCAGAATCGTACCAAGACTCCTTTGATGAAGTAGCTTAAAACAATTCTACATTCCAGATTACCTCCTAGGTTTAGAAGGTCTGGAATTAAAATTCCTTTCATTAATCTGGAAATAAAAGAACGAGACTCAACAGGATGTCTTTCCAACCTCATCCAATAAAACGAGGAATAATATACTTCTGTGTGAATAAATCGCACTATACCTCAACCCATTAAATAGAGGTCAATCCAAGATATTTGAGACATGTGCCGTACAGCATTCCATATTCTTTTACACACAGAAATTTTTTCCCCTCATTCTTTACATAATGGGAAAGCAGTATTTACAGAGTCACAACTCAGATTCACAAATGTACTGCTTTTGAGTACTCTTCCGCCAGACTGCTGTAAGTATGTCCACAGCATGCCCAGACAATCCTCTTTTTTAAAACCTGCATGCATACAGGCATATGACGGATGTTACTCTCCAATTATCGAATACACCAGTAACTTCCTTCTTTTGGGAACATTTATCAGAAACTGTCATAAATTCCAATATCAAAGGGAACCATGGCTGCGTAGACCCGTCTGGTACCACGAATACCCCAGAGGCAGCATACTGCTTCGTTTTAAGCAGACACCGATTTATGAGACAGGATGAAGTAAAATGCATATAACAACATACCATCCTAATATAGCGAGAAACATCCATCGCTACTGTCTCCCGATGTAGTCCCATAACACATATCTCTGTAACTGGTGATTGAGTCTGGATGGAAACAAGTCATATCTGGCTTCCCAAATCTGACTATTATATCTTTAAAAAATCTTAAGGTTAAACATCCATTCTTTGTTATCATGGAAATTCCACCCATACAATTAATACATGCCATTGCTGTCGTGTTGTTAATTTGAAACTGAACATGCAGATTAGTTGTATTTAACAACAAGCTTGTGGCTCATAAGCCTTCCAATAGACTTTACAACGTCGATTCTCCATGTCTGTAAAATAATACTTTTTCCATATTTCATCTGTCCGTAGATGGATACCTTTTCAGTGGCACCAATCCTAGTACACCGATATCAGTCTGTTAATACCATGGAAGGCTGTTCAATCCGTATCTTGCTTGAACTACTGAAGACATGTTAAATCCACTACTGCAATCAGAAGCAGCATTTGTTGTTGCATGGCCTATCAAAAAATGGCCATCATGTATCTTAGTGTTTTTTCTTTTTGCAGTCTGCAGCTGCTGGTAGTCCAATGGCCCATATTATATTGCTGGAAATAACACTAATTCTCCTAATAAGCTGGCCACCTGTCTTAATTGAAGATTGTTGCTTTTCCAACTGCTTAATATAACCACCAATTAGCTTTACCCCGGGTAAATTACTACCTTTTCAATTGAATCAAATAATCAATTGTTGTATGTATCGTTAACTTAATTTCTCGCTGGATGAATTAAACCCAACTTTCAAAAGTGGTTTGAATAATTTGAGAGAGATAACTCACGAATTCTCTTGTTCGTCCTAATTAGGACATCATCCAGTTAAGCCATCCACATCTGTCCTTGGACTCTAATTAGCCGCCAAATTGGTTTTACCAATTTAGTGAATTTCTAGGGACTGAAGTTAACCCGTTAGACAGAACTTTGAATTGCCATAATTGTTCCTTTAGATAATTTTATCTTATAAATGAACAAACACTAAGTAATATACATCTTTCAGATCTATAAGTGCCATAAAACATCTTTTTTGAAATAAATTGTTTGGCAGTCTCAAAGTCTCTATTTTGAAGTGTCTATACTTCACAAAATTTTAAAGACTTGTCAGATCTAAAATACTCCTCACCTTTTTAGGTTGAGAAATTTTAAACACAATTTGATGGTTTTGATAAACCGACCTTTCAATTACTTGTTTATAAACAAGTTTTCAATTCAGCTTGAACCTCCATCAATTATATTTATGTGAAATTGGAGTGTTCTGCTTGGAACATGCTGGATGGCAAATCAGTATTTGAATTGAATCAATTAGAAACCTTTCTATAATACTCAGAATAATAACTGAAGTAATTTGCTTCCAATATTTGGCTGTATTTGCCTTAATATGTTCCCATAAGAACCAGGTCCACCTACCTCCTTTGTCATCTGAGTGACCTGTGGTCCCTGGCTCCTGGCAGGTAAAACCCACGCTTTTTCATTTTCCTGCTGCAGGACATCAACTGCGCACCTGCTTCAATGGTCGATTTGATCCTGATGTCGGTCCAGGATTTTGTATGATGTCTGAAAGGATACGTCCTCTTTGCAGACTTGACGGCCATTGATGTTGTGATCAACTTTGCTGTTTTTGCCTCATTATCCAACTCTTTCCCACGATTCATGAGTTTTTTTCTCTGAAGAATAAGTTGAATGACTGCACATTGCTGGACTTTACAGAGTTGCTGCAACTTTGGGTTGATGGTGGACCGAATGGCATACTTACTGAAACAATTCATCTTGAAGTGGGCGCTACATAGCAACCTTAGTGCCACTTGATGCATCTCCATCCATGGCCTCCATCCATTGTTTTGCAAATTGCAGTTGTTCATCAACCGAGCAGCTTCAATATTCTCTGCAGTTTACTTTCCTTAGGCTTACATGCCTTCGCCCATCTGACCCCTTATCTTGGTTCACTGCTAGTACTTTCAGCAATACGCAGTTCCTTGGGATCTCGTGCTACTTTGGCATTTCATCCATCGTAATCTGCTAGAGCTGTTGGTAGACCCAATAGTTGATCACAGAGACCACGTCCTTTCCAGTGGCTCTCTTGACTCTGACGGGGCAGCGAATCGTACTACCAGGCCTCACCGTCAGACTCAGGGTCAGAACTCTCACAGAGCAGCAAATCTTACTGCCAGGAATAGCCCATCTGGCAGCTGCCGTCTTCGCTTATTTTTGGAAACTCTGCTGACCCTGTGCACGCGCCTCATCAATGAGGGTGCTATCAAGCAGCCCTTTACTAGGTGATGTTGAAAGTGGTATCCAGCCTTGGAGGTGAATCCCAAACTGACTTGCTCCATGGCCCTGACTTGTATGTTGCCTAGCACCCAACTGACGCTGGCTCCGTTCACAACAAGTCCACAGTTCACCCCGCTCCCAGCCGGCGACTGTTGTAGGGTATGAGGCAGTCCTTTACCGACCGCATTCCCGCAGCTTTTTATCGGCTTTGCCTTGCCCCACTGGTGCTGACTAAATTCATTTCAGCCCCAATATCCACAGTCGCTATGCTGTCTGCTGGCGACTGTACCGTGGTCAGAGGCGGCTGGTCGCCGACCACAATATTGCGACTTTATACCGGCTGTGCCGCTCGCCTCCTCCCCTTGCCCGTTTTTTCCATGATACCTGTGGAAAAATCCCCACAGACCCACAGCAAATGGGCACAGAAATACTTCCAAAAGGTTTATACTTACTTTGTAGTTGAAAACTACAATTCCACTAGAGGAGCTCTGCTCCTCGCGTCCGTTTGCGCCAATGCGTCTGACGTAATGACGCGCAGGCACACTGGCGGGGTTCTTCATTTAGTCACTCACGTGACTCCGAAGTAAAATCTGTATGCACTTTAATTAATTTAATTGCACCTTTATAATGTGAAAAATGAGATTTGGAGGCTGTACATTTACTCATTCATTCACTCATTCATTCATTCATTCATTCACTCACTCATTCACTCACTCAATCATACACTCACTCATTCACTCACTCATTCATTCATTCACTCACTCATTCACTCACTCATTCATTCATTCATTCACTCATTCATTCATTCACACGGGTGACAGCTCAATTGGCCACAGTGGTAAGGAAGCAATATTTCTATACTGGCTATCTCTCCTCACCACTCTCAGTTCTGGTCCACGGTTTTGACCTGAAACATCAACCTTTCCTTTCCTACCGATGCTGTTTGACCTGCTGAGTTCCTCCAGCAGAGTGTTTGTTACCACAAATGAACGTTGTTTGAAGCACTTTGAGTGAACAGGTGATAGTGATGAGGAAAAGGAAGCACAATGTCATTATGATAGGAACTTCCACTAATTCTGACATTTTCAAGAGGGGCAATTTGCATATTGCCTCCTATTCATTCAATCTTACTATTTTACTTCGGAGTCACGTGAGTGACTACGTGAAGATTTTAAAGCTTTGTTATTTCATGCCGTAGATCAATCCCGGCTTCTCACTGCATTGATTGACTCGGAACGAGAATAATCAATCATGCATTCATAATAACATTTGTACCACAAATGCAGTAATTCATTTCAATAATGAAATTAATCAGATCCCCTTTAAACCAGAGGAATTTACACAGAACTTAAAATAGTTTCTGCAAACAATCCCGCATTAACAATAGGCCGATGGTAAAAATGTTGAAACATCAACTCATTGGATCACCCGGCGGCTGCGAGGATATGGTCGACGGGGACGTCTTTTGCCCGGGCCGCCGACGTTTCTGCTGCCCTAGTCGAGTGAGACGTAAAAACATAAGTTAATACCAGCAGCTGTTAAGACTTCTTTTATCCATCTGGAAATAGTCTGTATTGAAACTCTCTTGTGTGGTTTCTTGTGTGTGATCAACAAACCAGTTTCCGTATTTCTCAAATTCTTTGTGACCTCAATGTATTGTAACAAATATGTCTTAACACAGAGACAAGGATCATTTGGATATGCTGCTAGCATAATTTTAAATCCTGTCACACCTGGCCTAATTTGCTTTAGTAGGTCATAGATATAGAATGTAACCTTGTCTTCAGTTACTTCCATACTGTCTATATGTAATTTTCCAAGTGTTTGCACTCGTTGTGCTGTCACTCATGCCATAAGCATGAATACTTTCATACTGAGCTTGGCCAAAGGTAAAGACACACTTGGTGACCATTCACAAAGTAGTTTCAGTACCATACTTACATCCCAGATTGTCATGCACCTAGGTTTCGGTGGTTTGGAATTAAAGATTCCTTTCATTAGTCTGGAAACAATTGGGTGTGACCCAATTGGGTTTCTTTCTGAATCCAGAACCAAATATGAGGACAATGCACTTCTTGCTGAATTAATTGCACTACAACTCAGACATTCATCATAATAAAGTTTTGACAGAAATTCTAAACATTTGAAATATCTGCAGTACTATATTGCACATTCTTTTGTACACAGAACTCTTCCCATTTCTTAATATAAGAAAGGTACTATTTTTGAGTGCTCTTCCTCCAGGCTGCCGTAAGCATGTCCACAGTACGCTCAGACAGACCTTGCCCCAGAAACGGCCTTCTTAAAACCTGCAAATCAACAAATCCAAACGATCATATAATGGATGTTGTTCCCCTGTTACAGGGTGCAGCAATAAATTACTCCTTTTTGGGACTTTCATCAACATTTGTGTTGTTAATTCTAATATCAACGGATACCATGGCTGTGTAGGCCAATCTGGTACTACCAATACCCCTGAAGCAGCATCTTGCCTGATTTTAAGCCAACATTGGCTTATGAGGCAGAAAGGTGGAAATATATATGAAAACATACCACCCCAATGTAGCAAGAAAGCATCAATCGTCACTGCTCCTGGATCTGGTTCCCATGAGACATATCTCGATAGCTGATGATTCAAGTCGATGTCGGGCATTCCAAATCTGATTACTATATCATTGAATACCTCTCTATTCAACATCCATTCTTTATTATCATGGAACTTTCGTGACCTGGTGTCTGCTATCGTGTTCATTCTACCTGGTAGATAAATAGCTGAAATCCAAATGTTCTTTTCAATACACCAAGACCAAAGTTGATTAGCCATTTTGTCACATGGCACCGACTTAATTCCACCCATATCATTAATATAGGCAACTGCTGTTATGTTTATCAATTTGAACTTGAACATGCCTTTTAGTTGTGTTAGAACAATAAGCTTGGAGTCCATAGAAACATCCTAAAAGCTCCAAATAGTTAATTCCCCATGTCTGCAGTAACAATGACTCTTCCTGATTCCATCTGCCTCCGCAGCTAGATGTTAAGTCAGTTGCACCCCATCCTAGTGCACTGGCATCAGTTTGTAATATCATGGAAGGTTGTTCAATCAGCACTTTGCCAGAACTGCTTGAGACATGTAGAATCCACCACTGCAGATCAGAAACAGCATTTGTTGTTAGTTGCATGGTTCTATCAAAATGACCAGCATTCATTCTCAGTGCCTGTTGTTTAACTCTCTGCAGCTGTTGATAATGTAATGGTCCGTACTGGACTGCTGGGAATCTACTAATTTTCCCAGTACTCGAGCCACCTGTCTGATTAAGGGTTTTTGCTCGTTTAACAGATTACTGCAATCTTTAATCAACTCCACCCTTTTTTCACTGGGCAAAGTAATTTTCATTTGGGCTGAATCAATTGTGAACCCCAAATAATCAATCGAGGTACATGTTGTTAACCTTGATTTCTTTGGATGAATTTAGAAAACCCCAAACTTTCAAAGGTTGATTTCACAACTGCAACAGATGCTTCTGTTGACTGTTTTGTCCTTCCTATAATCAGGACATCATCCAAGTATGCCATTAGTACATGCCCCTGGCTTCTCAGCAACCCCAGAATTGATTTTAACAATTTTGTGAATATTCTGGGAGCGGACGTTAACCCATTAGGCAGAGCTTTGAACTGCCCTAACTGGTTCATCCATGTAAATTTAAGATACTTCATATCTTCCAAGTGAACAGACACTGAATAATATACATCTTTTAAATCTATAGTTGCCATAAAACATGCTTCTGAGATAAGTTGTTTGGCAGTACAAATGTCTCCATTTTAAAATGTCTAACTTGAACAAAAGGATTCAGACTTGTCAAGTCTATAATAATCCTACATCCTCCATCCTTTTTTGATCGAGGGAATACATTTGACACAAATTGGTGAATTTGGTAGACTGATTCTTCAATAACACCTTTTATATATAGGGTTTGAAGCGCAGCTTGAACCTCCATCACTTCTTTTTGTGCAAAGTGGAGAGTTCTGCTAGGAACATGCTGGACAGGCAAATTATAATTTGGATTGAATTCAATTCGAAATCCTTGTATATTATTCAGAATTACCACATCTGAAGTAATCTTCTTCCAATTGTTATAGAAAAAACTTAATCTGCCTCCAACTTTTGGACTTAATCCGGTTAATATGTTCCCATGAGAACCAGGTCCACCTACCTCTTGAGTCATTTGAGTACTCTGAGATCCCTGGATTCTCCCGGAAGCACCCCCACTGGTTCTTGCTCCCGCTGCAGGCCGCCAGCTACGTCCCTGCGTTAATGAGCGACTTGGTCCTGGTCCAGAATCCGTATGACGTCTGAAAGGATACTTCCTCTTTACAGACTTTACAACCATTGATATTTTCATCAATCCTGTTTGCGCTTCATCTTCCAACTCTTTAATACGTCTCCCGAGATCCTCTCCAAAGAGTAAGTTGGGTAATTGTACATTACTTGGTTTGCAGAGTGCTGCGAATTTCGGATTCATAGTAGGCCGTATAGCACCTTTCCTCAGACAATTGATCTCAAAGTGGGTGCTGCATAGCAACCCCAGTGCTTCCTGATGCAACTCCATCTCTTGCCTTTTATCTGCTTTTCTGGCAAAAGCAGTTATTCCAGAACCCAGCAGCTTTAATATTCTGTGCAATTTCAATTCTTGAGTTCTCATACTCAACTCATATTTTCTTGCATTCTCATCCATCTCCTGCTGTTCCAGCTGATGGGAAACCAAGTAATTTATTAGGGAGGCCAATTCTTCTCCTAATGGCTCTCCTGACCCTGACGGGGCAGCGAATCGTACTGCCAGGGATGGAACATCTGGCAGCTGCCGTTCTTCGCCTTGTACAGCCTCACCGTCAGAGTCGGGGTCTGAAATCTCATGACCCGTGGCACGCTCCTCATCCCTGAGGGTGCATTCTATCAGCCCTGTACCAGGAGCTGTTGAGCTGCTTTCAGCAGCTTGGATTTCAGTACACTCCTATCTGAGTGTACTTCGCTCCAACAGCCTATATAGCAGGCTTTCCATTTGGGCAATACGCTCAAAAGCAGTATCTAGCCCTGGAGCTTCTTCCATTTCCATTTCCTGGGACTCCTCCTCCGTGGCCCATTTCGATCTGAACTTGGCCTTGCGCCCGACAGGCGCTGACTGCCCCAGGTCCACAGTCGCTATGCTCACCGCTGGCGACTGTACCGGGGTTAGAGGCGGTTGGTCGCTAACCGCAGACTCCCGACTTTCCCGACTTTCTGTCGGCTGAGTCGCTCGCCTCTTCCCCCTGCCCGTTTTTTCCATGGCGTCTGCGGAAAAATCCCCACAGACCCACAGTAAACGGACCTGAAAATGCTGAAAAAAGTTTTTACTTACCTTGTAGTTAAAAAACTACAAATCCATTAGAGGAGCTCACGTCCGTTTGCGTCAAGGCGTCTGAATTAATGACGCGCAGGCGCACTGGCGGGGTTCTTCACGTAGTCACTCACGTGACTCCGAAGTAAAACAGGGAATTATAGACTAGTTAGCCTGACATCTTTAGTGGGGAACATGCTGGAGTCAATTATAAAAGATGAAACATTTGGATAGCAGTAACAGGATCGGTCAGAGTCAGCGCGGATTTACAAAGGGGAAATCATTCTTGACTAATCTTCTGATTTTTTTGAGGATGTAACTAGGAAAATGGACAAGGGAGAGCCAGTTGATGTGGTGTACCTGGACTTTCAGAAAGCATTTGATCAGGTCCCACAAAGGAGATTAGTGGGCAAAATTAGAGCCCATGGTATTGGGGGTAGGGTACTGACATGGATAGAGAATTGGTTGGCAGACAGGAAACAAAGAGTAGGAATAAATGGGTCCCTTTCAGAATGGCAGGCAGTGACTAGTGGGGCACCGCAAGGCTTGGTGCTGGGACCGCAGCTATTTAAAATATACATCAATGATTTAGATGAAGGGATTAAATGTAACATTAGCAAATTTGTAGATGACACAAAGCTGGGTGGCAGTGTGAACTGTGAGGAGGATTCTATGAGGAAGCAGGGTGACTTGTACAGGTTGGGTTACTGGGCAGATGCATGGCAGATGCAGTTTAATGTGGATAAATGTGAGGTTATCCACTGTGGTGGAAAAAACAGGAAGGCAGATTAGTATCTGAATGGTGTCAAGTTGGGAAAAGGGAAGTACAAAGAGATCTGGGGGGTCTTGTTCAACAGTCACTGAAAGTAAGCATGCAGGTACAGCAGGCAGTGAAGAAAGATAATGGCATGTTGGCCTTCATAACAAGAGAAGTTGAGTATAGGAGCAAAGAGGCCCTGCTGCAGTTGTACAGGGCCCTGGTGAGACCACACCTGGAGTATTGTGTGCAGTTTTGGTCTCCAAATTTGATGGACATTCTTGCTATTGAGGGAGTGCAGCGTAGTTTCACGAGGTTAATTCCCGAGATGGCGGGACTATCATATGGTGATAGAATGGAGCTGCTGGGCTTGTATACTCTGGAATTTAGAAGGATGCGAGGGAATCTCATTGAAACATATAAGATTATTAAGGGATTGGACACGCTAGAGGCAGGAAACATGTTCCCGATGTTGGGGAGTCCAGAACCAGGGGCCGCAGTTTAAGAATAAGGGATAGGCCATTTAGAACGACGATGAGGAAACACTTTTTCACCCAGAGAGTTGTGAATCTGTGGAATTCTCTGCCTCAGAAAGCAGTGGAGGCCAATTCTCTGGATGCTTTCAAGAGAGAGTTAGATAGAGCCCTTAAAGATAGTGGAATCAGGGGATATGGAGAGAAGGCAGGAACGGGGTACTGAATTGGATTATCAGCCATGATCACAGTGAATGGTGGTGCTGGCTCGAAGGGACGAATGGTCTACTCCTGCACCTATTGTCTATTTTCTATTGAAAAAAGCATTTTATCAGGATGCATCACAGCATGGTTTGGGAACAACTCCATCCGAGACCATATAAAATTTCAGAGAGCTGTGGACGTAGTCCAGACCATCACACAAACCAACCTCCCATCCATGGACTCCATCTGCACTTCACGCTACCTCGGCAAGGCCACCAGCATAACTGAGGACCAGTCTCACCCCAGCTACTCCCTCTTCTCTCTTCTCCCATGAAGCAAGAGGTACAGTAGTTTGAAAACACATACCTCCAGATTCAAGGACAGTTTCTTCCCAGTTGTTATCAGGAAATTGAACAGTCCTCTCACCCATCAGAATGCAATTCCTGATCTCCCATCTCCCTCTTTGGAAATCTTTGAACTATCTTTAATCAGACTTTAGCTTGCACTAAATGTTATATCCTTTATCTTATATCTGTACACAGTGGACGACATGATTGGAATCGTGTATAGTCTTTTCTTTAACGGGATAGCATCCAACAAAAGGCTTTTCACTGTACCTCGGTGTACATAACAATAATAATAAACTAAATGAAATTAAACAAAGCAGTTACACATTGTTACCTGTTCTCTTGCAGAAGGTGAAACAGTTAAGTACAGGGCCTTTTGGTGTTACTGGTGAGCGATACTGCTGTGTGTGTGTGGAAACATTCCTGTTTCTGGTTCCAGCAACTGTTTTTTCTTCCACTGAAAGGTCTGCAGTTTATCTGCTAAAAGCACAGTGATCTGAGTGATGAAACACAGATTATAACCCATCCTTCCTCTGTTAGTTTTGTGATAACCTTCAGTGCCGTGTTGAAATCTGTGTGATATTTGATCTTGATCTCTTTCAGTAATCGCACCTCTCCTTTACTTCCAACGAAGCCGTGCTCAGGAAGATTTACCCTAAACTTTGTAAATTCTTACAAGGACCTAATGCCATTATCAAATATGTCCCATAGCATTCTCTATCTTGTCTTGCTATTCCCCTCCATGTGACATGAGAGGTGATCTAGTTGAAAACATGTAAGACACTAAAAGGTTTTGACTGGGTTGAGGTTGAAATATTTTTACTAGTCAGGGAGTCTTGAATGAAGGGACATTTTTTATGATAAGGGACTGGTAATTTAGGAATTTCTTTGGAGTGGGTGGAGAATCTCTGGAATTGGTCCAACCCAGAGGATGTGGAGGCTCGGTCATTGGGGTTATTTTAGAAGGAGGTTGATTACTTTTTGAAAGATCGGGCAAACAAGATCTGTGGGGATCTGGTACAGATGAGGAGATGAGGCTTGGAATACTTCTTCCATGATCATATTGAATGGTGGGGCAAGCTTGAAGGTGATTTACTGCATGTTCATGCTATTGAAAACCTCTTGCTGTGAATTATAGTGGAGGGGGTAGGAGGGGGGAACTGATGGAAGACTCCTATAGGGTTACAGGCTCTGACAAAAGGAAAATTTACCAATGCCCTGGTAAAAAACAAGAAATGCTCACCACAATAGCTCTCTTCCACAAAAGTCATCAGCACACCAATTTGAGTAAAACACAATGTGCTGGAGGAAATTAGCGGGTCAGACAACATCTATGGAGGAAATGGACAGAGAGCGTTTTGGGTTGGGACTCCTCTTCAGACTGACTGTAGTGGGGGAAGCAAGCTGGACTAGAGAGGTGGGAGCAAGAAAAGGTCTGGTAGGTGGATAATAAGATTGGGGATCACAGAGGGAGAGCAGAAAGAGAAGGACAAAGAACTGTCGGAGAGTTGAGGAGAACTTCTTCAAAATAGACAACCTTTCTTTAATTGTCAGGCTCCAAAGGAATTTATTTCGTTAGTTAACGTTCATAAGTTATAGGAGCAGAATCAGGCCATGCGGCCCATCAAGTCTACTACGTCATTCAATCATGGTTGATCTATCTTTCCCTCTCAACCCCATTCTCCCGCCTTCTCCCCATAACCCTTGACACCCTTACTAATCAAGAATCTATCTATCTCTGCCTTACAATTATCCATTGACAGCCTCCACAACCTTCTGTGGCAATAAATTCCACAGATTCACCATTCTCTGACTAAAGAAATTCCTCCTCATCTCCTTTCAAATGGTACGTCCTTTCATTCTGAGGCTTTGGTCTCTGGAGGCAGTTTCAGCAGTTTTGGTTGTCACTGGCAACAGATATACATCAGTAAAATCATTCCAATTGATCCGCACCATAGTTCAGTTTAGTTTATAGATACAGCGCAGAAACAGGCCCTTTAGACCACCGAGTCTGCATCGACCAAAGATCCCCGCACATTAACACTTTCCTACACATACAAAGTACACTTTTACACATACACCAAGCCAATTAACCCTCATACCTGTATGTCTTTGGAGTGTGGGAGGAAAACGAAGATCTCGGAGAAAAACAACGCAGTCACAGGGAGAATGTATAAACTCTGTACAGACAACACCAGTAGACGGGATCGAACCCGGGTCTCCGTTGCTGCAAGCGCTGTAAAGAAGCAATTCTACTGCTGCACCACCGTGGCCGCCCTGTGATCATTGCCGATGAAGTGTTGCTGCATTGGACCTACGACTCCTGTTTTACTGTTTGTAGGAAGGAACTGCAAATGCTGGTTTAAATCGAAGTTTAAACTCCTGTTTTATATTTGATGTATATAGTTCAGTGGAAAGCTGTTAGACACATGATCATGGATAGTCTTGTTGACAATGACAAATTGCGATGCATCCACAAAAGAGCAGAATCCTGGCAGAAACTGGTACAGTGATAAAATGATGCCCCAGGAAAAGCAAAAGTAGAAATAATTTTTGAGTCATTGTTAATACAGAAATGGTGATTCTAGCTGATAACTATCTGGAATGGCCAACTTTTTATTTTGTGTCTTTTGAATACCTCAGCCAGAGGCAACTTCATTCTTGCAGCTATCCGGTTGTGACCTTTACGAAAATGTTGCACGTTTCAATGAGATCACCTCACATCTTCTTAAGTCAAGTTCGGTCCAGTGTGTTTAATCTATGTCTCTGCCTCAGAGGGCGGTGGAGGCCGGTTCTCTGGATACTTTCAAGAGAGAGCTAGATAGGGCTCTTAAAGATAGCGGAGTCAGGGGATATAGGGAGAAGACAGGAACAGGGTACTGATTGGGGATGATCAGCCATGATCACATTAAATGGCAGTGCTGGATCGAAGGGCCGAATGGCCTACTCCTGCACCCATTGTCTATTGTCTATGCTCAGCGGTGAAATCCTTCAACTCACAGATCAGTAATGAGAAGATGCCATTTTTCAAGTGGTCAGATGTATACTGTTGTTTTTAAGCATGATAGCAAGTGAGCTATTCCTACTGTGAAAATAGCACAAAAATTGCAAGAACATACTTGGTCTCCTTACTGTAAAGCAGTTTTTCTTTCCCCAACATCTTATATTCAAGAGGAGTGATTGTCTGAGTGGACTGGAAAGAAAGCATCCTGGAACTGCACCTTTGGCTAACTAGAAGTGAGATTTGCATCTCCCCCCATCAGCTGCAGGTGTTGAGCTAGAATCTGAAGGGTCATGTCTCCTGAACTGAGGGCAAGTCATGCATTTTAAATGTCTACATGTTCCAAAATTCTGCCTTCTGCTGTTTAATGCCTTATCCCATAGTGCGAGATGTTGCATATTGTAACCACGGTGAAAGGAAATGTTGACGTAAGGAACTGCAGATGCTGATTTACAAAAAAATGACACAAGTGCTGGAGTAATTCAGCTGTCAGAGAGCATCTCTAGAGAACATGGATGAAACATTCAGGTCGGGACCTTTCTTCAGACTGATTGGAGCAGGGGAGAGGTCAGTATGAGAATGGGAAGGGGAGTTAAAATGGGTGAGGTCCAGTAGGCCTTGGCAGACTGAGCACGTGTTCAGTGAAACGGTTGCCTAGTCCGAACTTAGTCTGCAGATGTAAAGGAGGCCACATCGGGAGCACCAAATGCAGTGGATGAGTTTAGAGGAGGTACATGTGAAATGCTATGTGCACAGGTCAGTGAATAAGATATCCTGAAATCTTTGAATTGAAAGTATACGGGCACCATGTCTGAGGAAGGATGTGTAGGCTCTGGAGAGGGTCCAGAGGAAGTTTACAAGAATGATCCAGGAATGAGTGGGTTAACATATGATGAATGTTTGATGGCACAAGGCCTGTACTTGCTGGAATTTAGAAGGATGAGGGGAGACCTCATTGAAACTTACCGTACAGTGGAAGGCTTGGATAGAGTGGATGGGAAGAGGATGTTTCCACTAGTGTGAGAGTCTAGGACCAGAAGTCATGGCCTCAGAATTAAAGGACATTCCTTTAGGAAGGAGATGAGGAGGAATTTCTTTAGTCAGAGGGTGGTGAATCTGTGGAATTCTTTGCCACAGAAGGCTGTGGAGGCCAAATCAATGGATATTTTTAAGGCAGATATAGATTTTTGATTAGTACAGGTGTCAAGGGTTATGGAGTGAAGGCAGGAAAATGGGGTTAGGAGGGAGAGGTAGATCAGCCATGATTGAATGGTGGAGTAGACTTGATGGGCCGAATGGCCTAATTCTGCTCCTATCACTTATGCCCTTATGAGTGGGCTGCAGTATTATTGAAAATCACATATGGAAATGTTATGTTCTGGTCTTGAAAGATTGAGGAAATGGAGCATGTTGGTCTTCATTGTTTCAGAGTGCAGGAACAAGATATTATTTCCTCCAATCTTGCTGTGACTGCTTTTATAAGTGTTGCAGCCACACACCAGTTTTTACTTGGGCTAACTCTGTCAACTCTCTCGAGCTTAAACTCTTCTGACCACAGACATGAATGTATGACAGCTGCGGATTAAAACTAACATTGCCTGTACTATTTCCTGTGGCAGTTTCTGGTAACTGCCATTATTGAACCAAGGATCCTTAAGTTATTTACTCAAATAAACGGCACGATAAACACAGATATTCACAAAAGAAGGCAATTTACCACAAACATGTCACAAATGACCATCAACATATTTTCAGAGAAATAGGGCTAGACAATTACAGTGCCCTCCATAATTTTTGGGACAAAGACCCATCATTTATTTATTTGCCTCTGCACTCCACAATTTGAGATTTGTAATAGAAAAAAATCACATGAGGTTTAAATGCACATTGTCAGATTTTAATAAAGGCCATTTTTATACATTTTGGTTGCACCATGTAGAAATTACAGCAGTGTAATTATATATAGTCTACATAGTATACATAGTCCCCCCATTTCAGGGCACCATAATGTTTGGGACACAGCAATGTCATGTAAATGAAAGTAGTCATGTTTACTATTTTGTTGCATATCCTTTGCATGCAATGACTGTTTGAAGTCTGCGATTAATGGACATCACCAGTTGCTGGGTGTCTTCTCTGGTGATGCTCTGCCAGGCCTGTATTGCAGCCATCTTGAGCTTATGCTTGTTTTGGGGGATAGTTCCCTTCAGTTTTCTCTTCAGCATATAAAAGGCATGCTCAATTGGGTTCATATCGGGTGATTGACTTGACCACTCATGAATTGACCATTTTTTAGCTTTGAAAAACTCCTTTGTTGCTTTGGCAGTATGTTTGGTATCATCATGTTGAAACATATAAAATTATTAAGGGTTTAGACATGCTGGAGGCAGGAAACATGTTCCCGATGTTGGGGGAGTCCAGAACCAGAACAGTTTAAGAATAAGGGGTAAGCCATTTAGAACGGAGACGAGGAAACACTTTTTCTCACAGAGAGTTGTGAGTCTGTGGAATTCTCTGCCTCAGAGGGCGGCGGAGGCCGGTTCTCTGGATACTTTCAAGAGAGAGCTAGATAGGGCTCTTAAAGATAGCCAAGTCAGGGCATATGGGGAGAAGGCAGGAATGGGCTACTGATTGGGTATGATCAGCCATGATCACATTGGATGGCGGTGCTGGCTCGAAGGGCCGAATGGCCTACTCCTGCGTCTATTGTCTATCATCTTCCTGTAGAATGAACTGCCGGCCAATGAATTTTGAGGCATTTGTTTGAACTTGAGCAGGTAGGATGTGTCTATACACTTCAGAATTCATTATGCTACAAACATCAGCAGTTGTATCATCAATGAAGATAAGTGAGCCAATACCTTCAGCAGCCATACATGCCCAGGCCATAACACCCCACCACCGTGTTTCACAGATGAGGTGGTATGCTTTGGACCTTGTCCTTCTCTCCTCCATACTTTGCTCTTGCCATCACTCTGATATGAGTTAATCTTCATCTCATCTGCCCACAAGACCTTTTTCCAGAACTGTGGTTGCTCTTTTAAGTACTTTTTGCAAACTGTAACCTGGCCATCCTATTTTTGCAGCTAACCAGTGGTTTGCATCTTGTAGTGTACCTTCTGTATTTCTGTTCATGAAGTCTTCTGTGGACAGTGGTCATTGACAAATCCACACCTGACTTCTGAACAATGTTTCTGAACTGTCGGACAGGTTGTTCGGGATTTTTCTTTATAAGAGAATTCTTCTGTCATCAGTTGTGGAGATCATCCTTGGCCAGCCAGTCCCTTTGCGAATAGTAAGCTCACCAGTGCCCTCTTTCTTCTTAATGATGTTCCAAAGAGTTGATTTTGGTAAGCCTAAGGTTTGACTGTTGTCTCTAACAGTTTTATTCCTGTTTCTCAGTCTCATAATGGCTTCTTTGACTTTCATTGGCACAACTTTGGTCCTCATGTTGATAAATAGCAATAAAAGTTTCCAAAGGTGATGGAAAGACTGGAGGAAAGACTAAGTGCTGAGAGCTCTCTTATACCTGCATTAAAGAAGCAATTAAACACACCTGAACAATTACAAATGCCTGTGAACCCATGTGTCCCAAACATTATGGTGCCCTGAAATGGGGGGACTATCTGTAAACACAACTGTAATTTTTACATGGTGAAACCAAAATGTATAAAAATGGCCTTTAATAAAATCTGACAATGTGACTTTAACCACATGTGATTTTTTAAATTACAAATCTCAAATTGTGGAGTACAGAGGCAAATAAATAAATGATAGGTCTTTGTCCCAAACATTATGGAGGGCACTGTAAATCACAGGGATTGAAGATATTGGCCTCATTCTGCCTTTATACAGGATAAAGAATTTTCATGCTAACATCATATTCCACAAAACATGTTTTCCTTCGGAACTGTTTACAACAATGTTTTAATCTTTCTTGGTCTTTCCAATGGTTCAATGGTATTTTATTATCACATGTACCTAGGCACAGTGAACTGCCTTTTTTGCATACAATTCTTTAAAAATTCTTACTATACATAACCACAATTATACCTAAGCACAAGAGCATAAGAATAATAGATTACACTGAGGCAGTAGACAAGAGTCGCCATGTTTCTGAAGAGTCTTCATGTTCAAAGTTCTTAAAAATGTAGACTTCACTTGGCCTTAAAGGCTTAAGAAGGAACTGCAGATGCTGGAAGATCGAAGGTACACAAAAATGCAGGAGAAACTCAGTTTCTCCAGCATTTTTGTGGGCCTTAAAGGCTTGTTGTCCTGCTTGTCCCAGCACTGGGTTGAAGCCTGGCCTGGCGATGACGTAGGTGCCCTGCACTGCTGCTTCATGCTGCTGCAGGCCGTGTCCGTTCCATATGCTTGTCTGGCATTCATAGGGCCTTCAACGGCACCTGATCCAATTGATACCCAGCTGCTGCAGGGTCTCCTGCGGCCAACTCCATGAGCACAGTGACCCGGACACATCGATCCTTGCCTCCGATCGCTCCAGCTCCACGCACTGCGGCATCGCTTGTAGCCAACCCTGGAATACCCAGAGCATCTCGGTGGGTGCAGGAGGGGAGCCCCAGCCAGCTGACCATCATGGTTCCTCTCCTCCATCTGCCACCTCCAACAGCCACTGATGTGACCCCATACTCTTTAGTCGATCTCGGAACAGCCAGAGTGCCCCCAAGGGCATGGTAGATAATTCCCCAGACCACTCACCTGCACGGTACCCCTCCTCCATCCGCCACCACCGCCACCCGGCTGGGATGTAGTCATCTTGCTATCTCTGGGTGTGTGATCACCGGCACTTTGTGGTTTGATTGAAGAGTCATCACTCAATTCAGTTGACTGAGATCATTGTTTTATTTTGCTTTCTTAGTTGTGACTATCTGGAAAAATACTACAGATAGTATTTACAATGATTATAAAGGTTCATTTTACTAAAAAGTTGATTTTTTGACATGTAGATTCTTGCTTTGCATCTACTCATTAATTTGTCAAAGACAAACAAACACTAATGTGACAGACGTATTATGGGCTCATATCTTGTGGTTAGAAGTTAGATAGTCATGACTGTTTTTGGAAATGAGTGGTGTATTCAGTGAATTTGATTTTGTGTGATGACGTGTAAAGATGAATTGTGAGTCATCTATTGAAGTAAATAGAAATTAAAATTAAAAGAGGTGTAATCTTCCATGACTGAATTTGAATCAGAGGATATGAGATGGAAATTTTGAACATTATTTCAAGGAAAATAATATGATACATGAATTGTTATTAGGCACGAGTGAGGTGCTGGAAGATTGGAGGGGGGTAATGTGCCTCTATTTAAGAAGTGTTACAAGGAAAAGTCTGGGAATTATAGACCAGTGAGCTTAACATCTGTGGTGGAAAGTTACTCGTCAGAACTGCTATATTAGAAAACTAATGGCAGTCACGGTGGCGCAGCGGTAGAGTTGCTGCCTTACAGCGAATGCCGAATACGGGTGCTGTCTGTATGAAGTTTGTACGTTCTCCCTGTGACCTGCGGTGGGTTTTCTCCGATATCTTCGGTTTCCTCCCACATTCCAAAGACGTACAGGTTTGTAGGTTAATTGGCTTGGTAAATGTAAAATTTGTCCCTAGTAGGTGTAGGATAGTGTTAATGTGCGGGAATCGCTGGTCGGCGCGGATCAGGTGGGCCGAAGGGCCTGTTTCCGTGCTGTATCTCTAAACTATACTGAACTAACAGATGCAGAAATGGCTAGGAAGAAGAGTGGTGGGAAGGATTTGCTCCAGTTTGTATCTTGTTTTCTTTACCCCAATTGTGGCCAATACTCTTCTTTAGCACTGATATATTACTTGGTTTTCAATCCTTGCACTCTCTAGTTTGCTGTGATATAAAGTGATTGTGTACAACTTCCAGCAAAAGACAGACGTGCATTATTAAGTGTCCTGTATATTGTTTTCTTCGAATGGCATATAAGGTTGGAGACGAGGGTGTGAATATTGGAGCGTGGTCAAAAGTACGAGTGTAGGATATGAATAGTGTAGCATATGAGCTGTGAGGGATGGGTTATCAGGCAAGTGTACAGCAGTGCATTATGACAGTGGCTCATCTGTTCGGTCCCAGGACGTTAAGTGTGTCAGGTTGTTAAATCTGTTACAACTATGTCCTGCGCACTTCACTTCTGTGTTGGGACATGACATATAAGCTAGTATAGATCATTCAGCTCTTGATGCCGTCTTCCCCATTGAAATCATCAGTGCCACTTTCCTGCACCAGCCCTTGCACCCATATTTTCCTTCATACCTTAAAATCTATCAATCTCCATCTTGTACTGAGTACTGAGTGATGGAGCCCCCCCCCTCCCCAAGAAAGGAATTCTGAAGATTCACTATAGTCTGGATGAAGAAATTCCCCAGCATTTCATTTGTGCATGTCCAATCTTTATTATGAGACCATGACCCTAGGTTAGAGGCAAATGACTACATCTAGCCCCATCAGGATTTTGTTCATTTCAAGTAGATTAACCATTGATCTCAAGAATGACTTATTTCCATGGACATTACGTGATGGGCCTAGATACCCTGGTGAGCCACCATGCATAGAGGACATCTCCTCTCCGCTCCTTCCAGTGACATATTGAGGTTACATCAAAGGAACAAAAGTAGGACGATGGAACAAGCTATTATCTTGGTAAATAGTAGTAGCTCAGTGCTACAGTTGTGAATTTTTGTATGGCCTGCATTGAATCAGTTGTGCATTGTGATTCTACCTCTGGGTGTCCAGCCCCATCCATGTTCTCCACATGTTGTTCCATTTTTTAAAAAGGGTTCTAAGAGTAAACCTAGCAATTATAGACCTGTTAGTTTGACGTCAGTGGTGGGAAAGGATACTTAGAGATAATATATATAATCATCTGGATAAACAGGGTCTGATTAGGAAGAGTCAACATGGATTTGTGCCTGGAAGGTCATGTTTGACTAATCTTCTTGAATTTTTTGAAGAGGTTACTAGGGAAATTGATGAGGGTAAAGCAGTGGATGTTGTCTATATGGACTTCAGTAAGGCCTTTGACAAGGTTCCACATGGAAGGTTGGTTAAGAAGGTTCAATTGTTGGGTATTAATAGTGGAGTAGCAAGATGGATTCAACAGTGGCTGAATGGGAGATACCAGAGAGTAATGGTGGATAACTGTTTGTCTGGTTGGAGGCCGGTGACTAGTGGGGTGCCTCAGGGATCTGTGTTGGGTCCACTGTTGTTTGTCATATACATCAATGATCTGGATGATGGTGTGGTAAATTGGATTAGTAAGTCTGCAGATGATACTAAGATAGGTGGTGTTGTGGATAATGAAGTAGATTTTCAAAGTCTACAGGGAGATTTGTGCCATTTGGAAGAGTGGGCTGAAAGATGGCAGATGGAGTTTAATGCTGATAAGTGTGAGGTGCTACATCTTGGTAAGACTAATCAAAATAAGACGTACATGGAATCTCATGTAGATAGGGTGGTAAAGAAAGCTTTTGGTGTGCTGGCCTTTATAAATCTGAGCATTGAGTATAGAAGTTGGGATGTAATGTTAAAATTGTACAAGGCATTGGTGAGGCCAATTCTGGAATATGGTGTACAATTTTGGTCGCCAAATTATAGGAAAGATGTCAATAAAATAGAGTACAGAGGAGATTTACGATAATGTTGCCTGGGTTTCAGCACCTAAGTTACAGAGAAAGGTTGAACAAGATAGGTCTTTATTCTTTGGAGCGCAGAAGGTTAAGGGGGGACTTGATAGAGGTCTTTAAAATTATGAGAGGGATAGACAGAGTTGATGTGGATACGCTTTTTCCATTGAGAGTAGGGCAGATTCAAACAAGAGGACATGATTTGAGAATTAAGGGACAAAAGTTCAGGGGTAACACGAGGGGGAACTTCTTTACTCAGAGAGTGGTAGTTGTGTGCAATGAGCTTCCAGTGGAAGTGGTGGAGGCAGGATCGATTTTATCATTTAAAAATAAATTGGATAGGTATATGGACGGGAAAGGAATGGAGGGTTATGGTCTGAGTGCAGGTAGATGGGACTAGGTGAGAGTAAGTGTTCGGCACGGACTAGAAGGGCCGAGATGGCCTGTTTCCATGCTGTAATTGTTATATGGTTATATTTAAGCACTGTTTTCAGCTGTAACTTGACAGGAGGCTAATCCATCATGCGTTGAACCAGTTGGTACTTCGAGGACAAGATTCAATTCATGAAAGGTGTCAAACTCCTGGCTCCTATTCCACCTGGAGTAAGAATTATTTTTGTAATCAATAAAGGTTGCAAAAAAGTCTTAAGTATATATTTAAAGCTTGCAAAGGAAGGGGTTGACAATTCACACTGTGGTAGAATGTGACAAAGTTTCAAATGAGGTTATAATTACATTTCCTTTTGCCATCTTCTCCATTTCACATGGGATTAGATACCTACTTTCATTCAATTTTGTTTTTTGATCAAAAGATGCAGCATGAAAACAGGACCTTCAGCCCACCAGAGTCCACGTCAACCATTGATCACACATTCACACCAGTTCAATGTCATCTCACTTTCACAACTACTCCCTACATACTGGGGGAAACTTAGAGGCCAATTTACCAACAAACCCGTGCGTCTTTGGGATGTGGGAGGAAACCAGAGCATCCTGAGTAAACCGACACAATCATAGTGAGAATGTGCAAACCACGCAAGCAGCACCCGAGCTCAGGATTGAACCTGGGTTTTTGATATCGCGAGGCAGCAGTTCAACCAGCTACACCACATTCAAGGAGGAGTGAGTGATTGGTTTATTCTGGATCTGGAGTCACTGAGCCTTTCCCCTTTAGGAGATGCAGGTTTTGTCTTCAATTAGCGGTACCCGGACGGGACGTCGAAGGACGAGAAGCCAAAGCGAAGAGGTGGAATCCAAGATACCGAACGGAAACGACGCTGAAAAGCCAAATAACCGAATGGACATACGCTGAAAAGCCAAATAACCAAGCGGACACAACGCCTAAAAGCCAAATAACCGAAAGGGCATGACGCCTAAAAATCAAATAACCGAAAGGGCACGACGCCGAAAGGATACAAACCTGAACGGACTCCACGCCGAAAGGACAATACGCAGAACGGACATGACATCGAAAAGCCGCAGAACGGACATGACATTGAAAAGCCGCCTAACGGACGACATCTCTGGGGATGGGATTTGTCCGAGACCTTGTCAGCGATTGGTCCAGATCCCTGCGTCCATCACATCACTGGCCGGGGGAGACGGGAGGGTGTTTTTTGTTTGTTTTTTTCCTTCGTCGCTTTAGGACTTTCCTGAATATAAAAAAACCCGTGTGATTGGAACTTTCGGTTGATTTAACAAAATGATAATCCAAATTGGATCCATAGATATTTACTCCAACAGTAAAGCTGTAATCCAATTTGGATTATCATTTTGTTAAATCAACCGAAAGTTCCAATCACACCGGGTTTTCTTTTATATTCAGGAAAGTCCAAAAGCGGCGAAGGAAAATTAAAAATCCCCTCCCGTCACTCCCGGCCAGTGATGTGATGGACGTAGAGGTCTGGACCAATCGCTGACAAGGTCTTGGACAAATCCCATCCCCGGAGACGTCATGTCCATTCGGCGGCTTTTCGTCATCATGACCGTTCTGCATATTGTCCTTTCGGCCTGGAGTCTGTTCAGGTTCGTATCCTTTCAGCTTCATGCCCTTTCAGTTATTTGGCTTTTCGGCGTTGTGTCCGTTCGGTTATTTGGCTTTTCGGCGTCATGTCCGTTCGGTTATTTGGCTTTTTGGCGTCGTTTAGTTCGGCATCTTGGCTTCCACTTCTTCGCTTTGGCTTCTCGTCCTTCGACGCCCTGTCCACACACGCACTTAGCACCCATTAGTTTCAGCTACTGTTGTTGATCATTGAAATTGCACCCAGTTAATGCCATATACTAAACAGCCTAGTTGGAGTTGGTTGAAAGCTGTACTCAATACAATGATGCACATTCAGTCATTTTAAATTGGGGCTGCATCAGGTCAACTACAACATGATCCCAGTGGAAGTTTAGTATTCTAGTTCAACTTGTTCCAAATGTAATTATAAAAGGCCAGGTAGACAAAAGTGCTGGAGAAACTCAGCGGGTGTGGCAGCATCTATGGAGCGAAGGAAATAGGCAACGTTTCGGGCCGAAACCCTTCTTCAGACCAAAAGGCCAATTTGATAACAATGATTTCATTACTTGTGTTAGAATACTCTGAATATTTTTCAGATAAAGTTAAAAATATTTCATTTAACATCATTGGCCTTGGCTAAACATTGTAACACTCCTATACATTATGTGGTATCACATTCTTATATTCAGGATAAATCTGCTCTTGTACATTCAACAAGCAATTGAAATGCCATAAATTCAGCTTCTAAAAACAGTGAGATTTTCAGTGGAATTTGAGGTTGAAATATTTTTATTATCATCTTGTGACAACTCATTGAACTTGACTAAAGATAATCTTCACAAAATTACTGCAATTTTTTTTTTCTGAAATTGTTTTCTAACTATCCCAGGGTCTTCCTGGACAGATAAAAACACAAAGAATGTAGAAAGGGACAAAACAATTTATTTTGAACATTTAAGTACACATTACCAGATGTCTAAGGCCTTTGTAATCAAATAAACTATAAAATTATGTATAAATATACAAAACAATTTATCTTGCATATCTAGCATTCACTTTAATTTACAGCAAATAACAATGGTTTTGTGTTCAGTGCTCTCAGAAGATGAAAAATGAAAAGTGTGAGTTGCAAATCTTTGTTTAAAATACACTTTTCGATATCCTTCAACTCCTCTGCAAGTAGTTCAGAATAACATAGGGGCCTCATTTTTGCCAGACTACGATGTCTTAGATTGTTTAAATTTCCCTAATAGTCAGCTTTATTCAATGTGACACAGATAAAAGGTTTATACTAGAATGATACAGTTAGTTATACTCCTTTGTCCAATTTCCCCAAGAGATATTCTTGGAAATTAAGCTGAAATCTCACAAATGTTATGAAGGCTAGACCACTAAAACCCCAGGAAAACAAATTAGCATCTAAATGATGTGCAAAGGTAGAATTTAAACAAGAACTGATTGGTAAAGTGAACAGCAGAATACCAAAGTCCACTCTTTAGTTTCCAGTGAAATACAGTTGTGTCTGGCATGCTCAATGAATTGAAGGTTATCTGGTTCCATAAGGATACTAAAATGATTCATGTGGGTAACAGAATAATTGTTGATTAAGATGGTAGTAGATAAATGAACAAAATGTAGGTTTATTGAGACAGTCCTGCACTGTTCCACCTCATCTATTCAACTTCCAGGATGATCAATGGCACACGACCAGTGGGGTGAAGAGATCTAGCTGAGGCAGCATCTACCTAATGCTAAAAGGCTTTTCACCTGAATGCTAAAAAGGCCAAAGCTGAAGCATAATCGTGTTATTACCACCACATTAGGGTCAAACATTTTCAGAGCCAGTAGACTTCACAAATAAACAGATAATTTAACAAAATAATTTAAAATGTTAGTGCAGTTCAATAGGGACAATTTTACAACTAGTTTGCCTTAGCTATCTTGGGAAATTAATCCCTATTAATGATTCACTTAAACAAAATCATCTGCATAAGTATAAATCTTTCCAGCCAGTGTCACCAAAAGTGTTGTGAATTTTAATGATTGACTGGAAACCCCAGGAAGCATTTCACTCTGCCAGAGAATCAATTGCGTCATTTCCCACTAATTCCTTCAATCCAATAATGAACTTTAAAGTTTAACAACTTACTCAGCTTTGACCTTGGCTTTTACTCCATTTCTCTTTTGTTTATCTAGATAAATAGATGTTTCCACTACTCCTACAGTGAGCTTATGTTAGCAGAGATGGACGCATTCCAAAGAAATTCCTAGCCTTGGTTTCAGAACCTAACGAGGCTTTTAATCATCAAAGTTAAATGTTTCTTGGAAACTTAAATCTTTACTTATGCACCTCTGGTACAAATAATTTCAACATTTGGTTGATCTGATTAGTGTATTAAACATGCTACATCATTAAACATGTCACATTAGAAGAAGATCACATTGGTAAGCGTGCGGTACAGGGGTCCATAAGCTCCAATCCAAAATAAAATTATTTTGCTCGTTCAACCTTCTAAATGGGATACTTGTTTTAAAGATGCCAATGAAAATGATAACATTTGGTGCACTGGGTACTGTTATGGTGAAAGTCAGACAGAATATACATATTGAGGACAGTGATAGAAGAGTTTGCTCTACTATACCGTTAAGTATAACACAATCATAAAACAGAGGATAAAGATCATATAAATAATTTCATCATATGTTAGGAACTTGATCACATTTTACATTTAAGCTGCAGTGCATTCAGAAGTTACAATGTGCAGAGAAAAATACATATAAATGCAGTAAATAAGCATTCCTAAACAATAAAGGATTTAGGACATTGCACAGAATTGTAGTATGAGAAAAATTGGTGGCAGAAGCAGGATTTTTGTGGCCAGTGTTTACATATAACCCTACTGGATTAAACACTATTCTTCAAGGATATTAAAATAGGGTTGAAGTAGAAACATTATTCTTTCCTTATCTCTAACAATATACAGTAACTATAGAAAATGAAATGTAAAATAATGAATGTGGCAATTTATGAAATTAGGCTTAGGTTTACTATTGTCATGTGTACGGAGGTGCAGTGAAAAGCTTTGTTTCGCATGCTATCCAGTCAAATCTGATTATACTACACATACATATAATTAACCCAAATTCATGTACAATAAGTAAAGCAAAGGAAAAGATCAAGAGCGCAGAATATGATTCTCAGCATTAAAGCACAACAGTTCTAGAGACAAAGTCTAATGTCTGAAATGAGATAGAGGAGAATCGGACAACACACCAGCTTATGGAAAGACCATTCAGAAGTCTGATTACAGAGGGGAAGAAGCAGTTTCTGAGACTGACGGTGTGTGCATACAAGCTTCTGTTTCTTCCGCCTGACAGGAGCAGGGAGAAGGAGGATTGACCAAGGTGGGGCATACCAAATTTTTTAAGTCTCCCATGGAAGTAGAGGTATTAGTGTGCCTTCTTGGCCTCCGCATTAAAGTGGTTCATCCATGACAGATCATTAGCAATATTAAACCAAGGAACTTGAAGCTCTCAACCACTTTTACTTCAGCATCATTGATACAGATTGAGATATGTACTCCATGTGACTTGTAGATGGACAGTGCACAATTTGGCCATGTGGTTATGAGTGTATGGGGAGTATATTATGGGACAATTTTGCAGATGTGGTGGACCGAATCACAAACAATGATGAGTTAGAGTACAGGAAGGAGATAGAGAACTTAGTAACATGATGTCAGGACAATTACCTATCCCTCAATGTCAGCAAGATGAAGAGGCTTGTTATCAACTTCAGGAAGCATGTCAATACATGTCAATTAGCATCAAAGGTGCCAAAGTGGAAATGGTCAAGAGGTTCAAGTTCCAAGGCATAAATATTACCAATAATCTGCCGTGGACCAATTATATTGATGCAAAATTAAAAAAAAAAACACACCAATATCTCCACTTCCTCAAATTACTGAGGAAATTATGCATGTCTCCAATGATTCTTACAAACATCTGCAGTTGTGCATTAGAAAACATACTGTTGGGTTGCATCACAGCTTGGTTTGGGAACAGCTCTGCCCAAGACTGCAAGAAATTGCAGAGAGTTGTGGATGCAGCCCAGTCCATCACATAGAGCAGGGTCCCCAACACCGATTCCATCTAGAAGGGTTTTGGCCCGAAACGTTACCTATTTCCTTCGCTCCATAGATGCTGCTGCACCCACTGAGTTTCTCCAGCATTTTTGTGTACCTACTGATTCCATCTATACTTTTTGCTATTTTGAGAAAGCAGTCAACATAATCAAGGACCTCTCATTCAATCTTCTCTCTACTCCTGTCAGGATACAGAAGCTTGAAATGGAGTACAACTAGACTCAGCAACAGCTCCTTCCCCTCTGTTAACAGACTTTTGAATGGTCCTTCCATAAGCAACGTTACAGTCTTCATTTGTTAACCAATGTCATTGTGGACATTGGATTTTTTTCTCTGAAACCGCTATGCTCAACTTTTGAGGTTGTGTTTGGCTTTAATATATTCGTGTATTGTGTTATCTTTTTTAATTGGAAAGCATGCAAACCAATGCCTCTCACTGTACTTCGTACATGTGACAATAATTATCCTAAACCTAAACCAACCAATAACTCCAATAAAAATGGAAATCACGTGCTGTTTTAGGGATGGCTGAACATAAATGTCTGAGACCCGATCAAGTGTATCCTAGAACATTGTGGGAAGCTAGGGAAGAAACTGCGATGCCCATGGCAGATATATGTATCATTGATAGCCATGGGTGATGTCATGGTAGACTGGCTAATGTAGACATGGTAGACTGTTTCTCTATTTGGGAAAAGCTGCAAGGAAAATCCAGGAAACTACAAAATAGTGAGCCTAACTCCAATAGTGGTAAGGTATTGGAGGGGATCCTGAGAGACATTACCTGCTTGCATTTGTAAAGGCAAGGACCGATAAGTGATAGTCATCATAGGTTTATGATTTGGAAATCATCTCACAAATTTGAAAAAGTGGCCAGAAAGGGCAATGTGGCCATGGACTTCAGTAAGGCCTTGACAAGGTGCTGCCTGGTAGGCCATTCCAAATGGTTAGATTGCATGGAATTTACCCGAAAGTTAGTTTGCATGGGAGCTTGGGTAATTTAGCCAACTGGATGCTAAAATTGCTTTGAAGGTTGGTGGTAGAGGGTTCAGACTGAATGCCTGTAACAAGTGTGTAGGAAAGAATTGCAGATGCTGGTTTCAATCAAAGATAGACACAAAATGCAGGAGTAACTCAGCAGGACAGGCAGCATCTCTGGAAAGAAGGAATGGGTGAAGTTTTTGGTAATTTGGTATCGACCCAAAACGTCACCCATTCCTTCTCTCCAGAGATGTTGCCTGTCCCGCTGAGTTACTCCAGCATTTTGTTTCTATCTGCCTGTACCAGGTGGTGTGCCACAGGGATCAGTGTTGGGCTCACTGTTGTTTGCTATTTATATCAATGATTTGAATGATTAGGTTATCTAAATGGAATCGTGATTAACTGGGCCAATGGGCCAAGAAATGACAGATTAAATTTATTTTAGATAAGTGCAAGGTGTTAAGGGCCTGTCCCACGGGCATGCAACTTCATGCGGCAAGCGCGACCTAACCGCAAGCGGGGGCCGCGCGGAGGTCGAGTGATCCCCGTACAGGGCCAGTTCCACCAGCATGCGGCTGCATGCGGCAAGCGCTACCAAATCGGAAGTGGGGGCCGCGCGGAGGTCGAGTGACGACAAGATGGTGCGTACGGCGTCGATGCGGTGCGCACGGCCGTTGAGGCGGTGCGCACGGCTTCGATGCGGCTGCGGGGCGGCAGGCCGTTGCCGCACGGAATTTTTGAACAGTGTCAGTTTTTCGGAGCCCTGCGCGATGTCGGGACCAGCTCCACACAACTCCATGCGGCTCCCGCGATCGAAGTGGGACCGGCCCGGCGACCTCCGCGCGGCCCCCGCTTGCGGTTAGGTCACGCTTGCCGCATGGAGTCGCATGCTCGTGGGACAGGCCCTTTACAGTTCAGTAAGGCAAACCAGGGTAGGACTTGCATAATGTAAGATAGGACATTGGTGAGTGCTGTAATTCCTTAAAGTGGCAACACAGGTAGACACAGAAAGAAGCCTGTTTGGCTTCATTTGCAAGGTATTGAGTACAGGAGTTGGAACATCATGTTACAGCTTACAAGACATTGTTAGGCTGCATTTAGATTACTTTGTACAGCCTTACTTCAGGAAGGATGCCATTAAAATGGAAAGGATGCAAAAAAGTCTTACAAGATGTTACAAGGACTGGAAGGATTGAGTTATAAAATTAGCATCTTATAACTTATAAATTCTCTGCCTCAGAGGGTGGTGGAGGCCGGTTCTCTGGATACTTTCAAGAGAGAGCTAGATAGGGCTCTTAAAGATAGCGGTGTCAGGGGATATGGGGAGAAGGCAGAAATGGGGTACTGATTGGGGATGATCAGGCATGATCACATTAAATGGTGGTGTTGGCTCGAAGGGCCGAATGGCCTACTCCTGCATCTATTGTCTATTGATCAGACTTTTTCCCCTGGAGCATGGAAAACTGAGGTGTTTCCTTGTAGAGGTAAATAAAAGCATGAGGGTCATGGGTAAGGTAAATAGCCACAATATTTCCCCAGTATAGAGTAATCCAAAAATGAAGGGCATAGGTTTAAGATGAGAAGGGACCTTAGGGGCAACCTTTTCACACAATGGGTGATGTGTATATGGAACAAGCTGCCAGAGAAAGTGGTAGAGGTGGGTATAGTTACACCATTTAAAATGTACTTGGACAGGTTTACAGATAGGAAATATTTGGAGGGATATGGCCAAGTGCAGGCAAGTGGGACTAGCTTGGTTAGGCTCTTTGTCAGCATGGATGAGTTGGGCTGAAGGGGCTGTTTCCATGCTGTATAGCTAACTCTATAACGTTATGCCACTGGTTATGTGTCACCAGTCTATCAATAATTTTGTTACAATTTACTTTTATATTTGAATGGTCAAAAGTTCAAGCCCATATAACTTTATTTATCACACTGCAGAACTAATTACCCTGGGAAACATGTGTTGTTTCTGAGTTCTATCCGGTAATCTGAATCATATACTTTTGAAAAAGTGGGCTTTCTTGTTTTGGGACTTGCAATTAGGGGTTAGGAATTAGCAGCTGCTCCTCTGCTTCATAGATCAGAGCTTTGTCTGCAGTGAAGACCATTTGTGAGCCAAGAGGTTGGAAAATGAGGCAAGAGACTCGGAGTTTCCCTTTTAACTTCCACAAAGTCTGCATCTGCACCATCCCATCTGTCTGCTGTTGGTTGTTGAAAGCATCCACTTTTGGCCACCTGTAAAATACTTCTTCATGTTGGAGTTAATTATTGTCTGATTATGCTTCTTTGAAGAATCCTGGGTTGTTTTACTATGTAAGTTCAAGTTGGTGTTAAAATAGATGAGGGAGGGCCATACAAATTCAGATAAATGTGGTGCCCTTTCCATCTGGTCCCAAGGAGCACAGGAAAACATTAAGGGGAGGTTGAGCCAACAATTCAAGCTTTCTCCTCCTTCCTGGTCCCTTTTCATCCAAGGCCTGAAACAGTCCCCAAAGGAAGGGATCAGAAAACTTGGGTCAACCTTTGCAAAATAAATGTGCTCAAAAGGAGGTTAATATATGGAGCAATAGATTTGCATTAATAATTGGAATTTTGCAATAGGAAGAAAACTGTAACTAAAGGGATCAGAGGGTATGGAGAGAAGGCAGGTACAGGATACTGAGTTGGATGATCAGCCATGATCATATTGAATGGCTCAAAGGGCCGAATGGCCTAATCCTGCACCTATTTTCTATGTTTCTATGTTTCTATGTAACTTCCTTTACTCACCATTATTAATTAATAAATAAATAATACAGCAGCTTCTGCCATGCAGGTAAACCTGGAGATGATGGAGTGACTGCCTGAGTTGGCTGGCCTCTTCAGGTAATTTGGGCTGCTAGATTTGCCAAGTATTTATCAATGCGATTGATCAATGATACAAAGCATTGCTTGCATTATTCACGAGTCTCACATTTGTAACTATTATCTACATATTTCAGTGTTACAGCCCAGAGAGTGAAATAATGACGGGGGGAGAGGGGCAATTGCTTCATTACTGACCATAAATATACTAGTTTACCATCAGGAATTCCAAGGTCAGAAAATGTTAAAATATATAATAATTTAAGAGAAAATTGTATTACTCACTTGCGAAGAGGTTTTTTTATATTCCTTACTTCAAGAATCACATAATTAGTAAAAAATGGACAAAAAAAGGTTACTGATTCTGATGCTGGCCCTCAAATATACAGTATTTCAAAAATGGAAGATAAGGTTGAAAAGCATCTGTTTTATTTACAGAGTCTGTCTTAAGTTCTAAGTAAAGATTTTCTATTCCAAAATAGTTAATTCCACCAGTGTAATCTTTTTGATGTTGTGTGTTCCTCATCCATTATGAATCCCTTTTATCAGTTAGACATACCAGTCATGTTTTACCTTAATCTTTAGCACATCTTTTGGTTCTGAAATCCATTTACTTGACTCACTGAATGCCCTGCCTTGTGAGTTTCCCTTTGGTGTGATGGGATCACACCTGATCATTTATCTTCTTTTCCCTTCCTCTAGACTGCGAGTTTCACCCCTTGACTCCAGTCTTCAGTTAATAGGTTGGAAGTTCAGTGGAGGACAACTGAGCCAGAAGTGGGACATGAAAGAAAAGAGAGTTCCCTTCAATCCCTTTTAAATAAATTCTGGACAAACTACAATTCTCAGTACAAGTCTGGAGTGGACAGCGAGAAAGGTCAAAACTATCTTGGCTGACAGTACGTTATGTCACCTGCATTTTGCACTGACAGCCTTGCAAAGATTGGTTAGTAACGTATGCAAGGGGCCAAAGCTAAGATCTTCTGGTGGATTACTGTGAACAAACTGCATGTCTCATTTTCGTTGGAGAAACTTCCCTATTTATGCCTGTTTTCTCACATTCATTGGCTTCATTCATTCACTATGACACCTTATTTTGTCATTAGTGCTTCAACATTCCTGGCCTTTCTTGTCATCAGTCTTTAAGGTTCAATACACATTGCTATTATTATGGAGAATCTTTCTTGTAAGCACATTTCGCTTACTAATAGAGAGAAACAAGTTGATACATTCTAAATATGTACATATCATGTTCTACTGCTGTAATTAAAGATATATTATAAAAGATATTTTAAAGTCTGCCACAAAATATTCCACATAATGTGAAAGTCGTTTTAAATCTATAATTCAAAAGCATCTACCAGCTTATGTAAGCATAATGCGAGTTCAATCAAATGAATAGGGTCTTTAAATCTAATAATGTCAACAAATATACACATTCACTGGGCAACATACACATTATGTTCGGTTCATCTTCTGAAAATCAGGTATATTTAAACTATCTAGGTCAGAGGAGAACAGGTATTTAAAATCATTAATTCGAATGGTACATTTCATTGTGCAAGAATGTATTTTTTCAATAATATACAATAAAAAAGTTCAATATATACATGATATTAACATGATGTTCTGGTGAAGAGGACAAGATTGGCTTTGTAAATTATTTTCACTACGAACATCATTTTACAACTCGTTCTGAAAGGTAGCTACCTACAAAACCTTTGCCTTCTATTGTTCTGCTCATAACCTCTTGTGACCTTTCACATTTTTTCTTTTAAAGGCCTTCGGAAAAATCCAGCCTGCAAATAGAAAAGGTATTAATAATCTTGAAAAAGATATTGCTTCTGCAGTTTGAACCCAACAGGTAGAAAGTTTCAAATGTCACATGTCAGATTACAGTTGTGTAAAGTAGCATCAACTGTTGGATTACTGTCACATTTTCAAATTGAATTTTGGTGGATGTTTAAAAGTAAGATAATTAAAAATTTAAAGTTGACTTTAATGAGCAGTTGTAACTTAATGCAGCGTCTGCTCTTTCCATGATGATCAGATAACGTTAATTCAGTCATCAACACTGCCAGATAAATAAAGAAAAGACGGTGAGACCTCTTTGTAATAGACAATAGACAATGGACAATAGACGATAGGTGTACGAGTAGGCCATTTGGCCCCTCGAGCCAGCACAGCCATTCACTGTGATCATGGCTGATCATCCACAATCAGTACCCCGTTCCTGCCTTCTCCCTATATCCTTTGACTCCACTATCTTTAAGAGCTCTCTCTAACTCTCTCTTGAAAGCATCCAGAGAATTGGCCTCCATTGTCTTCTGAGGCAGAGAATTCCACAGATTCACAACTCTCTGGGAAAAAGTTTTTCCTCATCTCCGTTCTAAATGGCCTACCACTTATTCTTAAACTGTGGCCCCTGGTTCTGGACTCCCCCAACTTCGGGAACATGTTTCTGCCTCTAGCGTGTCCAATCTCTTAATAATCTTAGATGTTTCAATAAGATCCCCTCTCATCCTTCTAAATTCCAGTGAATACAAGCCCAGTCGCTTCATTCTTTCAACATATGACAGTCCAGCCATCCCGGGAATTAACCTCGTAAAACTATACTGCACTCCCTCAATAGCAAGAATGTCCTTCCTCAAATTTGGAGACCAAAACTGCACACAATACTGCAGGTGAGGTCTCACTAGGGACCTGTACAACTGCAGAAGGACCTCTTTGCTCCTATACTCAACTCCTCTTGTTATGAAGGCCAACATGCCATTAGCTTTCTTCACTGCCTGCTGTACCTGCATGCTTACTTTATGCAGGTACAGCATATGCTCAATATTCTCTTGCACCTGGCCAGTGCATGTCATTGCGATTTTAAGGCGACTTTAACAAGATCATGTAGATCTTGTAGTATGTAGTATGGTGTGCAGTTTAAGTCACCCTATTACAGGAAGGATTGGGGTGGCTTTGGAGAGGGTGCAGATGAGGTTTACCAGAATCTTGCTTGCATTAGTGGGTAATAGCTATAAGGAAAGGTTGGACAAACTTGGACTGTTTTCTCCAGAACACTGGAGGTTGAGGGGTGACCTGACAGAAGCATGTAAAATAATGAGGCATATATAGGATAGACAGCTAAAATCTTTTTCGCAGGGGAGAAATGTCATAGACTAGGGGGCATAACTTTAAGGTAAGAGAGACAACTTTGCTTTAAACTTTTAAAGGAGGTGCAGGGCAGGTCTTTTATCCAGAGGGTGGTGAGTGCCTGGAACACGCTGTATGGAGGTAGATATGAAAGTGGCATTTAAAAGGCATTTAAGCAGGCACATGGATCTTCAGGGAAGGGAGGGGCATGGATCATGTGAAGGCAGATGAGATTAGTTTGTTTTGACATCACAGATATACTGTAATGGGTAGAATATCCTGTTCTATAAATTTCTATGTTCTATTTGATCATTACTTTTGATTGTTATAAAACCATGAAGAACACCGTGCAGCAAATCAGCAGGGAGACATAAATTAATGGGTCCCCACTGGGGCATTAATATGCTGCTATTTACATTTGCCTTCCAGAAGTTTTAATGTACATTTCACGCATCACTGCAATTTGTAATTTAGAGCTCAATGTATCCAACGATGGCTGTGTTTGGGAGGTATGAAGGTCCATACCCACAGGTTCACATTATAGTAGAATTAGGCCATTCGGCCCATCGAGTCTACTCCACCATTCAATCATGGCTGATATCTGCCTCCTAATCCCATTTTCCTGCCTTCTCCCCATAACCTTTAACACCCATTCTAATCAAAAATGTGTCTATCTCCGCCTTAAAAATATCCATTGACTTGGCTTCCTCAGCCCTCTGTGGCAATGAGATCCACAGATTAATTACCTTCTGACTAAAGAAGTTCCTCCTCACCTCCTTTCTAAAAGGGCACCCTTTAATTCTCAGTCTATGACATCTGGTCCTGGACTCTCCCACCAGTGGAAACATCCTTTCCACATCCATTCTATCTATGCCTTTCATTATTCTGCGAGTTTCAATGAGGTCCCCCCTCAACCTTCTAAACTCCAGTGAGTAGAGGCCCAGTGCTGTCAAACACTCATCATAAGATTGCAGAAGGATCTGGATCGATTGGCCAGGTCGGCTGAGGAATGGTTGATGTAATCTAATACAGAGAAATGTGCGGTTTTGCATTTTGGGACGTCTTACAAGGGCAGGACCTACACAGTGAATGGTAGGCCTCTGGGGAGTGTTGTAGAGCAAAGGCATCTAGGAGTGCAGGTGCATGGTTCCTTGAAGGTCGAGTCGCAGGTAGATAAAGTGGTCAAAATGGCTTTTGGCACTTTGGGCTTCATCAGTCAGAGTATTGAGTATAGGAGTTGGGAGGTCATGTTGCAGTTGTATAAGACGTTGGTGAGACTGCACTTAGAATATTGTGTTAAGTTCTGGGTACCATGTTATAGGAAAGATATTGCCAAGCTTGAAAGGGTTCAGAAAAGATTTACGAGGATGTTGCCAGGACTAGAGGGTGTGAGCTATAGGGATAGGTTGAGTAGGCTGGGTCTCTATTCCATGGAGCGCAGGGGGATGAGGAGAGATCCTATAGAGGTATACAAAATCATGAGAGGAATAGATCGGGTAGATGCACAGTCTTTTGCCCAGAGTAGGGTAATCGAGGACCAGAGGACATAGGTTCAAGGTGAAGGGGAAAAGATTTAATAGGAATTTGAGGGGTAACCTTTTCACACAAAGGGGGGTGGGTGTATGGAACAAGCTGCCAGAGGAGGTCGTTGAGGCTGGGTCTATCCCATCTTTTAAGAAACAATTGGACAGTTACATAGATGGGACAGATTTGGAAGGATATGGACCAAGCGCTGGCAAGTGGGACTAGTATAGCTGGGACAATGTTGGCCGGTATGGGTGAGTTGGGCTGAAGGGCCTGTTTCCACACTGTATCACTCTATGACTCCAAGGATTGGAGGAGCGAGGAGGATATTTTCCTCCTCCCAGAGTGTGTGGTAAGGTCTAAAACCCATTCGACTAAGAGGGCGGTAGGGAGAGAAAATCTCTTACCACTTAAAAGTACATGAATGTACATGTGGAGTTCCAGTATCTACAACCCTATGGACCTATAGGGCAGAACAGTGATGCAGCTATTGAGTTGCTATCTTACAGCGTCAGTGACCCGTGTTCGATCCTGACTACGGGTGCTGTTTGTACGGAGTTTGTAACTTTTCCTTGTGACCACGTGGGTTTTCTCTGGGTGCTCCGGAGAATTAGTGATATACTACTGATCCATCAATGGTCAGCGTGGATTGAAGGGCTTGTTTCAACACTGTATTTCATAAAAACTAAAACTACCACTAAAACTAACACTGGGAAAAAAAAAGAGGTTGGCAAGATCTTTGTTGAGTTGCACAGAATGGCCTATTTGGCATGAATATTCTATGATTCTATTCTCAATTTAATTAAGCTTCAATTTCAGCGCCAACTATCAAGTTTTCATTACAGTATGGAAATCAAGATTTAAAACATGTTTAAATCATGCTGGCATATCTAATTGGCACATTACAACTTAATCCCTGCCTTCAATGTTTAAATCATTTCACTCCTGAGTTTCACAGGTTGCAGCATTCTGAATGCAACCTTAGGCATTCAAACTGTGCTGCCTGTGAAATACTTATCTTTCAAGCTTACAGAATCTGGCTTTTAACTATGCAACAAATCATTCTTGTTTGCATTTACATTTTTTAGCCTTGTTTTAATTTGATGGTACTAAAAGTTCAACAAAAGTTAATGGTGAATAACATCTAGATAAATGAACTTAGAATAAGATCTGTTGGTGTAAATTGTCCATATTATTCTAGTAGGAATTTGGATTAAAGATATGCGACCAGGCTGTACAATTCCTCACCTACAAACATCAAATCAAAATGCCGTAGGTAATGATGAGTTTTTACTATTAACATAATTAAGCTCAGGATATTTTGATTCAGTATTTGTACCAATTTCACTTTTACCTGGTGTTCCATTAAACAATGCCAAGAGAGCAGATTGGTTGGGAGATTGTAGTTGCTGAAAGAGGAGGTTGTCACTTGAATAGAAAAGTGATTCACTAACCTTCCACAGTGCCAATATTACAAGAGCTAGGAGCAGCAGGCCAGCAAGAATGCTGAGTACAATGACCCAGATTGGAACCCCTCCATGGGTTCCATCTTTCGATACAGTTAACGTCACCTGTAAATAAAAATAGTCATTATTTGGGTAAAATCAATTCAGAATAAAAGATCAAAAAGTCATTTGGAAGCACATAAACATAGAGAATAGGTGCAGGAGTAGGCCACCATTCAATATGATCAAGGCTGATCATCCAAAATCGGTACCCTGTTCCTGCTTTCTCCACATATCCCTTGAGTTCGTTATACCTAAAACCTATATCTACTGTAACTCCTCTTGAATATATCCAGTGAATTGGCCTCCACTGCCTTCTGTGGCAGAGAATTTCATAGATTCACAACTCTTTGGGTGAAAACATTTTTCCTCATCTCAGTCCTTAATAGCCTACGCCTTATTCTTAAACTGTAACCCCTGGTTCTGGACTCCCCCAACATTGGGAACATTTTTCCTGCATCTAGCCTGTCCAATCCCTTAAGAATTTTATATGTTTCTATAAGATTCTGTTATTTCTTATTCATTTAAATAAGCATGAAAATAAAAGATGTTACACCTTAAACATAGAAGAATCACGTGACCTGTTCCACAACTACCATATTGCATTCTATTTCTTATGCTTAATAATATAGATTCAATTTGCCCCAAAAAACTCATAGCTTCATGAGTCTTCTACTACATTCACAATGGTTGCCTGCTCATATCTCATCGAGTATCTATTCTCTTTCTGTGCTTTGAATCTGTAATCCTGAAGGTTCATAAGCTTTATGACGCATAAGGAATTACTGTCCGGCTAATTGTATTCATTTCAATTTAGATATAAGCCCAATACTTCATACCCAAAATTAGATCATATCATTATTAAGTCAAAAATGAAAGTTTTAGTTTTTCCACTTTAGCAAAATCTGGTTATTTGGAAGAACAAGGATGCTTTTAAATTCATTCAAGAGTTGTGGACTTTGCAGGCTGAGCCAATGTTTTTCTCTCATTCCTTCTCTCCAGAGATGCTGCCTGTCCCGTTGAGTTACTCCAGCATTTTGTGTCTATCTTCGATTTAAAACCAGCATCTGCAATTCTTTCCTACACATTTTATTACCCATCCCTTATTGCCCTTGCGAAGGTGGTGGTGAGCTTCTTTCTTGGGTTGGGCTGTGGGTACAGCCACAATGCTGTTAGGGCAGGAGTTCCAGACTTTGAGCCAGTAACGGTAAGCGATATCAATGATATGTTTCCAAGTCAGGGTGGTGCATCGCTTGAAGGGCAGCTTCCAAGTGGTGGTGTTCGCATACTTTTGCTGTCCTGATCATTCCACTTTCTAGAGGTTGCAGGTTGGGATGAATTTATCTAGGATGTCTTGATGAGTTGCTGCAGTGCCTCCTTTAGATGGTACAAACTGCTGCTACTGAGTGTCACTACTGGTGATGTGAGTGAACAGTTGTGGATAGGGTGTCTGTTTGGTCCAAGGTGTCAAACCTTGAATGTTGTTGAAGTTTCACTGAAGCAGGCAAGTGGAGAGTATTCCATCATAGAAACATAGAAAATAGGTGCAGGAGGAGGACATTTGGTCCTTTGAGCCAGCACCGCCATTCATTGTGATCATGGCTGATCATCCACAATCAGTAACCCGTGTCTGCCTTCTCCCCATAATCCCTTGATTCCGCTAGCCCCTAGAGCTTTATCTAACTCCCTTTTAAATTCATCCAGTGAATTGGCCTCCACTGCCTTCTGTGGCAGAGAATTCCACAAATTCACAACTCTGGGAGGATTTTTTTTTTCTCATCTCGGTTTTAAATGGCCTCCCCTTTATTCTTAGACTGTGGCCCCTGGTTCTGGACTCCTCCAACATTGGGAAAAATTTTCCTGCATCTAGCTTGTCGAGTCCTTTTATAATTTTATGTTTCTATAAGATTCCCTCTCATCCTTCTAAATTCCAGTGAATACTCGCCCAGTCTTTTCAATCTTTCCGTATCTGACAGTCCTGCCATCCCGGGGATTAACCTCGTGAACCTACGCCGCACTGCCTCAATAGCAAGGATGTCCTTCCTCAAATTAAGAGACCAAAACTGCACGCAATACTCCAGATGTGTTCTCACCAGGGCCCTGTACAACTGCATAAGGAGCTCTTTACTCCTATACTCAAATCCTCTCGTTATGAAGACCAACATGTCATTAGCATTTTTCACTGCCTGCTATACCTGCATGTTTACTTTCAGTGACTGGTGTACAAGGACACCCAGGTCTCGTTGCACTTCCCTTTTTCCTAGTCTGACACCAGTGAGATAATAATCTGCCTCCTTGTTCTTGCCACCAAAGTGGATAACCTCACATTTATCTACATTATACTGCATCTGCCATGCATCTGCCCACTCACTCAACCTGTCCAAGTCACCCTGTAACCTCCTAGCATCCTCCGCAGTTCATACTGCCACCCAGCTTTGAGTCATCTGCAAAGTTGCTAGTGTTACTTTTAATCCCATCATCTAAATCATTAAGTTAAGAAAGAATTGCAGATGCTGGTTTAAGTCGAAGGTAGATACAAAATGCTGGAGTAACTCAGCGGGTGAGGCAGCATCTCTGGAGAGAAGGAAGGGTGACGTTTCGCGTCGAGACTCTTTTTTTCTAAACTCTCGTCGGAGAGAGGAGGAGAACCTTCGCAGTGGAATATATATTGTAAATAGTTGCGGCCCCAGCACCGAGCGTTGCGGCACCCCACTCGCCCCTGCCTGCCATTCTGACAGGGACCCGTTTATTCCTACTCTTTATTTCCTGTCTGCCAACCAATTCTCTATCCATGTCAATACCCTACCCCCAATACCATGTGCTCTAATTTTGCCCATTAATTTCCTGTATGGGACCTTATCAAAGACTTTAAGAAAGTCCAGATACACAACATCCACTGGCTCGCCTTCATCCATTTTACTTGTCACAACCTCAAAAAATTCCAGAAGATTAGTCAAGCAGGATTTTCCCTTCATAAATCCATGCTGGCTTGGACCAATCCTTTTGATCGGCATCAAACCTGAACCTTGCAGATGGTGTCCACCTTTTATAGAGTCAGGAAGTGAGTTACTCACCACAGGATTCCTAGCCTCTTACCTGCTCTTATAACCATGTTGCGTACATAGCTGCTCCAGTTAAATTTCTTTAGTTTAGTTTAGAGATGCAGCCTTCGGCCCACTAAGTCCATGCTGTACACTGATCACCCATTCACACTATTTCAACGTTATGCCACTTTCCCACCCACTTCCGACTAGGGGGCAATTTACTGAGGCCAATTTACCTACAAATCCGCACACCCAGAGGAAACCCACACTGCCCCACTCTGCACAGATACAGTAGGTCGGGATCAAATGCGGGTCTCTGGCACTGTGAGGCAGCAGCTCCAGCGCTAAGCCACTGTGCTGCCCATACTGGTTTGTGGTGAATGATAAGCCTGAAGATATTGGTGGTGGGGCATTTAGTGATGATAATGCCATTGCATGTCAGCAGGTGATATCTGCATTATATATTGTTGGATATATCTTTACCTGGCACTTGTGTGGCATGAATGCTGCATGCCACCTAAAGCCCTGGCCTGAATATTGTCCAAGTCTTGCTGCATTTGGATGCATTTGGGTTAGGTGTTCAATGTTGCTTGACAAGACCATCGAATATCCCTTCCATCACTTCACTAATGATGGATAATAGACTAATGAGATAGTAATTGGTTGGGTTGAATTTGTCCTGTCTTTTGTGGCAATTTACACATTTTTGGGTAGATGACAGTATTGTGATTGTATTGGAACAGTTTGACTCAGGGCGCAGGATGTTCTGGAGCACATGTCAGTGAGGAGGATGAACTCTCAGTTTGGTTGCTTGCGTAATTTAGGGGAGAGCTGTGTTGGTGGGTGGGGGAGGATGACTGGATAGAGAATATCAGCAACAATGGTCAGAGACAGCCTTGATTAACACCATATGAGAAGAGATGATGAGGTCAAATGTGGATGCCGAGAGGAATGTTTGCATAAAGACATATTTATTCAGAAACATGAATGAATAGAGCCAGAATGGGAATAATGATAGTGTAGGAGTTGAACCCTAACCTATGACAGTACTACTTTCCAGCAGTTGTACGTTACATGTTTTCATTAGGTAAACTTTATGATGTTAGCAGGAGCACAGAGGAGCACTGCCTCACATCCCGTTCCTGCTCATTGGCTAGCTGCCACTTCCTGCCAAAATTCAGACAGAGATTGATGAGGCACAATCTCCTGAGCTATATGTGGTCAAGGTCAAAATGGTTTCCCGATTGCCTTGACCCCACTTGCCTAGTTTCCACTCCACTCCAACTGAGTCTACTGTAACTGTCTTCCCTATGGTGATTATAAAATATATTTAAATTTATGGAGCCATGCTCTTAACCTCAGAATGTGCCAAAGTACAATGAAGTGATTTGAAGTGACATTTTATGGTTATGTGGGAAAACAGCAAATTTGTGTTCCACAAGATCCTTCAAACAGAAACATAATAATGGGTGTAATCTGTTATCATGTTGATTGAAGGATAAACCCCCGTGAGGACACCAGGAGAAAGTATGCAAACTGAATTATTTTGATTACCATTTCAGCTCCTTGTTTATTCAGGGAGATTTTCATAGTATCATCCACCATGATTTAAGTGAAAGAGCTGTCGGTACCAACAAAAATCTTAACTTCATTAGCCTGGACTTTTACTGGCTACGTACAAAGGACAAATTAGAATTCAGTCAGAATCAACTGGTGTCAACACCGAAAGGCGATTGACATAGAATAGCAGAGAAAGCAAAACTACTCACAGCCCTCACAGCACTCCTTTCCATTGCTTTGTTCAGAACCACAAGTGGAGAATCTTCAATTGTTAGTGTAGCTGTTACAATTAAACCGATTGACTTAAAATCTGCCTGTAACAACAAAAGACATTGATTTTGTCTCAAAATAATATATCACATATATTAGATTAATATGTTTAAAAAATAATAAAATCACGATAGAAACATTACAAACGTCACAGAGAAACTCAACCAGTTCCACAATACAAGAAGTACTCACGATTTCACATTTGCAAAAATAATTTACGGAAGAAAGAATTTATATGAATTTCAGCATCAAATCAATGTTCGGTTAAACAAAAACCACAGCATTCGTGTAGAACAGGGCTTTGTAATCGGAAGGTTATCACACAACTTACTTTTACATTGAGCGGCACAGTGGCACAGCTTGTAAAGCCGCTGCCTTGCAGCACCTGAGACCAGTTCAAACCATGCTCTATATATTCTCCCTGTGAATAGAAGGGTTACCTCCCACATTCCCAATTTGTGGCCTTGTATGTTCATTTTTCACTGAAAATTCTCCTTAGTTTATAGTTGGTTAGTAAAGTCTGGAGGGGAGTTACTGAGGACATGGGGAGCATAAAGAAAAATGGGATTAATGTAGATTGAATGTAAATGGTTGGTTGTTGGTTGATGCAGAATCTGTAGGCAGATGGGCTTGTTCATTCTGTGTCTATATGTGAAGCCATCGCTGTATTAAGTTTTATTTTATTCAGTACCAGATTACATTAAAGAGATTCTATTGGATGTTGCCCACATTAAGGAAGGTTTGAATGGGGGCAGAGATCTGAATAGGACAGGACTGGACATTCTAGGTTATGGAGGGCAGAGGTTTTGTATGAGTTGATCTACAGAAAGTTGGAGACCAGTGGAATACTGGAATCCAGGATGTATAAAATCACTGAGGATGTTTTGGCAACCGATGAGCGTAGGCAAGGATAATATTATAAAAATGAACTCGGATGGATTATTTTAATGGAATGGAAACAGTACTGGAATCTTAGGTCATTCTGCAGGTTGGGGCTAATTTGAATATTGTGATGATTAGCATGGTAGCACAGCGGTAGAGTTGCAGCCTTGGACATGGACTGTGTCTTGGACATGGTAGTGAGCAACACAGGGGCTCCGCACGGGACAGTCCTCTCTCACTTCCTGTTCACCATCTACAGCTCGGACTTCAGATATAACTCCGTCTCCTGCAGACGTATTCCGATGACCCTGCAATTGTGGGCTGCAAAAGTGAGGGGATGGAAGCTGAATACAGAGGTGTAGTCAACGACTTTGTTGAGTGGTGTGGGCTGAATCACCTGCAGCTCAACACCAACAAGACTAAGGAGTTAGCAGTGGACTTTTGGAGGAGAGGAACACACCTGTCCCCTGTCTCCATCAAGGGTGTGGATGTGCAGTTTACCAAGGAGTACAAGTACCTTGGAGTTTACCTAGACATTGAACTGGATTGGTCAGGAATGTTGAGGCACTGTATAAGAAGGGACAGAGCCGTCTGTACTTTCTGAGGAGGCTCTGCTCTTTCAACATCTGCAATAAGATGCTGAAGATGTTCTATCAATCGGTGGTAGCCGGTGCCATCTTTTTCGCTTTCGTGTGCTGGGGTAGCAGGGCGAAGGCCACGGACATCAACAGAAATAACAAGATCATCAGGAAGGCTGGCTCAAACCTGGGGCTGGAGTTGGATTAATTGGAGGTGGTTTCATTGGAGGTGGTCTTGGAAGGAGGATGCTCCTCAACCCTCAAACTAAGAATAAAAACGGCAATACTAAATGAAAAATGTATTGAACTAGAACTAAGTGAAGTATGTATTGAGTCAAACTGGAAATCAGAGATCTATGTACAGGGATAATACAATAATCATGGGAGACCTTCCCCTACATATGAACTGTTTTAATTACATTTGCTGGAATGAGGTGGAAGATGAATTCATGGAATGTAAACAAGATGGTTTCTCTAAGAACTAGGTAGGGGAAGCAATCAGGCAAATATCCTACGGAGCCCATAATCTACATCCCAGAGTTCTGAAAGAGGTGACAATAGAGGCAATGAACACTCTGGTAATATCGTGCTAAATTCTACAGATTCTAGAATGGTTCCTGTGACCCAATTATTTGAGAAAAGAGAGAAAAAACATCAATTAGGAAAAAAAAACATTAAGGCGCTGACCCCAAAGGTCAGTAGGAGGGAAAATGCTGGAATTTATAATGAAGGATGTAATAATAGAACACTTTGCAAAGAATAATAGGAATGAGCAGTCAACGTGGATTTATGAAAGGAAAATCACATGTGACTAATCAGTTGACACTCTTGAGCATTTGACTGTCGGAATAGAAAGAGATGAACCAGGTGATGTGGTGTATTTAGAATTCTGGAAGGCACTTGTAAAGCTCCTGCATAGATGATTAGTCAACGAGGTTAGAACACATAGAATTGGGGGTAATGTACTCATCTGGATTAAAATTGGTTACTGGACAGAAAATAAAACATGAGAATAAATGGATCTTTCTCAGATTGGCAGGCTGTAAATAGTGTGGCACCAAAGAGATCCGTTCTTGGACCCCAGCAGTTCAGGTGACCAAATATCAGGTTTCTATGTTAGCCAAGGATATTAAACATAGGGGATTGTGAATTTGGAGAGGATGTAAAGAGCCTTTAGGAGACGTGGGCATGATGAGTAAGTGGGCAAGAACACAGATTAAATATATGGAAAAATTTGAGATAATACACTTTGGTGCATGTAACGAATGGCAGAATATTTGTTAAATGGTGAGAGACTGGGATGTGATATTTAAAATGAGCTGCCATAAAAAGGGTGCTGTGGAATGGAAGGTGCCACAAAGTTGGCAGATATAAGGACTAAACTGGAACAGTATTCTCAAGAGTTTAGCAGAATGAGAAAAGTTCTCATTAAGGCACAACATTCTTAAAAGGCTTGACTGGCTAGATGCAGGGAAAAGTGTTCATTTGGCTGGGGAGTTAAGGCCCATCCTAGGAATTGCTTTTTAAGATCCTCTCCAATGCTTTCACATTACTATAGATTGCAACCATAATTGAATCAAAAAGTTTCTAAAGGTTCATAGTTCCTTGCTTTTATACTCTACGTCTCTTCTAACAAAACCCAGCAAATCTTAGAATATAAAACAGGAATGTAATGATGAGGCTTTATAAGGCACTGGTCAGACCACATTTGGAATATTGTGAGCAGTTTTAGGCCCCATATCTGAGGAAGGTTGTGCTGGCATTCGAGAGGGTCCCGGGGACGTTTACAAGAATGATCCGGGGATAATTGGGTTAACATATGATGAGCATTTGACAGCTCTGGGCCTGTATTCACTGGAGCTTAGAAGGATGAATGGGACCTCATTGAAACTTACCTAATAGTGAAAGGCCTGGATAGAGTGGATGTGGAGAGGATGTTTCCACTAGTGGTGGAGTCTAGGGCACAGCCTCAGAATACCTTTTCAGGCCTTTACAAATCTGAAAGTTTTGTGCCTTAATGTGAGGAGCATTCATAATAAGGTGGATGAATTGAATGTGCAGTTAGTTGTCAATGGATATGATATAGTTGGGATTATGGAGACATGGCTCCAGGGTGACCAAGGCATGGGATTCAATATTCAGGAAGGATAGACAGAAAGGAAGAAGTGGTGGGGTGTCATTGCTGGTTAAAGAGGAGATTAATGTAACGATAAGGAATGACATTAGCTTGGATGCTGTAGAATCTGTATGGGTAGAACTGCGAAATAGCCAAAGGCAGAAAACGCTTGTTGGAGTTGTGTACAGACCACCAAACAGCTGTAGTGAGGTTGGGGATAGCATCAAACAGGAAATTAGGGATGCGTGTAGCAGGCATGTGCCGTCAGGGTAGGCAAGTTAGGCAGTGCCTACCCTGAGTAAAATTGTAAAATGGTAATTATTAAATATAGATAGTAATGGCACGGGAGAATTATGCCTACCTAAGAGATCGATCTCTTAGGTAGGCATAATTCTCCCGTGCCTTTCATCCGCAATACATGTAATCCGCGAAAGTGTGTGCAGCTCACGTGCCGTCGACGCTGCTTCAAGCCTTCAATGACAACGGTCTATAAAGGCAGCTGAAATTCTGCCTTTACATTGTGGACTGCGTGCATGTGCTTCGTAGCAGCCTACTGCGCATGCACAACGCAAGTTTCTTGGCGGGATTTTCAAACATGGATTGTCATTATCTTAAGAGTCTCTTAAGAAACAAAGGGAGAAGAATAGAGTTCGTGTACAAATAATGTTGTAAGTAAATTTCTTTGAGCTATATGTTTTTAAATACCGTATTTCCCGCAATGAAGACGCTATTTTTTACCCAAAAATAAGGCACGAAAATTTACCTGCGTCTTGGAGGCCAAAGGTTAGGTTGTTAGCCAAGAAAGATAGACTTGGCTATCCCTCAGTACAGCAACATTAAGAACGAGTCAAGTCTATCCCTCATTGCTGGCAGCTGATGGGAAGCAGTTGTAAAGTGGGAAGCGGCTGTAAAAGGACAGTGCCGTTGGGGGGGGGGGGGGGGAAGAGTTCCTTTCACAGCGCGAGGGGAGTTTGGCCAGGAGTAAAGTTGCGGGGAAGGCAGGAGCGTTGAGAAGGAGTGGGTCAGGGATCATGCCAGCAACTCACTCACTCACCGCTGCTGCTGTGCTCCGGGCGCGGAGCCACCGCATTGTGGCCGTGGAGGGAAGTGGCTCGGGTGGCTGCGAGCGGCCGCCGGGATCGGACAGCGACAGATGTAATAGCAGCGAATTTGGAAAGCAGTGACAGGATCGGTCAAAGTCAGCATGGATTTATGAAGGGGAAACCATGCTTGACCAATCTTCTGGAATTTCTTTGAGGATGTAACATGTAGAATGGATAAGGGGGAGCCAGTTGATGTGTGTACCTGGTCTTTCAAAAAGCCTTTAATAAGGTCCCACACAAGAGATTAGTGTGCAAAATTAGAGCACATGGTATTGGGGGTAGGGTATTGACATGGATAGAGAGCTGATTGGCAGACAGGATGCAAAGAGTAGGAATTAACGGGTCCTTTTCAGAATGGCAGGCAGTGACTAGTGGGGTGCCGCAAGGCTCAGTGCTGTGATCCCAATTATTTACAATATATAGGAAGGAATTAAATGTAGCATCTTCATGAAGGAATTAAATGTAACATCTCCAAGTTTGCGGATGACATAAAGCTACGTGGCAGTGTGAACTGTGAGGAGGATGCTACGAGGCTGCAGGGTGACTTGGGACAGGTTGAGTGAGTGGGCAGATGTATGGCAGATGCAGTATAATGTGGATAAATGTGAGATCCACTTTGGTGGCAAGAACAAGAAAGCAGATTATTGGCCTTCATTGTGAGAGGATTTCAGTTTAGGAGCAAGGAGGTCCTACTGCAGTTGTACAGGGCCTGGGTGAGATCACACGTGGAGTTTTGGTCTCCTAATTTGTAGAAGGACATTCTTGCTATTGAGGGAGTGCAGTGTAGGTTCACCAGGTTAATTCCTGGGATGGCGGGACTGACATATGATGAAAGAATAGATCTGGGCTTATATTCACTGGGATTTGGAAGGATGAGAGGGTATCTTATGGAATCATATAAAATTCTTAAGATATTAGACAGGCTAGATGCAGGAAAAACGTTCCCGACGTTGGGGAGTCCAGAACCAGGGATCACAGTCAGGGCCGGCCTTAGGAGGTGCGGGGCCCAATTGGGAACAATTTTGGTGAGCCCCAGGTTCCCAGCCAAGGTCTGTAGAATCATAGAAATACAAATAAAGTCTATTATAGACTTTATATCTCTATGGTAGAATGGAAAGTAATCAAAATGTGCGCTTAAAAAGTGTCTGCGAGTTAATGGACCAAACAGATCTAAACTGCATTTTAATATAAAATTGCTACATGTAAGCCTACAAGTAACAAACAAAATGTGTAGATCACCTCTGAAATGTACATAGTTACAATATCACTTGTTTTAGTGACTGTGAAATGAAAAAAAAGTTATTTAATTAACTAGATCCTGGCAAACAAATAACTATTGGCGAAAAAGCAGTCCAGGCATGAAATTTTGGGCTTCAGCCCCATCCTACCCTTTGGGCTTCTACCCCATCCTAACTTAGGTAGGTGTAGGTAGGAGGGGGGGTGTGTGTGTGTGTGTGTGTGTGTGTGTGTGTGTGTGTGTGTGTGTGTGCGTGCGTGTGTGTGTGAGAGAAAGAAGGGAGGGAAGGAAGGAGAGAAGGGAAAAGAGAGAGGGGAGGAGAGAAGGGAAAAGAGAGAGAGGAAGGAGGGAGGGAAGGAGAGAAGGGAGGGAAGAAGGGAAGGGAGGGAAGGGAAGGAGAGAAGGGAGGGAGAGGGCCGGCGGCGGGAGCGGATGCCAGGGTCCGGGCAAACCCGTGTGAGTTGAGGCCGAGGTTTGTAAACGTTGCTCCAAACCCTGGCCCTGCCCTCCCTGTATTGTTCACCGCGTCTCCCCGGGGAGAGAGACAGGGGTGGAGCTGGGGCTGTGTGCGTGGAGCACGGCGACTGTAGCGGCGGGACCGTGAGGGACCTCCCCCTTTCCATTGCCCCTCACACCCCCCTCCCCATCTACCCCTTTCTTTCCCCTCCACCCCTCTCTCTCCACCCCTCTCTCCCTTCCCCCCACCCCTGGAGCCAAGAGTAAATTACTCCAAAGATCCTAGAGCGGAGCTGGATTACTCTAGCACGGGCCCCCCTTAGGCGCGGGGTCCAATTGGGAGCAATCGGTCCAATCGGCTTAAGGCCGGCCCTGATCGCAGTGTAAGAATAAGGAGTAGGCCATTTAGGACTGAGATGAGGAAAAACTTTTTCTTGTGATATGGGATATGGGGAGAAGGCAGGAACGGGGTACTGATTGTGGATGATCAGAAATGATCACATTGAATGGCGCTGCTCGCTTGAAGGGCCAAATGGCCCACTCCTGCACCTGTTGTCTATTGTCTATTGAATCTGTGGAATTCTCTGCCACAGAAGATAGTGGAGGCCAATTTACTGGATGTTTTCAAGAGAGCTTTTAGGGCTAATGGAATCAAGGGATATGGGGAGAAACCAGGAACGGGGTAATGATTTTGGATGATCAGCCATGATCATATTGAATGGCGGTGCTGGCTCAAAGGGCCGAATGGCCTACTCCTGCACCTATTTTCTATGTTTCTATGTTTCTAAAGGAGATGAGGAGGAATTTCTTTAGTCAGTCAGTGGTGAATCTGTGAAATTTATTGCCACAGACACCTGTGGATGCCAAGTCGTTCAGTATTTTTAAAATGGAGATTGACATGTTCTTGATTAATAAGGATGTTAAAGGTTATGGGGAGGAGGCAGGAGGATGGGTTTGAGAGGGAAAGATAGATCAGCCATGATTGAATGGTGGAGTAGACTCGGTGAGCTGAAAGTCTTAATTCGTCTTCCATGACTTATGAACTAATTTCTCAACCTACTCTATCACTTTGAATGATTTGTGTATACATTCCCCCAGAGGTCCCTCTGCTCCTAATCATAATAATCATAATCATAATTGCAATTTATTAGCCAAGTATGTTTTGCTACATACGAGGAATTTGGTTTGCCATACAGTCATACCAAAAAAGCAACAAGACACACAACTACATATAAATTTGGCATAAACATCCACCACAGCGGCTCCTCCCCATTGCCCACTGTGATGGAAGGCAATAAAGTCTTATCTTCATTCCTCCTTTTCTTCCGCAGTTGGGCAAGTCGAACCATCCGCAGTCGGGGCAATTGAAGCTCCCTCGTCAGGGCAGTCGAAGTTCCCACGTCGTGATGATCGAAGCTCCCGCGTCGGGCGATCGAAGCTCCCGCGTTGGGGCGATGGAAGCTCTCGTGGCTTGGAGCTCCTGAAGTCGGTCTCTAACCAGGGAACGCGACCTCACGATGTTAAAGTCCGCAGGCTCTCGCGTTTGGAGCTCCGAGGTCGATCCCTGGCTAAGGGATCGCGTGCTCCACGATGGTAAGTTCGAAGGCTCCAGTGGTTGGAGCTACCGAAGTCGATCCCCAGCAAGAGGCTGCGAGCTCCATGATGTTAGGCCGCAGCGCGGACAGAGATACGACACGGAAAAAGTCACATCTTCGTCGAGGAAAGAGATAAAAAAAAGTTCCTCCCCCATAACACAAAACTAAAGATAAACTAAAACATACATTTTACAATAAACTAAAAACACAAAGAAGGAAAAAAACGAGATAGACTGTTGGCGAGGCAGCCATCGT